>OY728159.1:373443300-374043300 GCA_963277665.1 Viscum album
ACAATGTAAGTGTTGAACATAGTGATTCAAGTGAGACGTTAGTGAGTTGTTCTTACTCCATGTACATAGTCTCTACATTAGGGGTGATCCAAGTAAAACATCACATGTGTTTTATGATCATTTTATTCTAGTATATGAAAGGTAGAGATCAGTGGGACATTGTGTTATAACTAATCATAAGAACAATATCCAAAAAATAGGAGATGAATTAAAATTGATCATACCTTAATTCACCCCCCTCTTAGGGTATCTCTCACATGGGCCTATCAATTGACATTCGAGCATTGGGTCAAATTTTTATGTGGTTTTTCTCAGTGCAGATCATGTCATCTCTGGTGAATCATAAAGGAGTTCCAATATTTGATGGAAAAAACTTTGAACTATAGAAGAACCGGATGCAAGACTACTTATGATCTCTTGGAACAAATATTTATGTTGTTTTCATGCATCAGATTGTTGTTGGTGACTGTTTTGTAGTTCTTTGAAACGTGTGTTCTAGTTTTAAGAATCACTCTTTCCAGGTGGTTTCTATTGGATTTATTTATGGAACCAGAAACTTTTAACATTTCTTTATCCAAAGGGGACCTACTTTCCAAAGGCAGGCATTCGTTAAATTTGAACTTTATGATACTTAAGAACGTGCATTGGTCAAGAGGATGAGAGGTCGGACTCATCACACCCTTTTGAGGGGAATTATTGTCTACTCCGGGACTCTCTTTATAAATTTAAGATATTTTCATGAATCCTTATTAATTCACCAAGTATATCATACGCATCCCTTGTAATTTACAATCACTTATTAACATGTGTAAAATTTAGAATCATCAGTATGCATTCAAGGTTCTTCATCAATGGAAATATCCGCATGTATTCGAGGTTTTCCATCAATGGTATCCTCTAATATACCACTTAGAGATTATTTTAATCATCGTTATGATGATACTGGTTTTTAAGCCACATAGTAGGGAACTCTGGAATTTATTGTCATCCAGGGAGATGAAGGTTTGTTTTGATCTTGGGATCATGCCCATAAAATGGGCTACCTATGTATCCTTGTGAAAGGAATCAGAACCCTCGTAGTTCAGTACTGCTTAATAGGACACATCATACCTTTTAAGGTCATGTGATAAGGACCTCTACGTGGAAGGTGCTTGGTCAAAACTTAGTGTGGGGCTTATGCTAAAGCAGCCCAAAGAACATGGAAAGGATCAAAGTTTCCAAGTAAGATCAGACCCTATTGGGAATATGGCCCGAGGACAACAAAGTTGATTTGAAGTGTTGGGTTTGAACCTCAAGGAGGCTTCCTATGTATCCCATATGGATGGGAATCAAAGCCCACGCAGTTTGATTAGTCTCATAGGAGAGTATGGTCCTTTGAGAGAGACAAGTTTGAGCTTACTTCCTGAAAAATATGCCTTGATGATTTGGGGTTTAATTTGGGGCTTATTTTTAAGGAGGATGCCCATATTAAAGGAATTAGGGTTGAATTCATGAAGAGGATATCCAGTGAGCTCGGGCCCTGAAAAGGCTTCTTACGTATCCTGGTTTGAACCGGAATCAGAGTTATCATAGTTCATTCGATTGTGCAAATGTTGTGACCATGAAAAATCTCTAAGCCCACGTGAGTCATGCTCGGTGTGAGAAAAAAGAGGACGTCAAAGATTCAACAAAGGTATTCACACTTTAAAATTTTTCCTCCTCCACTGGTGGAAGAGGGTGCACCTATGGAAATGAGGGTGGACGAGGTTGAGGCGACCATGGAAGAGGGCGAGGCGACGAGCCTTCCCTCTATTCTATTTACATTAGACAGGGGTCCAATGTAAGGAGGAAGAGATGAAGGTTAGGGGCTTACACCAGGATGACTTCCCATGGTGACAAAGCGCAATGGGAGAGGGAAAGGGTAACATGAGTCCCTGTGCCTATCTCCCCTTTGGTCTTTGGCACCGAAGAAGAGAGGAGGAGCAATGATTCCACCTCCTGCAAGAAAATCTATGGGCTTACACCAAGCTGGTTGCCCTAAAACTGATCCTGGCAGGGGAGGGAGACTTCTCCTTTATTTTTAAAAAGAAAAGTAGGTATGAACCGTATCTTCCCCTACTAGAGACCTGAGGTTCCGGATCATCTCTTCGAGAAGGGAGAGGCCAGGACCCAACCCTCCTCCAAACCGAGAACTTCCCAACACTGTTTCTAGGGGAAAGGTCCATGTGACTGTGGATATACAAACCCACAGACACTCCATGAATCCTAACCCCATTGTGAAAAAAATGTGGGAAACCTCTGATTGTGGATATACAAACCCAAATAGGAGACACACTGATGTGCCTTTCCAAAAGGTTTGATAAGTCATGAGGTTTTGGTGGAGGTCTCAACAGAATCCCTTTCAGACAAGGGAGCCAATACAGAAGAATCCTTGCCATGAATGGATTTGAGTAAGGCTTGATGGCTTGTAGACTGAAGAGAGTGAAGAAAATAAGTGAACCAAGGAGGGGCGCTCAAGTAGAGAAGGGCGCACAAGTATGGGTGCACAAGTAGATAAGGGAATGCAAGTAAGGGCGCACAAGTAGGCTTGGGTGACCTGATGTTCACTTAAGCAATGAACAACCTGTATGGTAATACTTGGGCGAGACCTTGCTCAACCCTTCAAGATTATTCACAGGTAATCCAAGAAGTGGGGTGCTCAAGTTCCTATGAGAGGAATGGGCGGCGCACAAGTATTTCTGACTTGGGGAGGTTGGGCGCTTTAGGCGCACAAGTGTTATGGTTTTCAAACACTAAAAGGACTCAAGTCCAATGATCCTCCCTTAAATCCTCTGCTCAAGCTGTTGAAGAACTACCTTGAAAGCTTCGGAAGATTGGGGTGAAGTACTAGGGTGACCAGAGCAGCAACTGGGATTCAAGGAAATTCATCCATACAAATGGGGCCCCCAAGGGTTTATTTATAGGAAAATAAGTGACCTTGGACAAAATAAGTTGGGCATGCAAGTGACTTGCACACCAAATTTGGGGCACGCAAGTACCTTGCGCGCCGACAGTGTTTTGGCTAGACTAGGGCGACACCTTTAAGACTTAGCCAAAATTATACTTTCATTCGTCTCCAGCATGGTGGCGCACAAGTGGGATGCGTGACATATAGGGGCGCGCAAGTAGGCTGCACGCCGACAGAGTTTTGGCTAAACTAAGGTGGTAAAAAACTTATGCCTTTGAAAATATTTGACTTTTCTTTATGTATTCTCCCTTTTCTTTCTAATATATTCCCTTCTTCATGATTTCTAGACTCTTTGACGGAATGGATTGTCAACAAAATCCCCCCCTCAGAATTTGATCTGAAATGAAAAGAGGATCTTATACTGAGGTAAATAAATGAAGGAGAAAGAAAAGAGCACTGGGGTGCCCAAGTATTAGCACTCAAGTGGACTTGGGCACACAAGTTTGCAATGCGTAAGATTTTTGGCGCATAGGGTGACATGCGTCGCTTATATATAACAACTTCACTTCCATGAAAAGTCTCCCAACTTTCGAATTTTCAGCTCTCGGGGTGCAAGTCTTCTTCTATTCAGGCGTTTCGGTTTCACCGCACTTCTTCTGTATGTTTTTTTAGCTGCGCGCATAAGTAGGGCGCCATATTTGCGTGACGACTTATACTTGCGTGCCAAGTTTTAAACTTGTGTGCCTTAATGACTTCCATTTTTTGTAAAACACCAAAAATGAACTTACTTTTAAAAGATGATCTCTATATTTTTTCAAGTTCAATGGATCCCAAAAGAATTGGAACTGCTGATGAGCTTTCTAGTAAGAGGATTGATGACATGATGAATGTCGTTGGTCATGATTATTTTGACATTTGCGAAACCACCCTTCCAGAATTAGAAAAATATTTGAAGAAGTATCATTTCAACTTTCCTCGAAGCACCTATTTTCCTTTGTATAACTATGTCCATTTGCAGGATGCTAACATTACAGATCCAAAGAACTATGTCCCACATTCTTGATTTCAGGATTATACCAACTTCTCATCAACCAATGTTTATATTGGGGTCTCATTTTCTAATGCTAGGATAGTAGATGAAGCTCATATTATGCATCATATCCCATGTGCTCCATATTTGAAGGCATACACACCCGAGATGCAGCCACACTGCTATTCATCTATCTTTTGAGATTCTCAGACAGATCAGTCCAAGGGTTGGAAGAAAAGATGAGACTTCCACCCAGGAGGAGATGTAAAACCCGCATAGATGTGGTCATAATGGGTGCAAAATACATGTGTAGAATTTGCAGATGATTTGAGAATCGTCATGATTTATGAGGCTGTCTGGGTTGGGAAAACCTACGTGTATAGAAATGATGATTTCATGCTAGAATTATTAAGTTAATGGATCCCAGAGACTAATTCCTTCCATTTAACACATGGAGAGGTAGGTATCAGCTTGTGGGATGTTTACAAGATTTCTAGAGCTCCAATACTTAGAGACATGTATGATGAGTTTATTCCTCCCAAGGTGACATGGAATGAATCAGAGAATACACCATATTTGGTTCATGAGTTGATGAAAATATTTAACAAACTCAAGAATTCAATCACCGTGAAAACTTGCACCAGGAGGCGTATTCATCTGGAGTAATGGATGGACATATTTTTGATAAAGAAGAAGGAAAAGGGTCCCGCTTACACCCGTCCGACTAGCTGTCCAAGGGCAGAGAAGAGAGGCACTCCTGACACCTTTTGGACAACATTAGAGAAAGGAGAATTTGATAAATGGTGATATGAAATCAACCCAAAAATTCATGCAAAGACACGTCTGGAAGGTTTCTTAGCCATGTGGATCATTGTGTATTTATTACCAGTCTGAGACTCCAAAGGAGGCGTGAGGCTGAGAACCTTTGTTATTGCAGCTAAGTTGGCAGATAAAAGGATGGTAGGGCTGGATACTCCTGTTTTGGCCAAGATTCACAGGAGTTTGCTGCATGTTTACAAAGGGAAGTCTCCCTTTATAATAGCGGGACCATTCCAAGTGCTGTGGAAATAGATTGCTACTCACTTTAGAACTTATTCCGTACAAAGTGGAGTACAGGTTTTTGGAAGTTCTTTCCGACCGTTTGTTCAGGCCTTTTATGGTATTTCACCCTTGTCCTTGAATTCTTATTACATCAAGTCTAGAATGAGCATGCATAAGGAATTCCATTTCTTTCCTTATGGGAATCCACCTACAGGGAGATTCATTGACGATGGTATTACCAGTTTGGAATTGAGGGCATATATGCTAGCTTGCAGAGATGGCATGTTGGCCACCAGAATTGACAGAGAAATCATATGTGAGGCCTATGCTTCTTATAGATTTGCACGTCAATTCAAATATCTACAACAGAATACTGTATCCCCTCCTGTGCATGGCAGATCATATAAACACCCAATGGTTTCCCAACAACTATGGTTGTTGACATCTGCAGAGAAGACTAGGGAAATATTTAATTTACCCACCGTTGACATAGTAAGCAGATTGACTATCTGGTATGCTGAAAACTGGATTGCATCTTACCTTAAAGGGGTATTAAATCATGTCGTCCCTCAAGTGGGGATAAAGATAAGTAGTAGGAAGGAACCCCATCGTTTGGATGGTAAATCTTCATCATTAGGGGCCGACTTGCAAGAATCAGAGGGTGGAGGTGACAATGATCCAAATTCACTGAAGAGACCTTGTTCCAGATATAACCCTCCTGTTAGAATTAAGAGCGCCACTCCATCAATCCCTACTGAAGTCGTATCAAGGCGATCTGGTCACCATCATTCTGAAGAGCGGAAAGTTCCATTTTCTAATCCTCCATCTGTGACTGTGAGTACTGGGAAGAAACTCAAGTCCAAGGTTGTAGGATCCTCTTCACAACCCTCAGACATAAATTCTGAATATATATGACCGAAGGCTGTTCGAACATGGCAGAATCTGTACTGTGATACTGAAACCATGTGGATGGATCTGTGCGAAGGACAACATATTCCAGGAGTAGGGGATTTGCGGGCTTCTTCTGAAATTCTTTTTAAGGATAATCCCAATGAGGTGAGGAACTATATTCAAGAGCTGGAAATGATCATATATGCCAATGATGAATCAATTCCTACCACAAATAGGGTAAAGTAAATGATAGATCATGGTACCACTTAAGAGATAAATCCTTCATTATATGAAGAGTGGTGCGACTTTGTAGATCCCGAGGATGTAAGTTTCCTTTCTCTCACATTATTTTCCATTTTTCAACTTGGAATTTAGTCAAAAAATTGTTACTTAGGAGAAATATCATCTTAACTTACAATTGGGTAAAGGAAAAACAACCGAAGTTCCTTCACCACGGTATATCCCTAGAGGCACTACTATTAGAGGTATTGGGTCACCCCATGAATCGAGAGAAATATCTCTAGGCCAATAGGCCATGGAGGAGGAAATATAGAAGGTACTGGAATCTCTGATACCTGTCTTTATAGATGATGATGCAAGCTCTCCCAAAAAGGCGAAGAAGAAAAAGCACAGAAGAAAGAATACCATGGTTAAGCGCTTTCTTAGTAGAGGTAAGTCTCCCTGATAATCATGAATTTTAGTCTTTATTCATAAAAAAGTGTTTAAACTTTTTAAGATTACAGGGGCTTCTTCTGTTTCTTCTTTGAAAGAAACTACTAATAAGATTCAAGGATCCATAGAAGGTGCTGCTAATAAGACACAAATTCCTACAAATCCAGTGGTTTCTAAAGAGGCATTGAAGCCAAAGGAAGCAACATCTGTTCCCATCACTGCTCCGATTCCTACTATTAGTGGAGAGGAAGCTTATGGTAAATCAATAATACTTCATAAAGCATCAAATGAAACAATAGATAACTTCTATTCTGTGATACTTTTAGGTTCATCACATGCACCATAACATCTGGAAAAAACTTACATTGACCCCAAAATTGTTGCTGAAGAAGCTACTCGGGGTCAAAGGTTACTAGAGGAAGGTTGTGAAGCAAACACGCTAAGTGCTCCCACAGGTGAGACTGACCTGGGATCTGAGATATCATTGGATGAAATGATGAACCTTGGAATGTATTTTCAAGAACTATTAGAACATGTTAATATATCAAATGATTTAGAATATTTTTGAGTTCCTTGTATAGAATCAACTGGACGCAAGTTCTCATTATTTGTCTTGTTAAACTTCTTATGATTAACCTGCTAACCATGGTTGATTGAAATATGCAGTTCTATCTAAATAAACTACTGCCGCAATGGTACTTGAAGGAAGTGTTGATATTAACGTCAACCTCACCATTGTAGAGACATTGGCTCAGGTGGATCTTGAGATAGCAAGTCTTCCTGAGATTCACTCTAAAAATCCTGAGCATATTAAAGATAACACTCCTCATCCAGAGACATCGAACAAATTTTTTGAAACTGAGAACATTGGGGAGGATTCTTCTCAAGCTACTGACCTACTGTTAGGTAAGATATACTGATATTGTGATTGCATTCACTTTTGTTATCTCTTGAATATAATCATAACTATAATTATTGATTTACCATATAGGGCTATCAACTTCAATGGCTAGGTCTGGAGGTGAAGCCTCTACATCAACCCAAACAACATTGGAAGGGGGAGAAACCATTGTTCAAGAAGGAACAGAACATGGCACTTCTTTAAGTGCATTAGTCCTAGAATATACCCCTCCTTATGACAGTGATTCTGAATTGGACCCATAACTACATAAGGATCTTCATCTTGCTCATCGCAAAGCATGGAAAAACATCTGGAAGATAATATTTGAGATGCCCCTTGAGGAACTGCCTTCAAGAGTTCCATGACTTTCATCTCTGTTTATCACACTAGGATTTGGCTCTTTTGAATACTGTGAAATTCATACTATGGTGAAAAAGGTTATCCGAAGGTGGGAGCAAGAGAAAAATCTTTGACAAGACTTTACAAAATCCAAATTGTCAATCAATATTGATAAGTTACAAGAAGAATTATCCCAAGCTGAGGCTAATCATAATGAAAAGTTGAAGGGACTGAAGCAGGCAATTAAAGAAAAGACTGTTTGGAAACTGCACCTTCAACAGGAGTTAGATATCATTACAGGGGAGCTTGACCAGCTTCATAGATCATTAGGAGAAGTCCATAAGGATGGTGAAAAAGTCATTGCATATTCTAGAGAATCACTTCATCATGATGAAGAGATTGAGGCTGGTCAAATAGATAAACTTTAACAAGCATTTGATGGGGTTCAAAAGGCTGTCAAACAAATGAGGGATTACGTAGAAAGACTTTTGTAATTTCTGAAAGAGAGACTCCAATTTGTGGATGCACCTATGTGAAAAATTTCTCCATAAATGAAAAGTATTTTATCTTTAATCATTTATGTTTTCACTTTCGCTAACTGATTTTTTTTACCTAGGCCATTGGGCCCAGTAAGCATAGTTTTATTTTTTCTAGGATCATATAGACAAACCCACAAACTTTATATCTATTGACTTTTTATTGCTCAATATTACCTAAACCATACAAAATGCATGTTTAATGAGCTGGGACTCAACTTTTGTTTAGATTTCCCTTTGTGGGTTCTCAATCTAATGAGTACCAAGTCTCTTGTTGTTTGGCAGTTTAAAGTCATGCATGTTGGACTATAAAGGGCTAGCATTTAAGGTCAAATAGCTTTGACCATTAATTTTGAAAATAGATCCCAAACAAGACTCTGTGGCTAATAATTTCTTTAATATTCTTTAAATATTTCCAAGGGGAATCTTGAGCCATGATTTTTATGGTCACCAAATTTAAAACCTGTGTCAACATAAGGGGTGTCTTTTCCAAGAACAAAGTTACCATTATTTGAAAAACCCATTATGGGGGCTATGTTATACAGGGCCAACTGGGGCATATGCTGTATAGCCAAATAGTGGCATCTTTTGACTGACAGGCCTGTTATGTAGGCAACTTATGCAAGGCTGCCTAAAGGCACGTGCTGCATAGTCAAACAAAAGAGATCTTTGAAGTTTAACATTTTTCTATTGATAGATAGAGGAAAATAATATTTGGGTGACTCAAGACCACAATGGGTGGTTTTTCCAAGGAAAGGAATTTTAAGAATGAAAAAGGGACATTTTAGACCGACATAATCCATGAATAGGAAAACCATTTCTATATAAATTTGGTGTATGAGTAATGGTTAAAATTTATCAGAAAGGGTAATTTCTGATATCATATTGTGTAGTTTTAAGTCATGCAGTGAGGAAATTGGTACTGTTTAGTTTTAAGTCATGCAATGAGGACATTATACTATGCAGTTTTAAGTCATGGAGTGAGGACATTGGGTGGTTTTAATTTAAGTTTTTTAGCTCTGAACAAAGGTACGAAACTCTCCCAACTTTTTTGATAATTTGTTTGGAAACATACTATCATATTCAGGTATAGAAGGGAAAATTGTAAACTATGATTTTGGAATTTGTAAAACTATGGAATGATATGGGAAAAGGGATAAAAATATTAGAGGAAGTCTTTTCCAAGAACGAAGTTACCATTACTTAACAATCCCATTATAGGGGCTGTATTATGCAGGACCAACTAGGGCATATACTGCATAGCCAAATAGTGAAATCTTTTTACTGACAGGCCTGTTATGTAGGCAACTTATGAAAGGACACCTAAGGGCATGTGTTGCATATTCATACAAAAGAGATCTTAGAAGTTTGAAGTTCTATTTCTAAAAGCAGAAGAAAGTTTATAGAGATTCATATTTTCCAAAGCATAGAGTTTGGTTTATGGAGAAAGGTACTTGAATATAGAAATGGTATTTCCACCCAAGATGTCCAAAGAATCAGAGGAATATGAATTTTATGAAGGTCTGACCCCAAACGTAAGAGGTATGGTGTCTATAGTTTTAGGCCATACAACTAGGACCAGAAATGGAAACAATATATAATATGTGGCCAAGTGTTTTCAAGGTTATTTCATATTATATTGAACACATGGTGAGGGAAATGTGTAAACCATGGTCTTGAAGACTTTCAGATTGTGAGAAATATAATGGGACAAGTATACTTGAATGACTATTTTAAAATACAGATTCTTGTATATTGTCATAAAATATTAAAGGGGACAAAGATACTATAACCAAGAATGAAGTTACCATTATTTGAAAAACCTGTTATGGGGGCTGTATTATGCAGGGCCAACTGAGGCATATGCTACATAGCCAAATAGTGGCATCTTTTGACTGACTGGCTTGTTATGTAGGCAACTTATGCAAGGCCGCCTAAGGGCACATGCTGCATAGTCAGAAAAAAGATCTCTTAGGTATTAGAAACTCTGTCACCAGATTCCGTAAGAAAGATTATGAGGATCTGAAAATATTCAAGATTAAGAGTATGAAATATGGAAGGGGTTTACGTCCAATGCATATGGTAAATATTTGAACCAATTTTGGCCATGAGTTTGACATCCTTTACACATATATGACTCATATGTAAAATGTGTAATTTCTTTGTTTCCTTTGAATTAATATTGTGATGTTCAGTTTTAAGTCATGTAATGAGGACATTATACTATGCAGTGAGGACATTATACTATTCAGTTTTAAGTCATGTAGTGAGAACATTGATAGTCCTATAAGAAATTGAAACACCTTATTTATATAAAGAATCCACTTACCTAATTTGTAACCCATGTGAGCTATGTTCGGTGTGAGAAACATGGAGCAGTAAGGGTTTATTTTACAGTGCAAAGGTGACGCAAGTGAAGAATAGGGGTGTTATATTTCCATGTAGTTTAACATCATGCAGTAAGGACGAAGATGAACCAATGTGAAAGGAAAGACATATTGTAATTTGATTAAGGGATAAAACCCAAGTGTCACTATGTTCCTTGCTTAGGGCAAGAATCAAGTCACACATAGCTCTTAAAACATTCCCTATGTAGGTTTGATTATTATACAAGGAATAAGGGTTTTTTTATCGCGGATGGGCCCAAGATTGGAGATCTAGGCATCTCTATGCATCTCATTGAAAGATGAGAATCAAGCCATACATAGTTCTTGAAACAATCATTTCTCATGCCAATCGAGTTTGACATGAATAATGGGGGATTTTGACTCATTTTGAAAGAACGGTAAATCTTAAGACATAAAATGGTATAAGGACCAAATCATATATCTCAAGGAAACACTCAGTATAGATCTGATTCATATACAGAAATAGAAAAGAAAATAAGAAGATTTTGTGATTGTGGCTAGGCCCAAAATTTGAGATTTAGGCATCTCTACGTATCTCATTGAAAAATGAGAATCAATCCATACACAGTTCTTGAAACAAGGTCTCTATGTAGATATGACTCAAACATAGGAAAAAGAGGGACTCATGTACTACTAATGAGTAGCAATGATGTCAATGATTTTTTCTTATGGAAGCTTCTAATGTTAAATAGAAAAAATTTTAGTTGTAAAAATGATGTCATGCAATTTAATATCATGCAACAAGGATGAATATGCTATGCATTTTAACGTCATGCAGCATGGATTCTTATGGTTGTTATACAGTTTAATGTCTTGCAACTAGGACATGGGGGCTGTGCATTTTTAAGTCTTATAGTAAGGACATGGTACTGTCTAGTTTAAAGTCTTGCAGTGAGGATGAGATACTTTGTAGTTTAAAGTCTTGCAGTGAGGAAGAAGTACTGTGCAATTTAAAGTCTTGCAGTGAGGATGAATGTGCACAACTACACAAAGTATTTATTCAAGAATCTCTCATTGGTTGGAGTTGTAATAAGCTATCCATCCATTGAGATTAAGGCATAAGCTCCATTTGAATTGACCTTATGTATGGAATAAGGTCCTTCCCACTTTGGCTAAAGTTTTGGAGGTTTCTTTCCTAGTATCATTGGATTCCTAAGGACCAATACCAATTCTCCTTGAAGAAATGAACGAAGGAGAACTTTCTTGTTAAAAGCTCATGCTATTTTATTCTGATAGACTTCTAGATGATGCAAAGTATACAATATTTTCTCATCTAATAATTCTAACTCATTGAAATGTTTCCGAGACCTCTCATCTATAGAAAACTAATCATAGATTGTAACTCTGAGTGAAGGCAGTTGCATTTCAATTGGAAAAACTACTTCGATTTCATATACCAATGAATAAGGAGTTGCTTGGGTAGCAGTACAAGTAGTTGTCCGATAAGCCCATAAAGCATTCAAAATTTTATCAGACCATGATTTCTTATCTTTATCCACCATCTTAGGGAGTATATTTGATAGGGTCTTATTGAAGGCCTCTATCTGTCCATTGGCCGCCGCATGATAGCGAGATGAATGGTTGGATTTGATATTATGTTCTTGATATAATGCTTTTACCTCATCAGAACAAAAATTGGTTCCATTGTCCATCAAAATAGTATAAGGGACACCAAATCTAGTGATGATATTAGTTTTTACAAAAATAACAATGATTTTGGATCCGAATTCTTTGAGAGGTATTTCCTCAACCCATTTAGAGAAGAAGTCAGTAGTAGTGAGAATATACTTGAACTGCTTAGCCGTGGCTGGAGGATAAGACCCTACTACATCCATTCCCCATGTGAAAAATAGCCAGGAGTATTTAGTTGTATGTAGCAACTCTAGGGATTGATGAATGAAGTTGGCATGCACTTGATAGGGATGACATTTTTTAGTGAAATCTGTACAATCTTGCGTCATTAAAGGCCAAAAGTATCCAAGCTTTCGGATATAATCAGAGTGTCTGTGCCCAGACTGGTGGGAACCATAAACTCCTGAATGTACTTCTTTCATGACAACTGTAGTCTCTTCTCCATTAATACATCTGAAGACAATTCCATCATAAAGAGTGAAATTGGATGCTCGTCATTAGATTTGTTATTTTTCATCCCTATCTGGTGGAAGTATCCCATTTTGAAGATATTCCATGATGAATGTTCTCTATCCCATGGTATGGCAATATGGTTCAAAAATAGGGATAATTTCATTAATTTCCTCCATTCTGGTTTGAACAAAAGGTGAGACCACATGACGATGGGCTATGCTGATGACTGTCTCATCCCGATTGGATCTACCAAGGCTATAGCTGCATTATCCAGTGCATGTTCTTGAGAATTTTGTGATTGCGGGACATAACAAAATATTTTCTATGAGGGAAATTCATCCATTAACCCTCCGACTTAATTACACAAAGGGATTAACTCTTCTTTTCTGATAGAATATTACTCATTAATTTTTTTGATTACCAATTCCGAATCACCTTTCACCTTTAAATGATCCATTTGCACCTGAAGGGACAATTCCAAACCTACGATGAGAGCTTGATATTCCGTCTCATTGTTGGTACCACCTTCTGACAACAGGAAGGAATAAGGCAATATTGCCTTTTTTGGGAAAATAAGGACAATTCCTAACCCAACTTTGTTGAGTTTAGGGTTTTCTATTCTTTTCCCTGTTGGAATTTTGGAAGCACCATCAAAATACATTTCCCATGTTTGGGAATTATCCTGAATAGAGAAGACCTCTTCATTAGGAACTTCAGTATTAAATGATGTATCTTCCGCAGATGGATGCTCAACAAGAAAGTCAACCAGAGCTTGGCCTTTTATTGACTTTTGAGGCACAAACTGAATATCAAACTGTTGCAAAATAACTACCCACCATGCCAGACGCCCTATAAGAATAGGACAACTAAGGATGAATTTGAGCGGATTATCGAGAGACACCAATTGGACTTCATGATGTTGCAGGTAGTGCCTCAATTTCTGAACTACAAAAATTAATGCTAGGCAACACTTTTCAATACTTGAATATCGATTTTCTGCATCAATCATAGTTTGACTAAGATAGTAAAGGATGTTTTCATTCTCAGTATCATTATTTTGGGTGAGGAAGACACCTAGTGATCGCTCTAAAGCTTTCACATAGAGAATAAGTGGTCTTCCTTCAATAGGTGGCATTAATACCGGTGGACTCAAGAGATATTTCTTGAGGGTATCAAATTATTCTTGGTAGTCTTCGGTCCATTGGTAGGTGACTCCCTTCTTCATTAATCTGGTGAAGGGAAAACACTTGCCTGTCAAATTGGTGATAAAGCGCTGAATATAGGCCAAGTGTCCTTGGAGTCCTCTTAATTCTTTCAAATTTTGAGGAGGTGACATACCAAGGATTTATTTTTCTTTCTCAGGATCAACTTCGATACCACGATGGTATATAATAAATCCAAAGAACTTTCCTAATGTTACCCCAGAATCACATTTCAAGGGGTTCATCTTCAAACTGTGTTGCTGAAGTTTATTGAATATAGTCTCCAAATTATCCAAGTGATTAGAATGTTGTCTGGATTTGACCACCAAATCATCCACATAACATTCAAAAAATTTCCCTAAGAAGGGTTTGAAGATATGGTGCATGGCATGTTGATATGTTGCACCTGTATTCTTTAAGCCAAAGGGCATCACCCGATAAAAACACACACCTTGAGAGGCTCTGAAGGCTATGGATTATTCATCCTCTAGGGCCATACAAATTTTATTATACCTAGAGTATCCATCCATGAAAGAAAGAGCTTCATATCCAGCTATTTCAACAATTAGAAGTTCTGTAATCGGAACTGGAAAATCATCTTTAGGATAGTGCCGATTAAAATCTCTGAAGTCAATGAAAACTCTAATTTTTCTATTCTTCTTTTTCACTGGGAAAATTTTGGCCATCCATTTGGGATACTGCACTTCCCTAACAAAGTTATCCTTTATAATCTTATCAACTTTATATTCAATTTTATAGGCATGAGTTGGGTGTGTTCTTCTTACTGCCTGCTTGAATCCATGATGTTCTTCTAGAAAACCCAAATGATGGGTGGATACATCAGGATTAAGACCTAGAATTTCTATATAATTCAAAGCAAATATATCTCGATTTTGCTTTAAAAATTCAGTATACACCTTTTTCTCTTTATAGGTCATGGATGCACTAATTAGAGTGGGGTGTGGATCTTCTTCTGTAACCAGATTTATTTCTATGAGCTCATCCACAGTGGTAGAGACACCTTCCTCAAATGATGGAGGAGTATCCCTAAGATCTTACTCTTATTCTTCATTACAGGTTACCTCTTTTGTTTCCACTCGCATAGTAGATGATGAGGAAAAACTTCCAGAGTTAGGGGAGGAGTTAGTATTTGAACATCCTGAAAAAAAGGCCACCATATCTAACCCCACTAATAAAAAAGGGTCTTCCTGGGGTAATAAAGTGGAGATGATGGATTGAGAATCAACATCTTTGTCTTCTTCTAGCATTGCTATAATTTCTTCTACTCTGGTTGACGAATTAGAGTCTTGTTGTAGTTCAGTGGATGAAATGAAAACATCTCCATTTAGGCTTTCATCATTTCTTGGTGGATCAACAGTTTCTTCCATGTTTTCAGGATCAATTACCGTAATTGACATTATGGAAGTTACTGAATGAGTTCCCAGATTTGGGTTTATCTTTTCAATTTGATTGATGGGTAACACATAATCTGTACTCATATGTATGAATGGATTTGCTGGGATCTTTTCCAATCCATTTGGAGTATTAACTCTGGTTATTTTCTTTATCATGGAATTTGTTCCTTTTGTGTGATAAAGCTCTGCCTCAATGTATTTAGATTCACATATTTTTAATGGAGCCTTATCACCATACAATGTCCCGATTTGACCATTGAAACAGTACTTAAGATATTGGTGGTATGATGAAGGTATGGATACATGTTGATGTATCTAAGGCCTTCCAAGCAGAATATTGAAGGATGTGTCCTGAATAACAACCATGAAGTCTAAATTAGACATAAGATCTACAAACTGAGTTCTGAGTGTAATTTTTCCCATAGGTTCTTGTTCATTCTTATCATAAGCTTGCAACATTAAAGTGGAAGGAGATAATTTAAATTCATTAAATCCCAATAGACAAAGTTTACGAACGAGAATGAGGTTGACTCCAGAGCCATTATCAATGAAGCCTCATCATATGTCTATATCATTGAATTTTCCAGACAAATACAAGGGTATGATATTCCCATGCACCACATAATTTTCATCTTCATCTGTAAAAGATATGAATGCATGAAATTTTGCAAGATCATTCTCTATACGATAAACCTCAGTCACAAAAACTTCAGTTTCAAACTCTTGAGGACTTGACAAAGCCTCAATGAGTGCCCTATAAGATCTTTTGATAGATTCAAAGCATCCAGAATTTATAACTTGGCCGGTACTTGGGAAAATTGTTTCAAAAAATCATACTTTTGGTCCAAAGGTCTTCATTTCCTAGAATGGATATTTGGTTTTTCAGGTGCTTTGGAAGTTGATGCTTCTGATGTATCCATATTATGTGTCGGAACAGAAGCTGGAAATACTCATGGATTTGGTAAATTAGACTGACCAGGTCTATTCATTTGCTGAGAAGAAGACAATGTGACTTCTAATCGGTCCTCCAGAATAATCATGTTAGAACCAAACCTTTCTTTCATGGAATAAACTCTTTTTTTCTATTGATCCTACTGAAGGGATCTTCCACAAGTTTCTGCCATATATATGGTTCAAGCAGGGGTAGAGTTAAAATTTTGGTTTCTAGAATTCCCACATATTCCCACATATTCCCCTATATCCTCAACCTTGTCCTCTTTCTCTAGTTCCCCAATTAGGTACTAGGAATTCTGGATCATTATAGTCAGAGTCACCATTGGCATAAGGATCTGTTAAATGGATAACATTAATAGAACCAAAGATAAATTCTTTATCTGATGAATATTCTTCTTGATAGGTTAATTCTGGAACGTTGTGCCGTTTGGTGGGGCGGTGCCCGTGCTTTTGAAACAGATGGCATGAAATCTTCCAGGGTCAAGGAAAAATTTGGTTTTGACATGAGCTCGTCTTATTATGACTACTATTTGTACTTATAATCACTTTGCTTCTTTTAGGAACAACCTTTTGATGAAGGTAGTTTTACTATGGCAGGAGTGGCAGAAGACACAATCGGT
The DNA here is from genome assembly GCA_963277665.1 of Viscum album. Classification (NCBI taxonomy): domain Eukaryota; kingdom Viridiplantae; phylum Streptophyta; class Magnoliopsida; order Santalales; family Viscaceae; genus Viscum; species Viscum album. The sequence goes on from OY728159.1 coordinate 373,460,321, forward strand.
TGTTTCAACTGTGTTCATAAAATGACATGAGTCCGGTTGATCATTTTCCTAATCATCCAATCATCATATTTATGCACATTTTTACTTTTGACCTCTTGAGATTCACCTTCTTCCTCTGGATCAGTATCAGTAACACATTCTACTTAAGCTGATGAAATTTTTAGTTTTACTTGCCCAGAGTCTACCATCTTTTGCAGGAGGTCCTTGAAAACAAAACACTCCTGGATGGGATGTCCTAACATCTGGTGAAAGGGAAAATAATTCAAAATATTTTCATCTCCTTCTTTATTTGGTTTCTTCAGCCTTGGCAACTGAACCAAATTGTTTTCTAGAGCTGAGATGAAGTAACCAAGAACTTGTTCATTCCAGAAAGAATAAACTTTATTCTTTAATTACTCAAAATGTTTCTGCCTTTGATCTCTTTGATTATCTTGATGAGGCAGTCGTTTTTTCTGATGCTCAGGAGGCAGAGCCCTTCGGTATGATGAAGGTATTGAAGTATAAGTAGGTACATGTGCCTGCTTGAGTGTGACTATAGCAGCTTCTACCTTTTCTATCCTCCTCCCCAGAGCTGATGGAATTACATGAGTTTTAGCCTTAGTTTCTATAATAGAGTCTTCAATCTATTGAGAAATTTAAGTAAGGTCTCGAAACCCTCCTGTGTATTTCACAGGGATCAATGGTGTGCATAAATCATCATGTAGATTTTCCACACAAATTGGAAGCAACTCTTCTTGAGGGAGTGATAGACTTAAGGAATATGTTAATCCTTTCCATCGAGCAATGAAATCTGAAACTCTTTCATTCTCCCTTTTTTTACAATTGGTAAGATAAAAAACTTTCATCTTTGGTAGTATTTATCTAAATTGAAGAATGAATTTCTGATATAGATATTCCCATCCAGCAATTGATCGAGATTGTAAACTTGTATACCAGACAAAAGATGGTCCTTGTAATGACTGCACAAAACACCTAAGCTTAACCGCTTCTTGTTGTTGAGAAGTTCCCATCATGAGATCACAACGAGAAACAAAATGTGTTAAGTGTTGTTCTGGATCTCTCGAACCATTAAAAATTGGGAATGTGGTTTTCACAAAATTTGGTGGGGGAGGAATTGCATCCAACCATTCAGGGTAAGCTCTCTTTTCCGGCTAAAATGGTGCACATCATTCCTCCATAGCTTCCAATTGAGTCATTATTACCTCAATTGTGTTTATAATCATTTTAGGAACATCCAGATGAGATGGAACTTGTGCAGGTTTAGAAACTGGAGCTTGAGCTGGTGCAATTACTGACAAAACCACTAATGGTGGTGCTGATATCTACCTTGGATAACCCATGGGAACAAGCCTATCAGGATGTATATGGTCCTGTCTTGATTGTGTACCCAATGGAGGGAATTTATTATCCACATCTATAGTTACTACAAATCCTCTTTACTGAGGATATCCTATAGGATTTTCAAGTTGAGGACCTGCCTGGGGAGTACGTCTAGCAGAAATGCTGTTTCGAAGTAACTCTATATTGAGTCTTTTCAACTCCTTCATTTTCTATTCTTACTGTGAAAATCTCTCTTCAAGTGAAAGAGATTGAACTTCTCCAGTGGAAAAGTGAGATTCAATCTTATTTTTTTCCTTTCCCCTTGTTATACGCCTTTCGGAGAGGGGGGGGGGGGTTGATTATTTGAAGGCATACCTAGATTCTGGGTAAGCCTTTGATTTCGGGTACGTACACCTTCTTCATTTTCCTCAGTGTGTACCGTATTATGGATAAGAACTTCATCTTCTGATTCCCTTGAACTAGACTCATTTTCTGGGGGATATTCTGCAGTGGTGTTAATGACATTTACTAATTCATAATTCATCGATAGTATTCTATCAGTTCTTTTGCAAGATCATATTTCTTTTCATATTCCATGAGACTCTGTTCTCCTATATGATGAATTCCCTGGAACTGTTTGGCGGAAAGTAACCCGAAGGGAATCCTTGGATAGTTCAGTTGTATTCTCTTCTTATGGCTTCTTTCCTAATTAGGAGAAAACTGACTTTGGTTGAGGAGGGGATTGAAGATGTAAAAAACCCCCCAACCCTATAGGCTAGGGATGTTCCTGTTCTTATCCTTTAAATCTTTGAACTTTGTTGAATGAATTTGAAGGTTGACTTAAATGATCCCCCATCCTTGCAAGATGGGGTGATTTTTGAACCGCTATGGATGAAATCTGTGCAATTTCTCTTCTGAATTTGCAGATTTTGGTTGGGACATTAGCTGGGTGCATCATCTGAAAACCACTTAAATCACCTGTTTTAGAAGATCGTTGTGCTATTTTAGACATTTGAATTCTCTAACGCCTGAAATCCTCTAAGTGGGATGCCTGCTCAAGATTCTTAGATGCTTGATGTAAAAGTAACTCAAAAACTTCTTTTCTTTGGTCCTGACTCTGATTAGAGCTAGTTGAGGCCTATTCTTGAGCATACATTTGATTACATAAAAAATCTATTGATTGTGGCTAACCATGGGCAATAACATTGCATGAGACCATTTTTAGTGGACTTTTCTGATTTTGGAGTTCATTGAAATGCAATGCTTCATATGCACCCCATCCTCTGATACGAACACTAGATGGGGAATCAAAAATTAACTGGAATATCCTCTTTAGATCATTGAGACATGCACGCTGAAGGGTTCTCTATTGTTTTTCAACCTTTGGATATTGGGAAACTGAGAGAGACGCCAAGTCAATTTGGCATTGCAACCCTTTTATTACCTTTACATGATTTTGATATTCATCATATGGTAATACTTTGGTTTTCAAATGATGAAGAGTTTTCCATAAGTTGAGGCGGATTTCATGAATGCAATATTCTGTCATCAATTCTGTAATGTTATACTGAGAATTTTCCAAAGGCCAGAACGTGACTGATATTTCTCCCTTATCTAATTATTTTCTCATGTTTAACATATCTTCATCATCTTCTACTAGATATTTCTCTACTTGGTCTGACCAAAATGGATGCTCTGTATTAGAAGACAAATGAACTAAGGGAGGTTCAGAGAATGAACATTCCCTTAAGACTCCTTCTATTTGAGAAAGTGTTTCACTCATAAATGACAAGGCATCAAACATGAATGGCCTTATGTTTGCAAGTGCCTCGAGATAGGAGGGATTTCTCATAACTACATTTTCAATTATGAAATTGTCTTGAAAATGTGAAATACTACTACGGAGATGACTTTCGCAGTGAATTCCATCATGGGGAGGATCACCATGATGGATTAATATAAGGGATAAACCTTCTTTCTCCTTCGTCTTATGGCCACACGGAAGGTTTTCGTGGCTCTCATCCGGAGATAAACACTCTGGATTGACCAAATTTTCATGAAGCAAGCCTTCATGATGAAGTTTCTGATGAGGAACTTTAGAATTACAAATACCACTCACATAATTTGGTAATGAGAGGATAGGATCTTGAGATGTAATAGATAAATTTTTGAGGGCTTCAAGAACTCCAACATTAAGAGAAGCCAAATCGCTGCTTGACTCTTGATTTTCCAATAGTTCTTAGCAAGTCTTCTTTTTGGATGTTCTCTTATACTTAGTTGGGGCCACTTACTGGGAAAAGTGGTTATCATGGTCAAGTGAAAGTGCCTACCTTGAAGTGGTTACCGGAACAGACCGATTACCTCCAATTGTAAAGGGTGTATGTTCCTGATCTTATTGTCCGTATGATATGGGGGAGTATGCCCCATGACCCTCCTGGACTAGAACAGAGGTGAGTATCTTCTCTGGGATGGCATGCCAATGTGTCATACCATGTGTGGGGATAGATTTATGTGTATGTTCCCCTGATACTACTAAAGTTGTTGTTAAAATATCCTGGCATGCTTCCAGAATATGGCTAGAGATTTTCATCTTCCCTTTCACCATTGATAAGACGTGTTTGGTGACTTCAGCGGCTGGAACAAGAATATACATCCATTCCATATTTGGAGTAAGTGTATGTGCCTACTCCTATCCTTCTTTTCTTGTCAATGGATATTGACAGTACTCATGAATGGGGGAAGAGATTTGGGTCTACCGAAAATTTTTCTTTGGAGATTTACTACTGACTTCTCCGGGTGCTACCAAACGAGACTGTTGGTAGACTTGATGAACATTGGCAGGTGTATGTCTCTACTAGATATTTCCCATCAAATATGGTTGATGGACTTCCTTCAATACTGACAGACGAAACTGCTGACAGAATTGGTGATTACAAATAAGTGTGTGTTCGCCACCACATTAGATTGACAGGCTTCTTTAAATGCATTTAGACGAGCCTGCTGACTGGATGATAACTTGTAAGCAGGTGTATGTGTCTTTTCATGGTACTAAACTGGGTTTATCTAGTGGTATTGGTGGGTTGCTGCCAGATGAGTCTGCTGAGCAGCAAATTTCAGACGGACGGGTGTATGTGCCCGCTCATTGTTTTCCATAAAGTTAAGTTGATAGACTTTTCTGTAGGATGCAGAGGTTTGAACCTACTCCCTGTTGATCGAATGTTGTCCCTAGTGGTTCGTCTTGCATTCTTGGGTCTGAGAGACCCAGTCCACACGTCCAGAGGCAACACCCCCATCATGTTGGGGGTACACTACCGTGCGATTCCGGAGGTGATTGTTGGTGAGAGTCTTCAAGAAGGACTCTTGCATTCTTGAATTGAGGCCTTGAGTGGCCTCTTGATCCACCTCCCCATAGTACGAGAGAGATTTATTGTTTCATTTCTAGGGATAAGGACTTAAAATAGTTGGAGACGGTGGTTGGCACCGTCTGCTTCTTGATCATTGGTCGTCGTTGGCCAGATGATCGAGGATTGTTATTGACCTGGAGGGCCTGTCGAGCAGCCTCCAAAGTTAGAATTGTACTGTGATGGCGATATTCCTTTACCAGCACATTAGAGATCAAGCGTTGAAGATGTTGGGTTGATGATTATGTCCTTCCTGTGGATGGAGATCCAGCTTGAGCAGTGGTCGGGAAGTTCATAGATGTTGTCTTGGAGAAATTCATTTTTGGAATGAAGGGAATTATGAAAAGAAAAACTTGAAAACAACAACAACCTCCATTAAAGAATCATATTTTTAGATGAATACATGCATGATTGATTCCTTTTTATGGAATTACTTTATCAATTGATAGGGTACTAACAGGTGGGTAACATTATTAACTTGGTTAATGATTCACGTAGGGTTCACCATTTTTGTTTCGTAGTTCCTTGAAACGGGTGTTCTAGTTTTAAGAATCACTGTTTCCAGGTGGTTTCCATTGGATTTATTTATGGAACCAGAAATTTCCAATGGTTCTTTATCCAAAGGGGACCTTCTTTCCCAAGGCAGGCATTCGTTAAGTTTAAACTTTACGATACTTAAGAACGTGCATTGGTCGAGAGGATGGGAGGTCAGACTCATCACACCCTTTTGAGGGGAATTATTGTCTACTCCAGGATTCTCTTTGTAAATTTAAGATATTTTCACGAATCCTTATTAATTCACCAAGAATATCGTAAGTATCCCTTGGAATTTACAATCAATTATTAACATGTGTAAAATTTTGTCATGACCCGTCCCCCGGGGGTCATGCCGTGACTACCCCAAGCCCTCCTTCTATAGGCCAGGGGCTGGAGACTAGCATCAAAAGGCGTATTCCCTAAAACCGAGAAGGAATTCCCATTATATCCTGTAAACACACTCAACCAAGCACACAATAAGATATGAACAGAAGTAAATAGTATAGCAAAAAGAGTTCTGAAAGTAAGAGTGGCCGGAATACAAGCCCAACAGTAAAGGTACAAGTAAAACTGAAAATAAAATACAACTGAAGAAAGATAAATACAACTACTAGGTCATCCTTCAGGGTTACTACCTGAAGGGTAGGTAAAGATTTCCTCCTCAGCACTCCACGTCTGCCCGTCTCCTCTGTATACCGGCACGCCGTATGGTCCACCTCCGGGCACCGTCTAGTCCTGGTACCCTCAGCCTCGATCAGCACTGTCTGTCATCTGTACCAAACAAAATAAGGTGTAGGCAAAGCCCATGAAGGGGTGAGTATAACAATACTCAGTAGAGACCGAGACCCTCAAGGTCTCACAAAATCCACAAAGGATAAACCAAAAAGCATGTAAACCAGTGACAACCCTACTTAGGTATATTCCCATACATATACCTAAATTATCAAATATTATCCATCTCATTCACGAGGAAATACAAAACCCAACTCCTTAGCCAAAGTAGAACTGTTCCATGAAGGAAAGATTACCACGAAGGTAAGTACCACACAGGTATGCCATACAAAAGAATACCAAAAAGGTATCACCATGAAGGTAAGTAACACACAGGTATGCCACACAGAAGAATACCACAAAGGTATCACCACGAAGGTAAGTACCACACAGGTATGCCATACAGAAGAATATCACAAAGTTAAAGACTTAGCTCACACAAGGTATAACTAAGGTACAATAGTAAAGATGATTAGATGTAACTACTGATTTATCTTACTATGTTAAGTGGCAGACCCACGTAGGATCCTAAATCATCATCAGACCCACATAGGATCGTAGTACATCGTCATACCCACACAGGATCCTAGTACCTCATTAGAACCACACAGGATCCTAGTACATTGTCAGACCCACACAGGATCCTAGTACCTCATCAGACCCACACAGGATCCTAATACATCGTCATACCCACATAGGATCCTAGTACCTCATCAGACCCACACAGGATCCTAGTACATCGTCAGACCCACACAGGATCCTAGTACCTCATCATATCCACACAAGATCCTAGTACATCGTTAGAACCACACAGGATCCAAGTACATCATTAGACCCATAAAGTATGCTAGTACAATGGACCCACACAGGATCCTAGAGTAGTCCCACATGGATTCCTAGAGCAGATCCATGTGGGATCCTTGAGCACAGACCCACGAAGGATCCCTTTCTCATGTTACAGCCAGCTACAGGGTTCCCGCACTAAGCTCGCTTGATTCCGGGAGGATCTGCTCCTCAAGCCACATGTCGATACTCCAACTGCCATGAAGTCCCACTAAGAAGTATCCCAAAGGAATTCCATATAAAATTGGTCTCAATGCAATAGATGGTGCGTCAATCAGACGCCCGGTCTGTGAGTTATAAGTGTTTTAGTGCCGAGGGCCCGGTTGGATTCGAGTATGATCTAACCCAGCCAAACTCCAAATTTCTCCAAAAGTCACATGGATTATCTCAAAAGGACTGCCTCGTCTCAAGGATTTCAATGCCGTAGATGGTTTGTCATTTTGACACCGTATGAGGGAGATAAGTTGAATACAAGATCCTGTAATAATAATAATAATAATATTATTATTGGTTGTTTCGTGGAACTGAGCCATGAACTAGAATTTAATATTAAACATTAGACTTAAATCGACCGTCTTAATGTCAGGATCACGTCTCCACTTACGGTAAGTCAATCGGACGTTGCACGCAGGAGTTATATAGGGTTGAAGATTTAATAATAATAATATATTATTATTATTTGATCGTTTCGGGTACCCGATCCAAAAACCTGAAAAAGACATCCAATATTGGACTCATAATTTCTGTCTCAAAGTCAGGGTCATACTACCGCCGATGGTTCGTAAAACCAAGGTCGCACGGATAAGTTACAATCAAAAAAGTGTTTTATCAACAAAAGTAATAATAATAATATTTCATTATTATTGTTAATTACTTATTTACTTAACTCCAAATTTAATCATGCATGGGGCATTCATTTGGTGAATGCACCTTCCACATGGTGCCTCCTCCACTCTTCCATGATTTTTGATTTTTATTATTATTTCATCTCCTTAATTTTCTCTCTCCAATCAACCCTTTCTTATTCCACGGTTTTCTCACACTCTAATTAACTCCTTTCCCAAATGGTTGGGTTCCTCCGCACATCCAGAACCGATGCCACCACCTTCGGCTAGACGCACCGCCTAGACGCTGCCTTCCGGCTGTCCTTCGCCGCCGCACGTCGCACCCTCTACCTTACCCGGAGATGCGCCCTGAACAGATGCCGGAAAGCACACCGCCATATCACCCCTTCCATGGGCTACCGCATCTTCGTTCTAAGACCGAAAAATATGAAGACCACATATTCGCGATCCTCGGGTCGAGGGCTCTGCGTCCATATGTTTCACTCAACACAATAATGCATTTCCAGCGCGCTTAATTATTTGGCGTTGATGAACGCGTGAAGAACGTGTGAAAAACAAAGGAAAAAGGGGCAAGGTATATGCGCAGGACGATGACCATATTAGTTTGGCCATCATCATTGTGAATACAGAATATAAATAATTAACAAATAAATTCAATCATATTTCAAATTAGAATCCCTACCTCGATTGCTCGTTGGTGTCAGCGTGAAGAAGGAGATGATGTTGATGACATCGGCGTTCTTCACTCCTGCACCACGCTCCCAAAGTTGGTTCCATGTTCCTTGATTCGGAGAATGCTTCTTCGTTGGAGAGGTTCTTCGTTTGGAGGATGTTATTCTGAGTTCTCCAAGGTTCTACCAAAATCTCCTTTGCCAATGATCTCCACCAAAAGGATGAGGAGCCAATTTTAATTGAGTTAAGTCTATTAACTCAATTAATTGTTGGTACATTAATTAAACTAAAGTTGGAACATTTAATTTGGGGGAGAAACCAAGAGTTAAATCACATTAAAGAGGGAGTTCAAGAAGGTCGGGTGGTCCCCACCACTGCATATACAAATTGGGAGGTTTTAAAAATAAAATAAAAGTTGTTCTTTATTTTATTTTTATTCTTTTAACTCTCCCATGAAATTCACAAAAACTAACTTTCACCCTCGACCTACTGCGGTAAAGGTGAAGGTCTCCTTAAGTGAATATTGGCACTGCGAGTTCAATGGTGCCCTCAGATTTTAATTCCGAGCACCGGTTCAAAAGTTATAAAACGCCGCTTGCGCATTTACTGAACTTACCAAAAAAAAAATTCGGAAAATTATTTGCTGTCACCCTCGACCCGCGCCGGTCGAGGTTAGGATCTGCCTAATTGAAACACGCCCCAAAAAACCCAATGGTACTCTCAGATTTCCAATCCAAGTTACTGTTTAAAAGTTATGGATTTTACAATAAAATAATTGTCACTTAATTATTTTATTTACAGCCAAAAACTAACTTTCACTGGTGGCCCGTACCGACCAATGTTAGTATCTTCCTAAAGAGAGAATAACCTCACAAGTTCAGCCGTGGTATCATATTTTCAATCCAAACTATCGTTTGTGATTTATAAGCATTTGAAAAATAAAATAATTTATTTAATTATTTTATTTACGATTATGCCATTTTTGGGTTTTCTCATAGGAGGCCCGCACCGACCAAACTTAAGTCGCGCCTAGGTTAAACCTGCCATTATGAATGCAACGGTGCCCTCAAATTTCTTATTCGGGAAACTGTTTAAGAGTTATTCCACTTTTTCAGGAAAACTGATTATGCGCACTAATTTAAGCGTAACAAAAACTTCGACGGATCATTCTGGGCACTCCAGGCCTCAGAATCGCGTGCCGTCAGATTTTGAGGTCTCGAAATAATTCCATATAATTAAAAAAAATAAAATTATATGGAATTTCTAGGACATTAAATTCTCCCACCTTAGGTCTTTATATCCTTGAAAGCCACAACAAAGGCAAAACAACCAAAAGAGGGTACTGAGCATGAATCTGAGTCTCCTGCTCCCATGTGCTCTCCTGGAGGTTCCCGTGATACCAATGTACATGCACCAAAGGTATCGATCACCCATGAAGGACTCTCTCCTGTCGATCCTCAATCTCCACTGGAACCTCCAAAAACGTCGCCCCATCCTCGATGTCCAGCTCATCGTGGTCGATGACGTGAGATGGGTCGTGCACGTATCTTCTTAGCCGAGATACATGGAAGACATCATGAACCTTCTCCAACTGTGGTGGAAGGGCTAGGCGATATGCCAACTTTCCAACTCTACTAAGGACCTGAAAGGGTCCGATCAACCTCAGAGATAACTTGCCAACCCGGCCAAATCTCCGCAAACCTCATCGAGGTGAGACCTGTAGAAAGATGTGGTCACCATCCTCGAACTTTAGAGGTCTCCGTATCTTTTCGGCATAAAAATTCTGCCAACTCTGTCCAGTCTTCACTTGCTGACAAATGAGACACCGCGATACAAACTCTGCCACTGCTTCCTTCATCCCGGGCCATCAGTACTGAGGTCAAAGATCCTAATACATCTTCACCACACCAGGATATACTGTCAGAGGGGACATATGAGAATCCCTCAACACCTCCTCCTGTAGCGCTACTGGTACCATGGTACGTTCTCTAAAGAGGATAACGTGCTCCCCACCTTCAGAAAATCCATCAGGTGGCTACCCTGAGGATATATGAACACGTCAAGCCTTGCAGTCAGTGTCCCCACACTATGCTTCCCTGACTCACTAAAGAAGTGGGGGAGTGACTATTAGAGACTGAAGATAAGATGCTCCATCTCGATCCACGTAGGATATCCATAAAGCGGCTAGCTGCTCTGTCGCCTCACTCAGTAGCTACAGGCCAGACCTCCTGCTGAGTGCATATACTACCACATTTCCCTTCCCAGGAGTATAGATTATCTCAAATTCATATTCTTGGAGGAACTCTAGCTACTCCCGTTAGGAACTTGAAAACTCAAAACTCCTACTGCCACGAGGGTAAGGCTGACTGACTCAAAGTGATCAGCTGCACCCTCCTATGCATGAGTTTAACCTACGCTGCCTAGGTTTCCCTTTTCACCGACTAAGGAAAACCTCATCCCAATGCTGTAGATAAAACACAACCTTTTTTCCTAATACAATCAATCTGAGTATGAATTGTGGATATCCAGTCATACCCAAACTAACGTCGTAAGGCCTCGATGCTGCCACCAAGAGGTTCCAACTGAAACTCTTGTCTCAAGGGTCAGATCACACCGTCAGCGTAAGTGTGATTATTGAGTCTCCTCCCAAAGGTATCTCCAGACGTGAGGGTAAAGTCAATGGTTTAATCGGAAACTCTAGGTCTTGGACAAGATTAGTGGAAGGAAGGAATGATTGGTACCTATGTCTATTGATACGACAACTAGTAGTAGACATAGACCGTACCTCGAATCATTCCCAGAGCCCTTGGGTCGCACTCCTTGACCACATGCAACTAATTTCTCCCCCTTTCCTCCAACTCCCTGAGCCTATTGAGGACCACAATGGGGGGTGGTTGTATCATGTCTAAATGTACACCACCTCATGCTGCTCCCCTAGCTCTACTTCCACATCTGCATCCCAGCTGATTCATCTGTCCCTAACACTTCTTCTTCCTAAAACATTTTTACACTCCCAAGTCTCTAAGACTGACACTAATTTCCTGTTTTCCCACTACTAACATTCACTGGCTGTATCCACTCAGCCAAAGAACATTCAAACACAAAGGTACTCTCTAGCACCCCAACATAAGTAGGAATGAAAAGAGGAATAGTGCTGGATTGGACGTCCTTAAACACACTACGCTCTAAAGTCCAAGCCCCAAAGCACTAATCGTATCGTATTCATTGAGTACTAGGAATGATCGGTACGCCTCAATGAATACTCAGCTACCGACATGTCATCCTGCCGAGTTGTAGAAGCTCTAGAGAACTCTTAGCCACCTCCTCAAGCCAATCCTCAGCCGCTTGTGAGTCGGGATCACATTGGAACCTGAGGGGTATCTAATGCTGAATCACACATAAGGCACTAAGCCTATATGTGTCCTCTACCGGTACCAACGGTTGTAACTACTAACCAATGGGTAGTGATATAGCTGACACACTACCCAAAGGTACCATCTTGGGCAACAGTCCAAGTACTGAAGCCTCATCACCAAGAAGACCATCCTCATGGTCACTCAATGGAAAAGACTAGTAGCTAAGATCACGATATGCTCTACTGGTGTCTCAACTAGGCAGAAAACTCTAGCAACCACCTCCAGCCAGCCCTCAGCTGCATGGGAATCTGTCTCGCCTCGAAACCTCAGATTACTCTACTACTGGAACTCATGCAATGCACTCAATTGGCGTGCACCATCCACTAACGCGACTGGTGATATTTACTGCCCAATGGGTGGTGCTGCTGCTAGTACACCACCCGAAGGTGCCAACATAGTAAGAGGGCCCTGCACCAGAGCCTCTTTGCTCGGTGGGCTGTCATCGTGTACTCTATCATGAATCCTAGATGGCTGTCTACGCAGCGACATCCTGACAAGGAACAGGTGTTCCATGTTCATTTATTTATACCTGGTGAGCTAACTCAAGAAAACACAAGAATGTTTTTCAAAACACAAACACAATCGGTGTTTTCATGCACTGAGTCAGAAATCAAAAGTCAGGGTCCTAGTGTATGGATACGTCAGTTGCCACACCAACACTGGATTCCCTAAAATAATAACCACACTCACTACACTTAACACTATTGGAGTTAAAAAGATCAGAGTCCTATGTTCTATGGTAGAACTGACTCCTCTAATACCAATTTGTCACGAACCATCCCCCGGGGCCTGTGATGTGACTACCCCAAGCTCTCCTTCTATAGGCCAGGGTCTAATGACTAGAAATGAAAGACGTATTCCCTAAAACTAGAAAGGCATTGCCTTAATGTCCTATAAACACACTCAACCAAGCACACAACAAGATACGAACACAAGTAAACTGTATAGAAAAAAGAGTGCTGAAAGTAAGTGGGGCTAAAATATAAGCCCAACAGTAAAGGTACAAGTACAACTAAAAATACAATACAACTGAAGAAAGAGAAAGATAGCTAATGAGTCATCCGCTGAGGTTCCTACATGAAGGGTAGGTACAGATCGCCTCCTCAACACTCCACATCAGCCCGTCTCCTCTGCTTACCGACACGCCTTATGGTCCACCTCCGTGCACCATCCAGTCCTAATACCCTCAGCCTCGATCAACGCTATCTTTCATCTACACCAAACACAACAAGGTGCGGGTGAAGCCCATGTAGGGTTGAGTATGAAGATACTCAGTAGGGACCCCGAGACCCTCAAGGTCTCACAAAATCCACAAAGGATAAACCACAAAGCATGTAAACCAGTGACAACCCTACTTAGATATATGACCATACATATAACTAAGTTATAAAATATTACCCATCTCATTCATGAGGAAACACAAGGCCCAATTCCTTATCCGAAGTACAACTATTCCACGAAGGAAATATTACCACGAAGGTAAGTACCACACATGTACTCCACACAGAGAAATACCACAAAGGTATCACCACGAAGGTAAGTACCACACAGGTATGCCACACAGAAGAATACCATAAAGGTATTGCCACGAAGGTAATTACCACACAGGTATGCCACACAGAAGAATACCACAAAGGTAAATACTTAGCTCACACCGGGTATAACTAAGGTACAATAATAAATATGATTAGATGTAACTACTGATTCATCTTACTCTATTAAGAGGAAGACCCATGTAGGATCCTAAATCATCATCAGACCCACAGAAGATAGTAGTACATCGTCAGACCCACACAAGATCCTAGTACCTCGTCAGACCCACATAGGAACCTAGTACATCGTCAAACCCACACAAGGTCCTAGTATCTCGCCATACCCACACATGATCCTAGTACATCATCCGACCCACACAGGATCCTAGTATCTCGTCAGACCCACACAGGATCCTAGTACATCGTTAGACCCACATAGGATCCTAGTACCTTGTTAGACCCACACAAGATCCTAGTATATCATCAGACCCACACATGATCCTAGTACATCGTCAGACCCACATAGGATACTAGTACAACAGAACCACATAGTATCCTAGAGTATTCCCACATGAATTACTAGAGCAAATCCATGTGAAATACTTGAGCACAGACCCATGAAGGATCCCTTTCTCATGTTACAACCAGCTACAGGGTTCCCACAATAACCTCGCTTGATTCTAGTAGGATCCACTCCTCAATCCACAGATCGATACTCTAACTGCCACGAAGTCCCATGAAGAAGTATCCCAAAGTACCACCACATAAAAGGGGTCTCAACGCAACAAATGATGCGTCAATCGGACGCACAGTCTGTGAGTTATAAGTGTTTTAGTGCCGAGGCCCCAGTTGGATTCGAGTATGATCCAACCCGGCCAAACTTCCACTTTCTCCAAAAGTCACGTGGTGTATCTCAAAAGGACCACCTCATCTCAAGGATTTCAGTGCCGCAGACGGTTCGTCATTTCGACACCGTATGAGGGAGATAAGTCGAATACAAGATCCCGCAATAATAATAATAATAATAATAATAATAATAATAATAATAATATTATTATTATTGGGTGTTTCATGGACTTGAGCCACAAACCAGAATTTAATATTCAACATTAGACTTAAATCGACCATCTTAATTTCAGGATCACGTCGCCACTTATGGTAAGTAAATCGAACGTCGCACACAGGATTTATAGAGGGTCAAAGATTTAATAATAATAATATATTGTTATTATTTGATCGTTTCGGGTAACCGATCCAAAAACCTGAAAAAGACATCCAATATTGGACTCATAATTTCCGTCTCGAAGTTAGGGTCATACTACCGCTGACGGTTTGTAAAACCGAGGTCACACGGATAAGTTACAGTCAAAAAAGTGTTTTATCGACAAAAGTAATAATAATAATATTTTATTATTATTGTTAAGTACTTATTTCCTTAACTCCAAATTCAATCACGCATGGGGAATTCATTTAGTGAACGCGGCTTCCACATGGTGCCTCATCCACTCTTCCATGATTTTTTATTTTTATTATTATTTCATCTCTTTAATTTTCTCTCTCCAATCAACCCTTTCTTATTCCACGGTTTTATCACGCTCCAATTAACTCATTTCCCAAATGGTTGGGTTCCTTAGCATGTCTAAAACCGACGCCACCACCTCTGGCTAGCCGCACCTCCTAGACACTGCCTTCCGGCTGTCCTTCGCCACCACACGTCACACCCTTTACCTCGCCCGGAGCCGCACCCTAAACACACGCCGAAAATCACACCGCCATGTCGCCCCTTCCATGGGCCACCATATCTTCATTCGAAGCCCGAAAAATATGCCGACTGCATATTCGCGATCCTTGGGTTGAGGGCTCCGCATCCATATGTTGCACTCAATACAATATTGCGTTTCCAATGCACTTAATTATTTGGCGTTGATGAACGCACGAATAATGCACAAAGAACAAAAGAAAAAGGGGCAAGGTATATGTGTGGAACGATGACCATGTTAGTTTGGACATCATCATTGAGAATAAAGAATAAGAAGAATTAACAAATAAATTCAACCATATTTCAAATTAGAACCCCAACCTCAATTGCTCGTTGGCGTCGGCATGAGGAAGGAGATGATGTTGATGACGTCGGTGTTCGTTGCTCCCGCACCATGCTCCTGAAGTTGGTTCCACATTCCTCGATTTGGAGAATGATTCTTCATTGGAGAGGTTCTTAATTTGGAGGATGTTCTTCCTAGTTCTCCAAGGCTCTCCCAAATCTCCTTTGCCAACGATCTCCACCAACAGGATGAGGAGCCAATTTTAATTGAGTTAACTCTATTAACTCAATTAATTTTTGGCACATTAATTAAACTAAAGTTGGAACATTTAATTTGGGGGAGAAAACAAGAGTTAACTTACATTAAAGATGGGGCTCAATGGGGTTGGGTGGTCCTCACCACTTCACATACAAACTAGGAGGTTTTAAAAATAAAATAAAAGTTGTTCTTTATTTTATTTTTATTCTTTTAACTCTCCCACGAAATTAAAAAAAACTAACTTTCACCCTCGACCTACTACGATCAAGGTGAAGGTTTCCTTAAGAGAATATCGGTGCTGTGAGTTCAACAGTGCCCTCATATTTCAATTCTGAGCACCGATTCAAAAGTTATAAAACACCGCTTGCGCATTTACTGAACGTACCTGAAAAAAAGTTTGAAAAATTATTTACAATCACCGTCAATCCACGCCAGTCAAGGTTAGGCTCTACCTAAGCGAAACATTCCCCAAAGAACTCAATGGTACTCTTAGATTTCCAATCTTAGTTACCATTTAAAAGTTATGTATTTTACAATAAAATAATTGTCACTTAATTATTTTATTTATGGCTAAAAACTAACCTTCATTGGTGGTCCATGCCGACCAATGTTAGTATCTGCCTAAAGAGAGAATACCCCCAAAAGTTCATAGGTGGTCTTGGATTTTCAATCTGATTTACCGTTTTTGAGTTATAAGCATTTCGGAAATAAAATAATTTATTTAATTATTTTATTTACGATTATGCCATTTTTGGGTTTTCTCACAGGAGGCCCGCTCCGACCAAACTTAAGTCATTCCTAGAGTAAAACCACCATTATGAATGCAATGGTTCCCTCATATTTCTGATCCAGGAAACTGTTTAAGAGTTATTCTACTTTTTTAGGAAAACTGCTTACACGCGCTAATTTAAGCGTAACAAAAAATTCGACTAATCATTCTGGGCACTCTGGGCCTCGAAAACACGTGATGTCAGATTTTTCGGTCTCAAAATAATTCCATATAATTAAAAAAAAATTATACAAAATTTCCTGGACATTAAAATCTCCCCACCTTAGGGCTTTATGTCCCCGAAAGCCACAACAAAGGTAAAATAACCAAAAGAGGGTACTGAGCATGAATCTGAGCCTCCTGCTCCCGTGTGCTCTCCTGGAGGTTCTCGTGCTGCCAACGTACATGCACCAAAGGTATCGATCGCCCACGAAGGACTCTCTCATGTCGATCCTCAATCTTCCCTGGAACCTCTGAAAACGTCGCCCCATCCTCGATGTCTAGCTCTCCATGGTCGATGACATGAGATGGGTCATGCACATATCTCCTCAACTGAGATATGTGGAAGAATTCATGCACCTTCTCCAACTGTGGTGGAAGGGATAGGCGATATGTCACCTCACCAACTCTACTAAGGACCTAAAAGGGTCCGATGAACCTCATAGATAACTTGCCACCCCGGCCAAATCTCCGCAAACCTAGTTGAGGTGAGACCCGTAGAAATATGTGGTCACCATCCTCGAACTCCATATGTCTCCATATCTTATCAGCATAAGACTTCTGCCAAATATATGCAGTCTTCACTTACTGACAAGTGAGACATCATGATACAAACTCTACCACTACTTCCTTCATCCCGGGCCATCAGTACTGATGTCATAGATCCTAATACATATTCACCACACCAGGATGTACCGTCAGAGGAGACGTATGGGAATCCCTCAACACCTCCTCCGGTCGCACTACTGGTACCATGGTACGTCCTCTGAAGAGGATGACGTGCTCCCCACCTTCAGAAAATCCATCAGGTGGCTACCCTGAGGATATCTGAACATGTCAAGCCTCACAGTCAGTGTCCCCATGCTGCGCCTCCCTGACTCGCTGAAGAAGCGGGAGAGTGACTGTTAGAGATTGAAGATAAGCTACTCCATCTCGATCCATGTAGGATATCTGTAAAGTGGCTAGTTGCTCTATTGCCTCACTCAGTAGCTATAGGCTAGACCTCCTACTGAGTGCATATTCTACCCTATTTCCCTTCCAAGGAGTATAGACTATCTCAAAGTCATAGTCCTGGAGGAACTCTAGTCACTACTGTTGGGAACTTGAAAACTCAAAACTCCTACTGCCACAAGGGTATGGCTGGCTGACTCAAGAGTGATCGGATGCACCCTCCTATGCATGAGTTTAACTTGTGCTTCCAGGGTTTCCTTTTTTGTCAACTAAGGAAAACCTCATCCCAATGTTGTAGATAAACCACAACCTTTTTTCCTAATAAAGTCAATCTGAGTATGAATTTTGGATGTCCAGTCATACCCAAACTAACGTTATAAGGCCTCGACACTGCCACCAAGAGGTTCCAATCAAAACTCTCACCTCAAGGACCAGATCACACCGTCGGCGTAAGTGTGATTATCGAGTCTCCTCACAAAGGTATCTCTAGACGTGAGGTTCAAGTCAATGGTTTAACCAGACACTCTAGGTCTTGGACCAGATTCATGGAAGGAAGGAATGATTGGTACCAATGTTTATTAATACAACAACTATTAGTAGGCACATACCATACCTCGAATCATTCCTAGAGCCCTTGAGTCTCACTCCTTGACCGCATGTAGCTACTTTATTCCCCTATCCTACAATTCCATGAGCCTGATGGGGACCATAATGGGGGGGTGGTTGTATCATGTTGAAATGTACACCTCATCATGCTTCTCCCCTAGCTCTACTTTCACATCTGCAGCCCTGCAGATTCATCTGTCCCTAACACCTCTTATTCCCAAAACATTTTTACACACCCAAGTCTCTAATACTGGAACCAGTTTCCTGTTTTCCCACTACTAACATTCACTGGCTGTATCCACTCATCCAAAGGACATTGAACCACAAAGGTACTCTCTATCACCCCAACATAAGTAGGAATGCAAAGAGGAATAGTACTGGCTTGGACATCCTTAAACACACTACGCTCGAAATTCCGAGCTCCAAAGCACTGATCGTATCGTATTCATCGAGTACCAGGAATGACCAGTATGCCTCGATGAATACTTAGCTATCGACATGTTGTCATGCCGAGTTGTAGAAGCTCTAGAGAACTCTCAGCCACCTCCTCAAGCCAGTCCTCACCCGCTTGTGAGTCGGGCTCACCTCAAAACCTGAGGGGTATCTAATGCTAAATCACGCGTAAGGCACTAATCCTATATGTGTTCTCTACCAGTACCACTGGTTGTAACTGCTGACCAACGAGCAATGATATAGCTGACACACTACCCGAAGGTACCATCTCGGGAAACTGTCCAAGTACCGAAGCCTCATCACCAAGCAGACCATCCTCTTGGTCACTCACTGGAAAAGACTAGTATCTAAGATCACCATATGCTCTATTGGTGTCTCAACTAGGTGGAAAACTCTAGAAACCGCCTCCATCTATCCCTCAACTGCATGGGAATCTGTCTCGCCTCGAAACCTTGGAGGCCTATGCTGCTGGAACTCATGCAACGCGCTCAGTCGGCGTGCACCGTCCACCAGTGCGGCTAGTGATATCTACTACCCAATGGGTGTTGGTGCTTCTGGTACACCACCCAAAGGTGCCAACATAGTAAGAGGGCCCTGTACTGGAGACTCTTCACTCGGTGGGACATCATCATGTACTCTCTTGGGAATCCTAGATGACTGTATACACAGTGACATCCTGATAAGGAACAGGTGCGCCACGATCATTTAGTTATACTTGGTGAGCTGACTCAAGAAAACACAAGAAAAATTTTCAAAACACACACGAAATCATTGTTTTCATGCACTGAGTCAGAAATCAGAAGTTAGGGTCCTGCTGTATGGATACGTCGGCCGCCGCACCAACACTAGATTCCCTAAAATGATAACTACACTCACTACACTTAACACTATTTCCATTAAAAAGTTCAGAGTCCTATGTTCTATGGTATAACCGACTCCTCTGATACCAATTTGTCATGACCCATCCCCCGGGGCCCATGCCATGACTACCCCAAGACCGCCTTCCATAGGCCAGGTGTAAGAACTCGGGTTTTTAGAACGGGTCAAAATCCCAACTCTATTTGAATTTTTGACTGGTTTCTGAGGAAACTGGAGGAAATGGGAAGTTTATGGAAATTTCCAAACTACACGCCCTGTACTTTAAGTACACGCCATGTATATGTTAAGCGAGTGACCGACTGTGTGCTCTCCGAGTACATGTCGTGTGATGACCGTGTAGAAATTTCTTACTACACAGCATGTAGTTTTAAATACGCCATGTACCCTTGACCGTGTAGAGGCTATACATGGCGTGTAGGCCTGTTGGCTGGGTATAGTCATTTAAACCAAGTACACGCTGTGTTCCCCTTGGACACACCATGTATTCTGGCCATGTATGAAGGATATACATGACGTGTGGGTAAGTCGACAAGGAAGAGAAGGGAAACTAAGTACACACTGTGTACCCCTAGGTACACGCTGTGTACTCACGTCAGCAGGTTTTGGAAAGTAAGTCGGTGGAATTCCAGCCACCAAATGAATAGTTAAATGATATACATGGTGTATAGTTATGAAGTACACGCTGTGTACTTTCTTTTTTTACCGCTAAAACGGGCAGTAGCCTCGTTTTGAGCCAGAAACACATTAGCTTTGTTAGGTTTTGCAAAACAAGCTGGCCAGACCTTGTTTCTTCTATCGATCATCCATCTAAGACCTGATTCAAACACCGATTGATGCGTTGGAACCCCCCGGTAAGGCCTCGATTCCTCTTGATCCGTTTTGTTTGATTTCTGTTCTAGAACGAGTTATAAGGGTTTGATCAGTTTTGACACTTTTGTAGATCTATCGTGTTTTAGCCCAAATTGGAGGCTGTTTTCAGAGGAGTAGCATCGTACGAGTCTCAGGTAGGTGGTGCATACCTCCTTTTGTGTTTTCGTGGTCATTTGGGTGATGCGACCTTCAGCGCGTTTTCAGGTATTTTGAGCGGGACCCACTTTTATCTAATATTTCATATTATATTGTTCATTGACCTATGTGATACCTTGGGGTATGCCATCTTACCAGTTTTTCTTGAGCGGGTCCAGGTGAGGGGCCGTTGCTCATCGGGGCATTTTGGCTGGGGGATGCCAAAATGGTTTAATTTAAATTATATTATTATAAACTGTTGAGTTTAGTATTTAGAACTTGATATAAATTTGTTAGAGGCATTCAAGACCTCAGTGCTGGTATGGAACAACACCTTGCATAGTGAAAATCAACTGTTTAAAATATTTTTTCTTTTTATGTTTTCTATTTAAATATGTTATATATGCAATTGCTAAATTGCGTATGCTGTACCCTTTGGGTGGTGTTGGGCTTGGCCCAAATATTCTTGAGTGATGCTGATCACAGTTTGGGCTTAGCCCGAGTTACTTTGGGTGGTTTTGACCACATGATTGGGCATCATGGACATCATCTTGAGGCAGGATGACTGTCAGGTTAGGCATGGCTCGGGTTACTGGGATGGCATGGCCATCAGACATGAGCAGCATGGTTGCAAGGACACGAGGTGTTAGAGATGTAGTGTCTTGGGTACTATTTTGGTGATTATCGATCACCTGAAAACTTTGAGTAGTGTGCACATAGAGAGACTCCGTGATGAGGTGGTTTTGACCACTTGTGTGGGTGGAGGTCCCCATTAGTTGTGGTTTAGGTACTTTTTGGTTTGGGGGTGATTGCCGTAGGAAGCCACGTAGAAGGTGAGGAGCCTTTGGGGGATAGAATTGAGGCTATCAGGTTGGGGGCAGAGGCTCGCCGTTATTTGAGGGTAGATATCGATGTCCCTCTAGATGCTTTACTTTGAGGGCAGACATCGCTGTCCCTCCAGCTACGTTATCTGAGGGAAGATATCGCTGTCCCTCCGATTGATTATTTGAGGACAGACATAACTGTTCCTCCAGGTTACTACTGTTGGGCGTGCCTTCAGGACATCAATACTTGAGACACACGGTGTCAGGGGGCACATGGTTCCGGGTTATATGACAGAGATTACAGTGTTGGCCTAAGCAGGTGACACTCCATAGTGGCTGCTGAGCACCAGTGGAGTTCGTGTTTATTTGTGCATCGTTATTTTTACTGCTTTCCTTATAAATGCATGCCTTCTTAAACACTTATATTAGGTATGCACCGTTGGGTGGTATCCTACTGAGATTTGTCTCACACCCTGCATGGGCCCTTCGGGACTCATGCAAACTTTATGGATTTACATGTAGGAAAGAGGCCAGCTTCAGGAGCTGGACTGTATTAGCTGTTGCATGGAGATGGTATGGACCTTGAGGTCTTACCTAGATGGAGTTACTCTATTTTTCCTTCTTTTCTGTATCAGCATGCTTACTTGTTTTGCAGCTATAATTGGTTAGCCATTGGATCCTTTATATTTAGATATGTATGACCTGCTTTGGATGCATGTTCTATTGTTATGTAGTAGTTACAAGTGATCAACATGCTGTTGTGTTTTTTTCACTGTTGTTATATTTGTTGCTTCCGCTGTTTATTGATATTGAATGTGCTTCCACTATGCGGGTCTGGTTCGAGTCTGCTGAGTCATTTATTCTGCTCCATCTTTACTGCTATACTTGGACCAGTACCATTATTATCCTCTAAGAGGGTATAGCATCCCCACTATACCTATAAGAGCCTCACTGCTAGTCAGCAACCTTTGGAATTCGGGGAGGTGCACCTAAGGTAGTACTACCCGACCGGTTTAGCACTGTTTGGGTGGCTGTTTGGGTTTGGGTCGTTACAACGTGGTATCCGAGGAGTTCTTGATAGGGATTTAGTAGCAACATTTTACTGTCTACTAATGAGATTAAGACTTCTCTTTTATTTTTGATGGTTTTACTATTTGGGACATGGTATACTGGAGATAGGTTGTTACTGGAACTGGGTTTATAGCTTGTGCTTGGGTGCCTGCAGCCCCAGGTACAAGGGATGGACCAAGTTGCCTTGGGTGGGAATTGTTGTTGTGCTTTTTCTCAGATTACAGTTTATATGATTTCCACCTCGATGGATCACTTGGTGTGTGATGTTATTGATTGTGATATGTGACCCTTGACCTAGTGCGGTAAAGGAGAATTGGACCTTGGACCGGTATGGAAAGGGTTGTTTGCTTGGCTTTTGATAGGCACATTTTTAGGGTATTTCAATTTCATAACTGCACGTATGCTTTGTGAAGTGATAACTCCATGTGAATGATATCAATTTCCACGCTTTATGTGCTTTGAAATGTGAATTGGTGAAATTCCTGATAGAATTTCTTGTTGTTGCAATGTGTATGCCATGATTTATTTTTGTAGAACTGCATGTGGTAGGATATTTGGGTCTGACTCTTATGAGAGCAGGCAGGTACTATCGGTTGAGGTGATTTTTATCACCAGGATTGGGCGACTCAGTCGTCGGTTTGAGGCAACATTGGTTGTCAGGACGAGCATGGCCCGAGGTACTTTTGATACTTGGCTCTGCTATGGGTGGGTAAGGAGGCCATGAGGCCGGGATGCCGTGGGGCATGGGTTGCAGTGGGGGAGAGTAAGGGTAGTAGTTATGCACTGCCTTTTACTACTTTCTTATCTGTGTTGAATATATACTGTTATATATATATATATGGGCTATTTGACCATTTATGGTATTCAGCGGGTTCCTCCTACACATCTTGATGGAGCGTCAGGAAAGTGAGGATATAGTACCGTGGGTGCAGGATCAGGTTCAGAATTCAGTATAGGCAGAGCACGAGCCGCAGGTACAGGCTCAGTGACAAGATCAGGTTCAGGATCTGGTGCAGGCAGGACAGTAGCTGGGTTTGGCATCGTTCAGGCCATGACTCGACGAGTAGCTCCGAGTTAGCCTAGTGCATGTCTTGTAGGGGATCGAAAGAGGCGCGCAGGGTACAGATCCATCCATGGAATACCTGACGCGGGAGTTCCAGTCACAGCACCCGCCGCTTTTTCAGGGTGAGGGTGGTCCGCAGGCAGCTGAGAACTGGATAGAGAGCATGCAGATGATCTTTGAGCAGCTCAAGACACCTCTAGGGCGGAGGGTCAATCTGGAGACATACATGCTGAGAGGACCGACAAAGCGTTGGTGGGATGTGCAGGTTCAGGATCATAGGCACGAGGGACTGGCATGGAAGAACTTTGAGGACAGGTTCTTTGAGCACTTCTTCCCAGAGACACTGAGAGTAGAGAGAGCTCGGGAGTTCTTAAGCCTTCAGCAAGGAGACAAGTCCTTCATAGACTACGCAGCTACTTTCACTGAGCTATCACGATTTTATCCTGGTATGGTAAGCGATGACACGACTAGGGTGAGACACTTCGAGGATGGCTTAAGACACACCATTTGTGTCCAGGTGAATATCTTCAGACTGGGTTCCTTATCAAAGGCGGTGAACCAGGCGCTTATAGCAGAGGGAAACCAGAGGGATAGGCCCCAGGTTGGCTGGGGAACAGTTTCAGGTGAGGGTTTGGAAAGAAGGAAGTGATGACAGGATCAGTTCCTGCAGGGCAGTTAGGCCATGGATTCAGCTAGACCACCTTGTGGTAGTTCTTCAGTTATTTTCTTTCAGTGTGGATAGCCGGGACATGTTCGGACTCAGTGCGATAGGCCTCCAAAGGAGTGTCGGTCATGTGGACAGGTCAGGAATCTGGAGAGGTTTTGGAGGCAGCCTTCTCAGACAGCCGGTAGGCAGGGACCAGGACAGATGGTGGAATCTAGAGTTGGTTCAGGTTTGATACCTGGAGAGGGTAACTGAGGTCCAGCTGCACGCGGAGGACGTGACAGAGACAGCGAGACCCAGCTGAGGGTTCAGTGGCCGGTGACTGGAGAAGTACTGCAGGGAGGTCAAGCATCAGGCAGCCGTACTTCAGACTAGGTGCACGCCGTGGAGCTGCCAGGGGCTGAGCAGGCTGATGAGATGATGACGGTTAGAGGTACACCGCAGGCGTGGCCATGATTTCTTGTTTTCTTTTTGGCATGACCTACTGAGGCATGTCTGTTTTGAGTGTACGAGGTTCACATGATCTATGTGGACTAACTAGATTCTAGTTAGTGGGATTGGTGCCATATCGGGTGCGTGATATATTTATATAAATATGTATGGGATGTGTGGCATTTGGGGCATCGAGGATGTGAGTTACTTGAGGTGTCGTGGGCACTGGGGCATCGAGGATGCAGGTTACTTGAGGTGCCGAGGGTATCGGGGCATCGAGGATGTGGATTACTTGAGGTTCTAGGCACCAAGACCTCATGGAGGCAGACACCGATGCGGTACAGGATACGTTGGGTGTTGGGAATGACACAGGAGTACCAATGAGGTGAAAGGGTGACGATGCATCACGGAAGGACTATGCATCTAGAAAACAGGTTAGTAAAGCTTTTTTGTTTTGAGTTTTGTTGTTTTGAGACCGGGTTAGGCGATTCCGAAGGTGGGGAGCCCCCTTGAGGAATTTAGTCGGGACCTTTGAGATTGGGGAATTCTGGGTTACTTTGATCAGGGTGACATGTTCGGTGCCATCTCCAAGTTTCGTTTGATAGCTCGGGGATGAGCTATGTTAAGGTGGGGAGATTGTAAGAACCCGAGTTTTTAGAACAGATCAAAATCCCCACCCTGTTTGAATTTTTGACTGGTTTCTGAGGAAACTAGAGGAAATAGGCAGTTTCTGGAAATTTCCAGACTACACACCGTGTACTTTAAGTACACGCCGTGTATCTGTCAAGTGAGTGACCGACCATGTTCTCACCGAGTACATGTCATGTGATAACCATGTAGAAATTTATTACTACACGGAGTGTAGTTTTAATCACACCATGTACCCCTGACTGTGTGGAGGCTATACATGGCGTGTAGGCTTGTTGGCTGAGTAGAGTCATTTAAACCAAGTACACACTGTGTTACCCTTGGAAACGCCGTGTAGTCTGGCTATGTATGAGGGATATTCATGGCATGTGGGTAAGTTGGAGAGGAAGATAGGGGAAACTAAGTACACGCCGTGTACCCCTAGGTACACGCCGTGTACTCACATCAACAGGTTTTGGAAAGTAAGTCGGCATAATTCCAACCACCAAATGAACAGTTAAATGATATACACGGCATGTAGTCATGAATTACACACCGTTTAATTTCTTTTTTTATGATAAAATGGGCAGTAGCCTCATTTTGAGGCAGAAACACATTAGCTTCGCTGGGTTTTGTGAACCAAGCTGGCCAAACATTGTTTATTCTCCTGATTGTCCGTTTGAGACCTGATTCAAACATCGATTGATGCGTTGGAATCCCCTTGGTAAGGCCTTGGTTCTTCTTGAGCCGTTTTGTTTAATTTCTATTCTAAAACGAGTTATAGGGGTTTGAGCAGTTTTGACTCTTTTGTAGATCTACCGTGTTTTAGCCCAAATTGGAGGTTGTTATCGGAGGAGTATCATCATATGAGTCTCAGGTAGGTGGTGCATACCTCTTTTTGTGTTTTTGTGGTCATTTGGGTGATGCGGCCTTCAACGCGTTTTTGGGTATTTTGAGCAGGACCCACTTTTATCTAATATTTCATATTATATTGTTCATTGACCTATGGGATACCTTTGGGTATGCCCTCTTACCAGTTTTTCTTGAGCGAGGCCGGGTGAGGGGCCATTTCTCATTGGGTCATTTTGGCCGGGGGATGCCAAAATGGTTTAATTTGAATTATATTGTTATAAACTATTGAGTTTAGTATTTAAAACTTGATATAAATTTGTTCGAGGCATTCAAGACCTCAGTGCTAGTATGGGACAACACCTTGAATAGTGCAAATCAACTGTTTAGAATATTTTTCCTATTTATGTTTTTTGTTTAAATATGTTATATATGCAATTGATGAATTGTATATGCTGTACCCTTTGGGTGGTATTGGGCATGGCCCAGATATTCTTGAGTGATGCTAATCACAGGTTGGGCTTGGCCTGGGTTACTTTGGGTGGTTTTGACACAGGATTGGGCGTCATGGACGTTGGCTCGAGGCAGGATGACTATCAGGTTGGGCATGGCCCGGGTTACTAGGATGGCAAGGCCATTAGACATGAGTGGCATGGTCTTAGGGACATGAGGTGTCAGAGATGTAGTGGCTTGGGTACTATTTTGGTTATTACCTCTCACTCAGAAACTTTGAGTAGTGTGCACACAGAGAGACTCCGTGATGAGGTGGTTTTGACCACTCGTATGGGTAGAGGCCCATGTTAGTTGCGGTTTAGGTACTTTTTGGTTTGGGGGTGCTTTCCATAGGAATCCACATGGAAGGTGAGGAGCCTTCGAGGGATAGAATTGAGGCTATCGGGTTGGGGGTACAGGCTCACCGTTATTTGAGGTCAGATATCGTAGTCCCTCCAGATGCTTTACTTTGAGGGCAGACATCGCTGTCCCTCTGGCTACGTTATCTGAGGGCAGACATCGCTGTCCCTCCAGTTGCTTATTTGAGGATAGAAATCGCTGTTCCTCTGGGTTACTACTGTTGGGAGTGCCTTCAGGACATCGGTACTTGGGACATGCGGTGTCAAGGGGCACATGGTGCCGGGTTATATGACAAAGATTATGGTGTTGGCTGAAGCAGGTGACACTCCATGGTGGCTGCTGAGCACCAGTAGAGTTCGTGTTTATTTGTGCATCGTTCTTTTTACTGATTTCCTTATAAATGCATGCCTGCTTAAACAATTATATTAGGTATGCACCGTTGGGTGGTATCCTACTGAGATTTGTCTCACACCCTGCACGGGCCCTTCAGGACGCATGTAGACTTTATGGATTTATGTGCAGGAAAGAGGCCAGCTTCAGGAGCTGGGCTATATTAGCTGTTTCATGGAGATGGTATGGACCTTGAGGTCTTAACTAGCTGGAGTTACTCTGTTTTGCTTTCTTTTCTGTATCAGCATGCTTACTTGTTTTGCATCTACAATTGGTTAGCCACTGGCGCATTTATATTTAGATATGTATGACCTGCTTTGGATGCATGTTCTGTTGTTCTGTATTATTTACAAGTGATCTGCATGCTGTTGTGTTTTTTTGCTATTGTTATATTTGTTGCTTCCACTGTTTATTGATATTGAATGTGCTTCTGCTCTGCGGGTCTGGTTCGAGTCTGCTGATTCATTTATTCTGCTCCATCTTTACTGCTATACTTGGACCCGTACCATTATTATCTCCCAAGAGGGCATATCTTCCCCACTATACCTATGAGACCCTTGCTTCTAGTCGGCAGCCTTTGGCATTCGGGGAGGTGCGCCTAAGGTAGTAGTACCCGACCCGTGTAGCACTGTTCGGGTGGCTGTTCGGGTTCAGGTCGTTACACTAGGGGCTGGCGACTAGCACCAAAAGCCATATTCCCTAAAATCAGGAAGGCGTTGCCTTTATATCCTATAAACACACTCAACCAAGCACACAAAAAGATACTAACACAAGTAAACTGTATAGAAAAAAGAGTGCTAAAAGTAATATGGGCCGAAATACAAGCCCAATAGTAAAGGTACAAGTACAACTGAAAATACAATACAACTGAAGAAAGAGAAAGACATCTACTGGGTCGTCCTTCGGGGTTCCTACCTGAATGGTAGGTACATATCACCTCCTCAGCACTCCACGTCCACCCGTCTCCTCTATGTACCGACACACCGTATGGTCCACCTCCGGGCACCATCCAGTCCTGGTACCCTCAGCCTCAATCAGCGCTGTCCGTCGTCTGCACCAAACACAATAAGGTGCAGGCGAAGCTCATGTAGGGGTGAGTATAACGATACTCATTAGGGACCCCAAGAACCTCAAGGTCTCACAAAATCCACAAAGGATAAACCACAAAGCATGTAAACCAGTGACAACCCTACTTAGGTATATTCCTATACATATACCTAAGTTATCAAATATTACCCATCTCATTCATGAGGAAACACAAGGCCCAACTCCTTATCCAAAGTACAACTGTTCCATGAAGGAAAGATTACCACGATGGTAAGTACCACATAGGTACGCCACACAGAAGAATACCACAAAGGTGTCTCCACGAAGGTAAGTATGTAACGCCCCGGTTCTGGAAGCCACCCAGAGGCGCCCCATACCCAGTTGGTCACATGGACTCAAGCACATTTCCCTGAACGCCAGAGGCTTCCGACTAGCAGTGAGGGCCTTGGGTGTGATAGTGGGAAAACTATGCCCTCATTGGCAGAGTACACAGCAGAAGAGAAAAACAATAAACAATAGCGGAAGCAGTAAACAATCCATACACAAGTGAACAGTGGAAGACTAAATAAGATAAACAACAGGAGCACACACACACATATATATGATGAATGATACATATGTCTAGAAAAGCATCCAAACAAGTCACAATGCTGGAAATACAAACAATACTAAAAACAAGTACAAAATAAAGATAACATCTCCTCAGCATCGCAAGCCTAAGCTTGGTCCCACGCTCTCCAACTCCACAACAAGTCAAGTACTTGAAGTCGGAGGATGCTTACCCTTGTCTATACCTGCAACAATATAGTCTGTTTGGGCCCAAAAGCATGACCCAAACAGGGTGTGAGACTAAATCCCAGTAGGCAACCACCCGAAGATCTATGCCTAATAGTCAGTGAATATATGGCAGGTAAAAGTACAGAAAACAGTAAACAAGACCATGATGAAAAATAAACAATCCACAGTTCCAAAGTCAAGAAACAGCTAACAAGCAGAAAAGAACAACAGGTAACCCTCTGGTCCTACCTAGAAAAAACCAACAACCCTCTGGGTAGTGTACTTAGCCTAACCCCTCTGTTTTGGTCATACAGAATTATAAAGACTCTCTGAGGAAGCAAACACAGTCAATTCCCCTTATAGTATAGGGTAGTCAGGAACTCTCTGAGGAAGCTCTCACAATCGATTCCCCTTATAGCCCCAAGGTCAAGGAATCTCTGAGGAAGCACGCTCGGTCAATTCCCCTTATAGACCAGGTTGTTCATAGACTCTCTAAGGAAGCTCACACACTCAATCCCTCCTATAGCCTATGGTAATCAGGTGATTCAAACAAACAAAACAGAGACTCTCTGAGGAAGCTCACACATTCTATCCCCGTATAGTCTAAAACAGTCAAGGACTCTCTAAGGAAGCTCTCACGGTCTATCCCATTATATCCCAAAGTAATCATAGGCTCTCTGAGGATGCTCACTCAGTCAATCCCCGTATAGCCTAAAGCTCAAAGACTCTCTGAGGAAGATCACTCGGTCTATCCCCTTTTAGTCTATAGCACCAGGTTCTCTTGGCCCTAGGTAGGTCAATTCATAATAATGCTATATGGCCAAGGTAAACCTACAGAACTACTTGTCTAACCAGCCTACAACATCACAAGCATGTTAGAAAACAATACTCTACTCTACGATCACAAGGCATGGAAACAGGTAAACGACCAAATAGGCTAAACAGGACCCAACGATCGTAAACAGAATGAAGCATGAGCAGAGCAACCAAGGTATAACAATCAACCCAAAACATGACCAATTTACCTCTACATAGGCATACAAGCATGTCAGGCATACAATGGGGGTAAAATAGTAAACACCCAATACCCTGTTCAAGGGTATTGGTGGAATTTTCACATAATATTCAAGGAATTTCAACAGAAAGGCACAAACCAACTACCTTGGGGTTAGGAGATCAATATAATTGAACCACGAGACTTGAATCTCCTTAGAATGTCGTAGATCTATGAAAACACACAAAACATTCAACCCACGATAACTTTCAAAAGAGGAGGAATTGGAAAACAATGCTCTATAAGAAGGGAGAGCTTACTATTTTGCTTCCAACGCAATCAACGACAGTTGATTTGGAGAACAGACGGAGGCTCAGGGGCTCGGAGAAGATCCGCGGCCGTACCCTCACTCTCGGAGGAACCAAAACTAAAAGGAGTGTGTTCTGTCTGTTAGACGTGACCCCGATGCATTTAATGAAAAAAAAAACAAAATACACGGTGTGTACTTTTCGAGTACATGGAATGTACTTACTGTTTCCATACTCCGATTTAGGCAACCTCCACATCACCCCACACAACCGTGTGTGAGGACCTTACATGGCCAACACACAGTCTCGCATGACAACTAAGTACATGACGTGTACTCATAAAGTACATGGCGTTTACTTCAAAAATTTCCAGAAACTCCTCTTTTCTCAAAAACTCCAAAAAAAGGAAAACATACCTAAAAAGAAGGCCTGAGTTCTTACAAACTTCCCCCATTAAATAAATTCATCCCCAAATTTCCCTAGCGAAGCATAAAAGAAGAAACCCCGAATAGCTCAGGCCACTACAATCATACATCGACCTCCCTCTCCAAATTCTCGTCCTGTACTCGCCCGTGCTGCCATAGCACTCATACCAGAGGAATAGAACGGCCACGAACAACCTTCGTACTGTGATCGACAATCCGGATAGGATGTTCCTCAAATGATGCATCCACTTTGAGCTCAACCTCCTTAGGTTGAAAGACATGAGATGGGTCTAAAAAGTAATGTCGGAGATGAGAAACATGGAAGATGTCGTGCATAGACCGATACTTATAAGGTAACTGTAACCGATAGGCAACCATCCCAACTCTCTCCAACACCTCAAAAATCCCGACGTACCTCGGTGAAAGCTTACCCTATCTCCGAATCCTCTTGTCGCCCAAACTCAGTGTGACACGCTGGAAAACCTTATCCCCGACCTCAAACTCCAGAGGTCATCTCCGCTGATCAACATAAGACTTCTATCGAGACTGTACCGTAGCCATCCTCTTTTGAATCAACTCTATCTACTCTGAGGTCTCCTAGACAAGACGATGTCCCATCAAAGCAACCTCTCCTGCCTCCATCCAATATAAGGGTGATTGGCATGGCCTACCATACAATGCCTCATAAGGCGCCATCTGAATAGTTGTTTGAAAACTATTATTGTAGGAAAACTCTACAAGAGGGATATGCTTCTCCCAAGAACCTCCAAAGTCTAGAATGAAAGCTCGGAGCATATCCTCAAGCACCTAAATCGTACGCTCAGATTAGACATCTGTCTGGGGATGGTATGTTGTAATCAAAAGTACTTATGTACCCAAAGCCTTCTGAAGCCCCTGCCAGACCCGAGAAGTAAAACGCGCATCCCTGTCTGAAATAATGGAGTGTGGAACTCCATGTAGATGTACAATCTTCTGGATGTACAACCATACCATATCATCAACACTGAAGTTCTCCTTGATCAGCAATAAGTGAGAAACCTTCATAAGCCTGTCGATGACAACCCAAACAACATCATTCCCTCGAGGTGACATCGGCAAACCAGTCATGAAGTCCATCGCAACATCGTTCCACTTCCACTCAGGAATGAGTAACTGCTGAAAAAGACCCACTGATCGCTGATGCTCCGCTTTCACCTACTGACAAGTGGAACGCCTCATGACAAAACCAGCAACATCTCTCTTCATACCTAGCCACCAATACTGGTAGTGAAGATCATGATACATCTTGGTGACACCAAGATGAACTTCCCAAACTGAGGAATGAAAGTCCCACATCAGCTCCTTGCGTATGTCTGTTGGCACCCATACACGTCCCTGGAAACGCAAGATCTCATCCTCACCTATGGTCCACCCAAGAATAGGGTCCTCTCCTGACATGCTTTCCCGTAGGACTAGGCCTTCATAATCTGATAGATGACTCATTCGAACTCGATCAAGAAGTGCAGAGATAACAGCTACAGAAGATAGAAAAGTCTGACCCTATATGTTGTTCACCTCCAGATTCATCTCAGAGAACAGATCCATAAGCTTACACTCACTGCTGGCCTCCTGAACTGCCTGCATCTGAGTCCTCCTGCTCAACACATCAGCCACTGCGTTGCCCTTTCCCAGCGTATAGGCAAGCTCAAAGTCAAAGGACTGTAGGTACTCAACCCACCTGCGCTATCTCAAATTCAAATCACGCTGAGTGAGTATGTACTTGAGACTCTTTTGGTCGGTGAAAACCATAAAGTGCTCTCCCATAAGATAATGTCTCCAAAAACGTAAGGCATGAACAACAACTGCCAAATCTAGATCGTGCGTCAGGTAATTCCTCTCATGTGGTCTCAACTGCTGAGACCCGTACGCAACAACTCCATCTCCCTGCATAAGCATAGCTCCCAGCCTGATACTTGAAGCATCATAGTAAATAGTATAGCTCTTGAATGGATCTGGAAATACTAGTATCGGTGCTGACGTCAACCTCCCATTCAGATCTTGAAAGCCTGACTCACAAGAATATGACCATAAGAACTTCACACCCTTCTTAGTCAGACCTGTCAGCGGTGCTGCTAAGTGTGAAAAGTCTTGTATGAGGTGTCTTTAGTATCTAGCCAGCCCTAGGAAACTCCATACCTCAAAGAAGTTATTTGGATGCTCCCAGGAAACTACTACCCTCACTTTCTATGGGTCTACTAATACTCCTGTCTCTGAGATAACATGACCCAAGAAGTGAATCTGATCCATCCAAAAGTGGAATTTCAAGAGATTAACATATAACTGATGATCTCTCAGTGTACTCAGTACGATCTCAAGATGGGTAGCATGGTCGTGTCGAGTGTGAAAGTACACCAAGATGTCATCCACAAAAAACCACCATGAAGGAATTCAAGTCTGGATGGAACACTCAGTTCATCAGTGCCATGAAAACTGAAGGCGTATTTGTGAGACCGAATGACATAAACATATACTCATATAAACCATACCTGCTCTGAAAAGCTGTAAGAGGTATATCAGATGGTATAACACATAACTAATGAGAACTGGATCTCAAGTCAATCTTCAAGAATAATTAGGCTCCTCGAAGCTGATCAAAGAGATCATCGATCCTCGACAAGGGATATCGGTTCTTGACCATCAACTGGTTTAGCTTCCGATAATCCACACAAATCCTAAGGGTGCCGTATGCCTTCTTCGCAAACAGGACAAGCGAACCCCATGGATAAGTACTGGGTTGAATGAAACCCTTTGCTTGCAACTCCTCCAACTGCTTCTTGAGCTACTATAACTCAGGTGTAGCCATCCTATAAGGAGGAATGGACACCGGTGCCGCCCCTGGCACAAGCACAATCAAAAATTCTACCTCACACTCTGGAGGAAAACCTGAAAAGTCCTCTGGAAAGATATCTCTGAAATGATCCACCACTAGAGAAAAGTATAACTGTGAAGTCCCATGGTCATATAAATATAGACTAGAAATTTGGGCTGTAACTCCTCCTAGCCCATGATGCTCGGGTCCTGCTCGACTCACCTGGACATCCCACTCTCCCTGATAAAGAAAAGATCCACCCTCTGGTGATATGAAACTCACCCTACGGCGATAGCAATCGGCAACTACCTGGAAGGGGACTAACCAGTCCATTATGAGAACGACATAATATCTCGTCATCTCTAGGGCATAGAGGTCCCATAAGAAGTGACACCCCGTAACCTTAAGAGGGAATTCTCTGCATTTACGTACACTAACAGCTTTAGTCCCCAACGGTGTGTCTAGAGTCAAAGTATCGGTAGAGGAAAATATGAAGAGCCCAAGTCTCTCTACAACAACGACAAATATAAAGCTACGGGAAGCCCCTGTATCGAAAATAGTTGAAGATAAAACTGAGGCTACTAAGATAGTACCTCAAACTGTGGAAGTTTTGGGATCCTGATCCTTCTGAGTTTGCTCCATTGTAAAAGTCTGGCCTACTCCACGGCCCTGTGACCCTACCTGTCTACTCTGAGCTGATCCTTCCTACTGTCACTGATAGACCGATGACTGACCACCCCAGCCACGACCTCCACCTCAGCCTGAATGACCGGAAGAACTCCAATTCCCAGACTGGTGAGAAACTAGTGGTGATGCTCTCGAATGCGGAGTCATAGAAGAACCCCTGTCTCTGGCTTCTAGAGGGAAAAATTGACAGAAACATTGGAGATGGCCTATCCTGCCATAAGATCGGCACTCCATTAGGTATCTCGGGAAACGTGGCCTCGTATGCCCGCTCCTCTCGCACTGGTAACACACCACATGGATACCAGAAGGTGCATCCCGCCTACCCTAATCTTCTCGAGAAAGCTCCCTACTATGCTTCCTGTTATCAGTAGGAGGAACACTAACTCTGGATTTCAAACCTCCCTGGCTCACTGCTCCAAAATCCCTCAGATTTCACTCTGTGATCAGCGTCTGGTTGATGATATAGGATATCGAAGTCAACCTAAATATGTTCACCTGGGAACAGATCTCCTTCCTAAGACCGTCCTCAAACTTCCTAGCTAGGAACAACTCATCACCTGTTGGGATCGGCATGGAACACTGCAGATCCATGAAATGAGAGGAATACTCCATCACAGAAAGAGTACCCTGCTCTAAGCTCATGAACTCCCGAGCTCGGTTGTCCCTCAAGGTATCCGACTAGAAGTAATCATAAAAGATACGATGAAACTCCTCTCAAACCATATTATGGTGGCGTCCCGCCTGAGAGATGACATCCCACCACCTCTTGGAGGAGTCTCGGAACATGTAGGTCGTGAGATTCACCTTCCTCTCTGGTGGTACCTTGAGATGCTTGAAGATCATCAGTGTGGCTTCGAGCCACGACTCTATAGCCTGAGGTCCTCCTTCCCCTGAGAAGGTGGGAGGATGCTGCTACTGGAAAACCCGTGTCAAATCAACCATCGATGGGGCAGGAGGCTGTGCTCCCTGGAAGGTCTGCATCATCCTCAGAAAACCCTCCATAAACTACTCATTGGTGCCTACAACTGGTATAACCGCTGGTGATAAGGTTGAA
Organism: Viscum album; assembly: GCA_963277665.1. Taxonomy (NCBI): domain Eukaryota; kingdom Viridiplantae; phylum Streptophyta; class Magnoliopsida; order Santalales; family Viscaceae; genus Viscum; species Viscum album. The sequence continues at coordinate 373,495,752 of OY728159.1, forward strand.
AAAACAGGAGGATCTACAGGAAATCCCTGATCAGCCATATCGGGCGTTTGATCATTGCCCTGCAACTGGAGGTCAACCGAAGGACGTCTCGGTGGCATGACTCTGCAAGGTTAAACGCACACCTTAGATTCAAGATTATCGAAGACTGAAAACAAGGAGTGTAAGAAGAGAAAAAGAGGAAGAAAAAATTCAAGTATTACAAAACACGACTACATGGCGTGTACACTACCTACACAACATGTTCCTTGAGGTCATTCACATGGGCGTGTACTTTTGTTTAAACTGGTCGTGTAACACCCCCAACACACGGTGTGTTCTCAAACACATGGCATGAACTTGAATCATCTTCCCCTACCCGAGTCCTTCTACACGGTCAATCCACACGGCTCTCCTAAGACAAGACTACACAACATGTTCCAGATGGACACGACGTGTACACCAAAGTCCCAACCAACCCATGTTGTTAGTTACATAGCTGGATACACGGTTCACTCTACACAACATGCTCCATGTGCACACGACGTGTACTTGAAGGATTTCCCTGACCCGTGATGTTAGTGATACGGCCGAGTACCTAGTTTACACGACACGACATGTGGAATTAGGACACAATGTGTATAGTCGACGTTTCATCCATCCGTGTCATTAGTCACACGGGTAGACACATGGTCACTACAACACGACGTGTACGTACCGTACATGGTGTGTTCTTGAAAGATTTTTCATAACCCTGTGTCCCTGCCCGCACAGTCAGTGGCATGGTTAAAAACTTCATGACATGTATTCATAAAGTACACGCCGTGTATTCTGGGTTTTTCCAGACAGTAGCCTCAAAAACTGCTCTGAAGCCCAGAAAACATAGAAAACAAACGTTAAGGTGCCAAATTCCGATCCGTGAGGGCCCATACTCCCATAAAATCAAATCTTGGCATCTTATACAAGTTATAACAAGGCAACCAAGAAATAATCCACCAAATTCCGGTCCATGAGGGCCCATTACACCTCAATAACCAAAGTTTAGCGTCCATCTATGAAAATTAATAAACAAACAAATTCTCTATCAAACAGCAGAGATTCTATCAAAGGATCTATCACAACAACATAAATAATCTACACAACGTCTATCACAACAACATGAAATCGCTAATGCATCCTAGATGGCATGGCAATAATGCATGTCATGTGATTTCTAACAAGTGCCTATATGATGCATGAGATGGAATACCCACATCTCATCGGGTTACGATAGAAATAGAACCACAATAACAACAATGGTAATTGCACAAGGCATGTGAATCACCCAACGGTAAAATCAAATCAACTGTAAAATTTTAAAACCAGTAAAATTGCAATTAATGAGGTAGTATGGATTTTCCCTGTACATGGGTTAGCTACTCCTAGGCACAACTTATTACCAAGTACCTATTCTGTCCTATCCCTGGCTATAGGCCCCAAACAGTATGTCAAGAGGAAAGAAACCTCTGATACCACTTTGTAACGCCCCAGTTCTGGAATCCACCCAAAGGTGCCCTGTATCCGGTTGGTCACATGGCCTCAAGCGCATTTCCCTGAACGCCAGAGGTTGCTGACTAGTAGTGAGGTCCTTGGGTGTGATAGTGGGGAAACTTTTCCCTCATTGGTAGAGTACACAGTGGAAGATAAAAGCAATAAACAATAGCGGAAGTAGTAAACAATCCATACATAAGTGAACAATGGAAGACTAAGTAAGATAAACAACAGGAGCACATATATATATGATGAATGATATATATGTCTAGGAAAGTAGAAAAACAAGTCACACTGCTGGAAATACAAACATTACTAAAAACAAGTACAAAAGAAAGATAACAGCTGCTCAGCATTGCAAGCCTAAGCTTGGTCCCATGCTCTCCAGCTCCACAGTAAGTCAAGTACCTGAAGTCGATGGGTGCTTTCCCTTGTCTATACCTGCAACAATATAGTCTGTTTGGGCCCAAAAGCATGACCCAAATAGGGTGTGAGACTAAATCCTAGTAGGCAAACACCCAAAGATCTGTGCCTAACAGTCAGTGAATATATGGAAGGTAAAAGTACAGAAAAAAATAAATAGGAACATGCTGAACAATAAACAATCCACAGTTCCAAAGTCAAGCAACAACTAACAAGCAGCAAAGCACAAAAGGTAACCCTCTGGTCCTACCTATAAAAAACCAACAACCCTATGGGAAGTGCACTCAACCTAACCCCTCTGGTTTGGTCATACAGAATTATAAAGACTCTCTGAGGAAGCACACACAATAAATTATCTTTATAGTCTAGGGTAGTCAGGAACTCTCTGAGGAAGCTCGCATAGTAAATTCCCCTTATAGCCCCAATGTCAAGGACTCTTTGAGGAATCATGATCGGTCAATTCCCCTTATATCCCAGGTTATTCATAGACTCTATGAGGAATCTCACACAGTCAATTCCTCCCATAGCCTATGGTAATCAGGTGATTCAAACAAACAAAACAGAGACTCTCTGAAGAAGCTCACATGGACTATCCCCGTATAGTCTAAAATAGTCAAGGACTCTATGAAGAAGCTCTCACAGTCGATCCCCTTATAGACCAAAGTAATCCAAGGCTCTATGAGGATGCTCACTCAGTCAATCTCCATATAGCCTAAAGCTCAAAGACTCTATGAGGAATCTCACTCGGTCTATCCCCTTTTAGTCTATAGCACCAGGTTCTCATGGCCCCGGGTAAGTCAATGCATAATAATGCTATATGGAAAAAGTAACCCTATGGAACTACTTGGCTAACTAGCCTGAAACATATCAAGCATGTCAGAAAACAACACTCCACCCTATGATTAGAAGGCATGGAAACAGGTAAACGACCAAATAGGCTAAACATGACCCAACTATCATAAACAGAATGAAGCATGAGTAGAGAAACCAAGGTATAACAATCAACCCAAAAAATTTCCAATTTACCACTGCATAGGAATACAAGCATGGCAGGCATACAATGGGGGTAAAACAGTAAACACACAATACCCCATTCAAGGGTATTGGTAGAATTTGCACATAATATTCAAGGACTTTCAACAGAAAGAAACAAACCACCTACCTTGGGGTTAGGAGATCAATATACTTGAACCATGAGACTTGAATCTCCTTAGAATGTCGTAGATCTATGAAAAAGCACAACATGTTCAACCCACGATAACTTGCAAAAGAGGAGTAATTGGAAAACAATGCTCTAGAAGAAGGGATATCTTACCGCTGCGGTTCCAATGCAATCGATGACGATCGATTCAGAGAACAGACGGAGGCTCGGGGGCTCGGAGAAGATCCATGGCCGTACCCTCACTCTCGGACGAATCAAAACTAAAAGGAGGGTGGTCTGTCCATCAGACGCGACCCCGATGCGTTTGATGAAAAAAAACAAAATACACAGCGTGTACTTACTATTTCCGTACTCTGCTTTAGGTGGCCTCCACATCACCCCACACAACCATGTGTGTGTCCCTTACAAGTCCAGCACACGACCTCACGCGGAAACAAAGTACATGGTGTGTACTCATAAAGTACATGACGTGTACTTCAAAAATTTCCAGAAACTCATCTTTTCTCAAAAACTCCAGAAAAAGGAAAACATACATGAAAAGAAATCCCATGTTCTTACAAAGTACCAAACAGGTACGCCACACAGAAGAATACCACAAAGGTAAAGACTTATCTCCCACCAGGTATAACTAAGGTACAATAGTAAAGATGATTAGATATAACTACTGATTCATCTTACTCTGTTAAGAGGAAGACCCGTATAGGATCCTAAATCATCATCAGACCCATAGAGGATCGTAGTACATCGTCAGACCCACACAGGATCCTGGTACCTCGTTAGACCCACACATGATCCTTGTACATCGTCAGACCCACATAGGATCCTAGTAACTCGTCTAACCCACACAGGATCCTAGTACATCGTCAGACCCACACAAGATCCTAGTACCTTGTCAGACCCACATAGGATCCTAGTACATCGTAAGACCCACACATGATCCTAATACCTCACCAGACCCACACAGGATCCTAGTACATTGTCAGACCCACACAAGATCCTAGTACATCATCAGACCCACTTAAGATCCTAGTACAGTATACCCACATAGGATCCTAGAGTAGTCCCACATGGATTCCTAGAGCAGATCCATGTGGGATACTCGAGCACAGACCCACGAAGGATCTCTTTCTCATGTTACAACTAGCTACAGGGTTCCCCCACTAAGCTCACTTGATTCCGGGAGGATCTTCTCCTCAAGAAACAGGTCGATACTCCAACTAACATGAAGTCCCATGAAGAAGTATCCCAAAGGACCTCCACATAAAAGGGGTCTCAACGCAATGTACAGTGCGTCAATCGGACGCCCGGTCTGTGAGTTATAAGTGTTTTAGTGCCGAGGGCCTGGTTAGATTCGAGTACGATCCAACCCGGCCAAACTCCAAATTTTTCTTAAAGTCACGTGGAGTATCTCAAAAGTACTGCCTCATCTCAAGGATTTTAGTGTCGCAGACGGTTCGTCATTTCGACACCGTATGAGGGAGATAAGTCGAATACAAGATCCTGCAATAATAATAATAATAATAATAATATTTGGTGTTTCGTGGACCCGAGCCATGAACCAGAATTTAATATTCAACATTATACTTAAATCGACCGTCTTAATGTCAGGATCACGTCTCCACTTACGGTAAGTCAATCAGACGTCGCACGCAGGAGTTATAGAGGGTCAAAGATGTAATAATAATAATATATTATTATTATTTGATCATTTTGGGTACCCGATCCAAAAAAATTGAAAATGATATCCAACATTGGAATCATAATTTCCATCTCGAAGTCAGGGTCGTACTGCCGCTGACGGTTCGTAAAACCGAGGTCACACAGATAAGTTACAATCAAAAAAGTGTTTTATCAACAAAAGTAATAATAATAATATTTTATTATTATTGTTAATTACTTATTTATTTAACTCCAAATTAAATCACGCATGGGAATTAATTTGGTGAACACAACTTCCACATGGAGCCTCCTCTACTCTTCCATGATTTTTTATTTTTATTATTATTTCATCTCCTTAATTTTCTCTCTCCAATCAACCCTTTCTTATTCCATGATTTTCTCATGCTCCAATTAACTCCTTTCCCAAACGGTTGGGTTCCTCCGCACATCCAAAACCGACACCAACACCTCCAGCTAGCCACACCGCCTAGACTCTGCCTTCCGGCTATCCTTCGCCGCCGCACGTCACACCCTCTACCTCGCCCGGAGCTGCGCCCTGAACACACGGCGTAAATCACACCGCCATATCTCCCCTTCCATGGGCTACCACATCTTCATTCTAAGCCCGAAAAATATGCCGACCGCATATTCATGATCCTCAATTCTAGGGCTCCACATCCATATGTTGCACTCAACACAATATTGCATTTCCAGTGCACTTAATTATTTGGCGTTGATGAACGCACGAAGAACCCGCGAAGAACAAAAGAAAAAGGGGCAAGGTATATGCGCGGGATGATGACCATGTTAGTTTGGCCATCATCATTGAGAATCCAGAATATGAATAATTAACAAATAAATTCAATCATATTTCAAATTATAACCCCTACCTAGATTTCTCGTTGGTTTCAGAGTGAGGAAGGAGATGATGTTGATGACGTCGGCGTTCGTCGCTCCCGCACCATACTCCTGAAGTTTGTTCCACGTTCCTCAATTTGGATAATGCTTCTTTGTTGGAGAGGTTCTTCGTTTGGAGGATGTTCTTCCCAGTTCTCCAAGGCTCTCCCAAATCTCCTTTGCCAATGATCTCCACCAAAAGGATGAGGAGTCGATTTTAATTGAGTTAAGTCTATTAACTCTGTAATTGTTGACACATTAATTAAACTAAAGTTGGCACATTTAATTTGGGGGATAAACCAAGAGTTAACTCACATTAAATAGGGAGTTCAAGGGGGTCGGGTGGTCCCCACCACTTCACATACAAATTGGGAGGTTTTAAAAATAAAATAAAAGTTGTTCTTTATTTTATTTTTATTTTTTTAACTCTCCCACAAAATTCAAAAAAAACTAACTTTCACTCTCAACCTACTGCAGTCAAGGTAAAGGTCTCCTTAAGCGAATATCAGTGCTGTGAGTTCAATGGTTCCCTCATATTTCAATTCCACGTACCAGTTCAAAAGTTATAAAACGCCGCTTGCGCATTTACTGAACGTACCCGAAAAAAAGTTCAAAAAATTATTTACAGTCACCCTCGACCTGTGCCGGTCGAGGTTAGGCTCTGCCTTAAGTAAAACATGCCCCAAAAAACCCAACGGTACTATCGGATTTCCAATCCAAGTTACCATTTAAAAGTTATGGATTTTACAATAAAATAATTGTCAATTATTTTATTTATGGCCAAAAACTAACTTTAACTGGTGACCCGCGCCGACCAATGTTAGTATATGGATAAAGAGTGAATACCTTCACGAGTTCAGCGGTGGTCTCATATTTTCAATCTGGGTTAACGTTTTTGAGTTATAAGCATTTGAAAAATAAAATAATTTATTTAATTATTTTATTTACGATTATCCCATTTTTGGGTTTTCTCACAGGAGGCCCACGTCGATCAAACTTAAGTTGCACCTAGGGTAAAACCGCCATTCTTAATGAAACGATTCCCTCAGATTTCTGATCCGGGAAACCGTTTAAGAGTTATTCCACTTTTTTAGGAAAACTGCTTACACGTGCTAATTTAAGCATAACAAAAACTTCGACAGATCATTCTAGGCACTCCGGGCCTTGGAATCACATCCCGTCAGATTTTGCGGTCTTGAAATTAATCCATATAATTAAAAAAAAAATATACAGAATTTTTGGGACATTACAAATTTAGAATCATCAGTATGCATTCAAGGTTCTTCATTAATGGAAATATCCGTATGTATTTGAGGTTTTCCATCAACGGTATCCTATAATATACTACTTAGAGATTCTTTTAATCATCGTTGTGATGATACTTGTTTTGAAGCTACTTAGTGGGGCACTCTGGAATTTATTGTCATCTAGGGAGACAAAGGTTTGTTTTGATCTTGGGATCGTGCCCATAAAATGGGCTACCTATGTATCCTTGTGAAAGGAATTAGAATCCTCATATTTCGGTGCCACTTAATAGGACACATCATACCTTTTAAGTTCATATGATAAGGACCTCTAAGTAGAAGATTCTTGGTCAAAACTTAGTGTGGAACTTATGCTGAAGCAGCCTAAAGAACTTGGAAAAGATAAGAGTTTCCAAGTATGATCAGACCCTGTTGGGAATATGGCCCAAGGAGAACAAGGTTGATTTGAAGTGTTGGGTTTAAACCTCAAGGAGGCTTCCTACACATCCCATATGGATGGGAATCAAATCCCACATAGTTCAATTAGTCTCATAAGAGAGTATGGTCCTTTGAGAGAGATGAGTTTGGTATTACTTCCTGAAAATGATACCTTGATGATTTGGGGTTTAATTTGGGGATTATTCCTAAGGAGGATACCCAGATTAAAGGAATTAGGGTTGGATTCCGGAAGAGGATGTCTAGTGAGTTCGATCCCTGAAAAGGCTTCCTATGTATCCTGGTTTAAACAGGAATCATAGTTCTCATAGTTCATTCGATTGTGAAAATTTTATGACCATGGAAAATCTATAAGACCACATGATTCATGCTTGGTGTGAGAAATAAAAGGATGTCAAAGATTCAACAAAGGAATTCACACTTTAAAATTTTTCCTCCTCCGCTGGTGGAAGAGGGCGCACCTATGACAGTGAGTGTGGAAGAGGTTCATGCAACTGTGGAAGAGGGTGAGGCGATGAGCCTTCCCTCTATTATATTTACATTGGACAAGGGTCCAATGTAAGGAGAAAGGGATAAAGGTTAGGGGCTTACACCAGGATGGCCTCCCATGGAGACAAAGGGAAATAGGAGAGAGAAAGGGTAACAAGAGTCCCTGTTCCCATCTCCCCTTTGGTCTTTGGCACTGAAGAAGAGAGGAGGAGTGATGATGCCACCTCATGCAAGAAAATCTAGGGGCTTACACCAAGCTGGTTTCCCTAAAATTGATCCTGGTAGGGGAGGGAGACTCTCCTTTATTTTTAAAAGGAAAATTAGGTATGAACCGTATCTTCCCCTACTAGAGAACTGAGGTTCGGGTCATCTCTTTGAGAAGGGAGAGGCCAAGACCCAACCCTACTCCAAACTGGGAACTTCCAAACACTGTTTCTGGGAGAAAGGTCCATGTGACTGTGGATATACAAACCCACAAACACGCCATGATTCCTAACCCCATTGTGAAACAAATGTGAGAAACCTCTGATTGTGGATATACAAACCCAAATAGAAGACACAATGATGTGCCTTTCCCAAAGGTTTGATAATTTTGGAGGTTTTGGTGGAGGTCTCAATAGAATCCTTTTCAGACAAGGGAGCCAATGAAGAAGAAGCCTTGCCATGAATAGTTTTGAGGAAGGCATGATGGCTTGTAGACTGAAGAGGGTGAATAAAGTAAGTGAACCAAGGAGGGGCACCTGATAAAACACTATTTTGTTGAATATTTTATTGATAATAAATGATATAATTTCCTCACATTGTGTTAAATATGTTTATTTATAAAATATTTGGGATTTGATCATTCATTTGAAAATTTGGTGAAAATTCCAGTTTTACCCTTTATAGTGCACTGTAGTATTTCGAAGATAAATATTTTTTATATTTATTATTTGAATTTGAAATTTTTTAACAGTGTTCCTAACTTAATTTTATACAACTTTAATTCAGGACACAAGAGCTAATAAGTGCATTTGGATGGAGTAAATGGTCCATTAAGAAAATGGTGGGCTGGACTCGGTAGAATGGACATGGGTTCTATATTTGGGCCATATCTTCTTCATACGGGATTGGATTGAGCCTAAATTTTTAGGAAATCTCGGGGACATGATTTGGAATAAATAATAATTCTGTAAGGCCGGTCAATTCGCGCGTGTTAGAGGTCAACTAGGCGGTGAAACTTGGAATAAATTATTTGGACGAGTTTTTCATTTCACACTTAAACAGTTATATAACCCTAGCCCTAAAAAACTCTATTTAAAGGGGGTTTTAACTCTTTGGGAGGGCTGGTAGAGGATTTGGGAAGGTGTGGCCGAAAGGGTGTCTCTTGGGAGACCCTCACAACTCTTGGAAGAAGTAAGCCTTTGTGAAAACCTCTCTTCCAAAAAGGCTCTCCTCTCCCACCTCTTCTTTGTATTTCTTTTATTTCATGTTTGTTTCTTGAATTTTTCTTCAAATAATCTTCTCTATTATTCCCTTTTATTATTCTCTTAATCTTCTTAATTGGGTTGGAATCAAGAGTGGAGACAAGATTGGGTTCTACCCTTTCAATCCTTTCCTTCTGCAAAACGTCTCCACGATGACTACACCGCCCATGGAAGAGTAGTTCTTTTTAGTAATCGATAAACCTTTATCCTTATTCATTTAATTATTTTGAATCATTGAACTAATGTAATTCACTTAATATGATCCATGAATTTTGTTTTTAAATTGTAAGAAACTAAGCAAGCAATTGAACAATGAACACAAAACACGCGAGGTCGGGAATTGTGTAAATTGTGAGAGCGCGAACTTAATCGGTAATACAAGACCATACGGGATAAATTTGTAGAGTTAAAATATAACCCCTAAACACAATTCATCCTCATTTACAGAATGGATATGTTCCCTAATTAACCACTGACCATAATCTAACCTTAGAACAACAATCAAAGCAGGGTGATGCGATTGCGTGTTTCCGAAGCTAGCCTAGGGTTTAAGTAATTTCATCTTTGTGGTTAAGTTAACTGTCGTAGGGTTCGAGGGATAACAAATTAGGGGATCATAATTAAGTGGATATTTATTTAAATGATAATGATTAATAAGTGAATGAAGAGGTATAGTTAGATCGATTACGCCTTTTAAAATAGATTTCTAAAAAAAACATCTTCTTGTTGTGTCATTTTAATCGAAATTCATTTCAAAACTAAAAACAAAAAAATATACAATATTCTTCCAGAAAAATTCTTCTAGATTCATAAACTATAAAAAACCCCAATCCTTTAAAGTAGTGTTTTTATTCTATTCTATTTTATTTTTTTATAATACCTTTAATAAGTTGTTAAATTTACTTCCTCCTTTGAGAGACGACCTTGGTCAGCCACTCTGCTGCACCTAAGCACCCCAAAATCACACAAATCATTTGAGGGCACCCATGACAGTGCTCTTTCAAATTGGAGACATTTCCGGGGAGGCAAGTAATTTATTCAACCATTTAGAGGTATTTATTTTATTTTTCATTTTATTATTTTCTTAACCTCTCTATTTCATCTTTACCCTTTCTAAAGTTTTCATTTTTTTTCATCCTTTTCTTTTCTTTTTGGACCATCAACTCAACTTCTCATTTTTATTTTACTATGGTCCACTCACTTTAGTTTAATTTTTATTTGATTTATGAAATGAACTAATCCCAAAGATCTCTTAGATCTTGACCCGGAGATTGAACGCAACCTTAGGGCACGAATCAGACTTTCTTAGTCTACGAGAAGTTTCAATATTCAACCAGTTGGTGAATTCCTCTATTCTGGAAACATTGAAATTGGAAGCAATTCAAATTAAAACATAAAAGAGGAAACAATGGCCAGAAATAATGGAAATGAGCTAAATAGAACCATTCGAGAATTGGCTGCACCTGATATTAACTATCAACCAAATTGTATTGCATACCCAAATCTCGAATCAGACTTTGAACTAAAATCTGGGTTAATTCACTTACTTCCAAAGTTTCATGGCTTATCTGGTGAGGATCCCAATAAAAATTTGAAAGAATTTAATGTAGTTTTCTCAACCCTAAAACCTAGAAATGTTTCTGAAGATCAAATCAAATTAAGAGCATTCCCATTCTCACTTGATGGAGCTGCGAAGGATTGGATGTACTATTTACAACCTGAAGATGTAACATGTTGGAATGATTTGAAACATCTTTTCTTGCAAAGATTTTTTCCAGCATCAAGGACCACTTCCATTCGTAAGGAGATCTAGGGGATCAAGCAAGGACAAGGGGAGTCAATGTATGAGTATTAGGAGAGATTCAAGAAGTTGTGTGCAAGCTTTCCACATCACCAAATCAGTGAGCAACTCCTCATTCAGCACTTTTATGAAGGACTCACACCTATGGAGAGGAGCATGGTGGATTCCACAGCAGGAGGGGAATTGGTGGACAAGACACTAGTAGATGCACGAGCATTGATCGAAAAATGGGCCAAAACTCCCAACAATTTGGCGATAGAGGTACACCACATGTCAGGGGAGTACATCAGGTAAGTCCTTCATCTCTTGAAAGTCATTTGATTGATACAAATTTGGAAGAATTGACCACTATGGTGAGGCAGATTTCATTGTCTCAAAAGACATCCCAACCCCCTCCTTCAAGGCCTTGTGGCATTTACACTGAGACAATCCACCCAACTGACTGTTGCCCACAACTACAAGAGACAGAGGATTGCACAATAGTATTCCCAGGGAGACCATTTCAACAGCAGCAACAACAACTATATCCCCAAAAGAAGTTTGATTCCTTTGCACCAACATTCAACCAAGGGTGGAAGGATCAATCAGACATGAGGTATGGCTCTAGACAACAACAAAGGCCCCCTTTTCAACAAAACTTCCCATAGCCTCCGCCTTACCAGCAGGGTTTCCAACAACCCCAAAGGATATTTGAAGCCCAAGCATCAGCAAGCCAGCAACAAGGGAATTCCCCACCCAAGGCAGATTCTAACACTGATGACCTTTTGAAACAAATTGTTCTTAATCAACAGAATGAGCTAAAGAGTCAATATTCGAAGCTGAGGGAGTTGAAGACTCAAATGAGCCAGATTGCCACCGCCTTCCATGAACTTGTAAGTAAGAATTCTAGAAATCTACCTTCCCAACCCACTCCAAATCCAAAGGAGAATGTCAGTGCCATCACATTGAGAAGTGGGAAGCAAATGAACGATACATCTGTAACTACCATTCCACCAGGATTCACCTCAACTCCAGTGAATCCACATTCCATACCAACTGATGAGAAATCCAAGGAGAAAGATAAAGGTAAGAAAAAGATTGATGATGTTCCTCCTAAACCCCTTCCTTTTCCAAACAGGGTTGTTCAAACCAAGAATATGGCTGAAGAAGCAATGCAAAAAGAGGTTTTGGATACATTCAAGCGTGTGGAGATCAACATTCCTCTACTTGAAGCCATTAAGAAAATCCCAAGGTATGCCAAATTCTTAAAAGAAATCTACACCAATCGAAGAGGGCTCAAGGGAAATGAGAGGATCAACCTTGGAAGGAATGTATTAGCACTCATTACACCAACTCTAGCAATGCCAACAAAGTGCAAGGATCCCGGGACATTCACCATCCCATGTACCATAGGGGAGTTTCACTTATCTGATGATCTTTGTGATTTAGGAGCTTCAATAAATGTGATGCCTCACTCTGTATTCTCTTCCTTGCAGGTTGGTGAGTTGAAGCCAACAAGAGTAGTGGTGCAGTTGGCAAATAGAGCTACAACATATCCAGCGGGAGTCCTTGAGGATGTACTTGTCCGGGTAAGAGACATGATCTTCCCAGCAGATTTCTACGTGCTTAACATGGAGGACGATCAAGTAAGTTCTCATGCTCCCATAATCTTAGGTAGACCCTTCCTCAAAACTGCAAAAACTATCATAAATGTCAATGAAGGTACACTTTTCATGGAGTTTGGATATGAAGTCGTCATATTTAATGTTATGGATTCCATGAAGTACCCCTCAGAGGATCACTCTGCATTTGTTATCTCCCATTTTGAAACACCAAATAAAAACTCCATGGAATTTGATTGTCCAATGATTAGAGAGATTATGAGTATTGGTTCGAGTTTGATGTCTAAGAGCACTTCCACACATGTTGCTGATACACAATCCTCTCTTGGATTTGATTTTGATGCGGATTCATATTATGATTTTGATTATGTTCACTCTGATTATGACATGGCTGTTGAGTATGCTGATGGATTTGATGCTTTATTCTATGATTTTGATGATGTCTATTCTGATACTGATGCTCTTTGTGCACATATTTCAGTTCCTTCAATGTCTCCATCCATACTACACCCTCCTTCATTAGAACTCAAGCCATTGCCACCAAATATGAAATACTCATACTTGTTGAGTGGTGAGAGATTACCTGTTATCATTGCTAACAATATCCCTTTTGAACATGAAGAAAATATTTTGAATATTTTGAGGGAGAACATCAGGGTGATTGGGTGGACCTTGGCTGACATATCAGGTATTATCCCCTCCATTTGCATACATAGTATTCTCTTGGAGGATGGGGATAAACTGGTGAGACAACCACAAAGGAGACTCAAGCCCACCCTCTTGGAAGTTGTTAAAAAAGAGGTTGAAAAATTGCTCGAGGCAGGTATAATCTATCCCATTTCAGATTCTCAGTGGGTAAGTCCTATTCAGGTTGTGCCTAATAAAAGTGGTGTTACTGTTGTTAAAAATAAGAAAGACGAGTTAGTTCCAATGAGGGTGAAAAACAGTTGGCGTGTGTGTATTGATTATAGGAAACTAAATCAATCCACTCGTAAGGACCATTTCCCACTCCCATTTATTGATCAGATGCTTGAGAGACTAGCTGAGAAGACACACTATTGTTTCTTGGATGGATTTTCTGGCTATTTTCAGGTTCCCATTGAAGAAGAGGACCAGGAGAAGACGACATTCACCTTCCCATTTGGTACCTTTGCTTACCGAAGGATGCCATTTGGACTTTTCAACACCCCAAGTACCTTCCAGAGATGCATGGTGAGTATTTTTTCTGATTTTATTGAGACCTGCATGGAGGTATTTATGGATGATTTTACAGTGTATGGGTCTTCATTTGATGAATGTCTAATTAGTTTGGGAAAGGTGTTGAATCATTGTATTGAGAAGAATCTGGTCTTAAATTTTGAAAAATGTCATTTCATGGTCGAAAAGGGAATTGTCTTAGGTCATATAGTCTCACAACATGGCATTGAAGTTGATAAATCTAAGGTAGACATTATTTCATCCCTCCCATATCCTACATGTGTGCGTGATGTTCGATCATTCCTTGGACATGCTGGATTTTATCGATGCTTCATCAGAGATTTTAGTAAGATCGCTCTACCCTTATCTCGATTGCTTCAAAAAGATATTGACTTCAATTTTGATGATTCGTGCAGGGTATCATTTGATGAGCTAAAGAAGTGTCTGAGCACTCCACCAATCATATAGCCCCCACGGTGGGAGATTCCTTTTGAGCTTATGTGTGATGCCTCCAACTTCGCGGTTGGAGCTGTCTTATCTCAGAGGGTGGAGGGACATTCACATGTGATAGCCCATGCATCGCAGACACTAGATTCAGCCCAATCAAATTACACAACCACTGAAAAGGAGTTTCTTGCAGTCATATTTGCTTTAGATAAATTCCGTTCATATTTATTGGGCTCTAAAGTAGTTGTTTTTTCTGACCATGCAGCTTTGAGGTACCTCCTAAAGAAGCCAGATGCAAAGCCACGACTTATCCATTGGATTCTCCTTCTTCAAGAGTTTGATATTGAGATAAAGGACAAGAAGGGATCAGAGAATTTGGTGGCAGACCACACGAGTAGGCTTACTCACACACTAGATGATGACACTTTGGACCAGGTACCACTTCGGGACACTTTCCCCGATGAGCATCTCTATACCATCTTAGGTACGCATCCTTGGTATGCTGATTTAGTTAATTACATTTTTGCCTTTGAAATCCCAATGAATTTGAAGAAACATCAAGTCCAAAAATTAAAAAGTGAGTCTAGGTTTTATATGTGGGATGATCCTTACCTCTAGCGCATGTGTAGTGACCAAGTTATTAGGAGGTGTATTCCTGATCATGAGTTTGAGTATGTTTTGCAATTCTGTCATACGCTTTCATGTGGTGGACACTTTGGACCCCAATGGATAGTTAGGAAGGTTTTGGACTCTAGATTATATTGGCCTAGCTTGTTCCATGATGCCCATGTGTTTTGTAAGTCATGCTCTCGTTTCCAACACACTGGGAATATTTCTAGGAGACATGATATTCCCCAACAACCCATACAATTCTGTGAGATTTTTGATGTATGGGGCATTGATTTTATGGGTCCTTTTCCTAGTTCATTTGAATTTTTTTATATTTTGGTTGCTGTTGATTATGTGAGTAAATGGGTGGTGGCCAAGGCCACCAGGACTGACAATTCTCATGTTGTTGAGGACATTGTCAAAGCACAGATTTTTTACAGGTTTGGAGTACCAAAGGCCATCATCAGTGACCAAGGGACACACTTTTGCAATAAGAATTTTTCTTCCCTCCTTAGAAAGTATGGGGTGACACACAAAACATCAACACCATACCACCCCCAAACAAATGGCCAGGCTGAGGTTTCAAATCATGAGTTGAAACAAATATTGGAGAAAACTGTGCAACCAAATAGGAAGGATTGGAGCAAGCACTTGGATGATGCATTGTGGGCTTATAGGACAACATACAAGACACCCATTGGTATGTCCCCATTTCGGATTGTTTTTGGGAAAGCATGTCATCTCCCAGTGGAATTTGAGCATCGGGCTTATTGGGCTATAAAGAAATGCAACATGGATTTGGCCCAAGCAGGAATCCAAAGGAAGCTGAAAATTCAAGAGATTGAGGAGATTAGATTGTCTTCATATGAGAACTCAAGGATCTATAAGGAAAAATCAAAAGCATCTCATGATAGAATGATCCGACAAAAGGAGTTTCATGTTGGAGAGAAAGTCCTTCTCTATAGTTCACGACTCAAGATGATGCCTGGTAAGTTGCGTTCCAGATGGTTAGGTCCTTATATTGTGTCTAATGTTTTTCCTTATGGTGTAGTGGAGATCACACAAGAGGACACTGGAAGGAGCTTTAAAGTCAATGGGCAACGTTTGAAGAGATACATCGAGGGACTTCCTACTGATGTAGTTGATTTTATCACACTGCATGACCCCATCATCACTTGAGCACATCAGGCTGTTCCTAACCCTTTCACTTTTATAATATTTTTCCTATTTAAAAATTCTGCATTTCATGTGCATATATCATCTCATGGGTTCACATTGAGGACAATGCAATATTTTAAGTGTGGGGGAGTAGGGAACCTTTTAGTTTAGTAATTTCAATTGTTTTCCTGTTTTTAAAAAAAAAACCAAAAAAAATGTGTGTTTTTAAAATTTTGTGTGTTTATTTTTCAATTTTCTTTTTGTTTTTGAAATTTTTGAGCTGAAATTATTCTCATCACAATTTTTAAATGCATATCAATGAGTGAAACAATTTATCCCTTGAAACTAAGCTTAAATGAATGCTGAAATAACTTTGTTTCAAGTTCAAATATTTTGTAATTTCATGAAAAGTACACCGAATTTTGAATCCCATGCCACATCTCACTGTCTTTATATTTGAAATCACTTTCCTATGAGGCTTCTAAACCATTATTTTCATATTATTTACATTCACCTCACTTCTTGAGAGAACCAAACCATGCTTGATTTAACCAGAATTTGATTTATTCCTGTCAAAACTTGAGGGTTTTAGGTACTTATGTTTAAATGATTGAGGCATTTATTTGGTATTAAAGCCCCTATTTCAAATAATCCTTTTTTATAATGGCCTACCTTGAACATTTAATCCTTTTAGCCCTTAGAATCCATGCACAGCCTGTTAGGTTAGCCACATTACAAGCCAATTTCTCCTATCCAACCAACTCTTGAAGTGAAATTGCATAATCTAGTTGAGCTTAAGTGTGGGGGAAGCTATCTTGTGTTGTGCTACCACATTCTGTGATACTTTGGGTGGAAAATTAAATTATTAAGAGATGTGTTTGCTGCTGAAGAAAGTCATTATATTGAAAGCTGTGCCTTTTCTGGAGCTTTCATGATAAGTGAAGCTGTGCCTTTTCTGGAGCTTCTAATTGAGGTGGAAAGCTGTGCCTATCTGGAGCTTTCAAAAAAATCATGTTTGAGAAGATTGAAATTTTTGATGCTGAAATAATGAATGGTGTAAACTTTTCATGACTTTTCATGATGATGGAGTTGAATTGATACTATGGGGATTGAGGATAATACCATATTTAAGTGAAAATTAGATTAATGCAATTTTTCTTCAAAAAGAGTCAAGGCCTCCTCATTCAGCCTCAAAATTTTTCACATCTAAATCCTACCAACCGAAAGCCACAGAAAAACCCTGAAAATTCCTTATGATAAACATATGTACTTTACTCACATCGGGTGGTGATTTAGGAATCTATCAAGCCTATGGTGACTCTTGTATGAGTTTAGATGAGAAAGACATTGCAAAAAAAAATTGATATTTGAGTGATGAGAGAAAATTCAAGCGAGGTAAGTGTTTTGTGCATGGGAGGATAAATGAAGTGGAAATATATTGAATGATATTAATAGAGAACTTTAAATAAGGTTTTTTATTAGGCATTATATCTTTTGTTTCTTGGTGTGTAATTGTTTGATCTCAAGGATATGAGTTTTAAAATTGGTTTTGATTTGATATTGATGTTTACTTGATATGAGGTTTTGCTCAGGAGTGCAAAAGGGTAAGTGTGGGGGAGTTGATAAAACACTATTTTGTTGAATATTTTATTGATAATAAATGATATAATTTCCTCAAATTGTGTTAAATATGTTTATTTATAAAATATTTGGGATTTGATCATTCATTTGAAAATTTGGTGAAAATTCCAGTTTTACCCTTTATAGTGCACTGTAGTATTTCAAAGATAAATATTTTTATATTTATTATTTGAATTTAAATTTTTTTAAAAGTGTTAATAACTTAATTTTCTACAACTTTAATTCAGGACACTAGATCTAATAAGTGCATTTGGATGGAGTAAATGGGACATTAAGACAATGGTGGGCTGGACTCGGCAGAGTGGACATGGGTTCTGTATTTGGGTCATATCTTCTTAATCTGGGCTTGGATTGAGGCCAAATTTTGAGAAAATTTCGGGGACATGATTTGGAAAAAATAATCCTTCTATAAGGCCGGTCAATTCACGCTTTTCGGAGGTCAACTAGGCGGTTCAACTTGGAATAAAATATTTGGCCGAGTTTTTCATTTCACACTTAAAAAGTTATGTAACCCTAGCCCTCACAAACTCTATTTAAAGGGGTTTTAACTCTTTGGGAGGGCTGGTAGAGGCTTTGGGAATGTTTTTCCGAAAGGGTGTCTCTTGGGAGCCTCTCAAAACTCTTGGAATAAGTAAGCCTTTGTGAAAACCTCTCTTCCAAAAAGGCTCTCCTCTCCCACCTCTTCTTTGTATTTCTTTTATTTCATGTTTGTTTCTTGAATTTTTCTTCAAATAATATTCTATGTTATTCCCTTTTCTTCTTCTCTTAATCTTCTTAATTGGGTTGGAATCAAGAGTGGAGACAAGATTGGGTTCTACCCTTTCAATCCTTTGCTTATGCAAAACGACTCCACGATGACTACACCGCCCATGGAAGAGTAGTTCTTTTTAGTAATCGATCGACCTTTATCCTTCTTCATTTAATTATTTTGAATAATTTAACTACTGTAATTAAATTAATATGATCCATGAATTGTTTTTTTTAAATTGTAAGAAACTAAGCAAGAAATTGAATAATTAACACAAAACACGCGAGGTCAGGAATTGTGTAAATTGTGAGAGCGTGATCTTAATCGGTAATACAAGACCATACAGGATAAATTTGTAGAGTTAAAATATAATCCCTAAACACAATTAATCATCATTTACAGAATTTATATGTTCCCTAATTAACCACTGACCATAATATAACCTTAGAACAACAATCAAATCAGGGTGCTGCGATTGCGTGTTCCAAAGCTAGCCTAGGGTTTAAGTAATTTCATCTTTGTGGTTAAGTTAACTCTCGTAGGGGACAAGGGATAAAAAATTAGGGGATCATAATTAAGTGGATATTTATTTAAATGATAATGGTTAATAAGTGAATGAAGAGGTAGAGTTAGATCTATTATGCCTTTTTAAAATAGATTTCTAAAAAAAACATCTTCTTGTTGTGTCATTTTAATCGAAATTAATTTCAAAACTAAAAACAAAAAAATATTCAATCTTCTTCCAGCAAACTTCTTCTAGATTTATAAACTATAACAAACCCCAATACTTTAAAGTAGTGTTTTTATTCTATTCTATTTTATTTTTTTAGAATACCTTTAATAAGTTGTTAAATTCACTTCCTCCTTTGAGAGACGACCTTGGTCAGCCACTCTGCTGCACTTAATACCTCAAAATCACACTAATCATTTGAGGGCACCCACGACAATTCTCTTTCAGTGCCCAAGTAGATAAGGGCATGCAAGTATGGGCACAAAAGTATATAATAGTGCACAAGTAAGGGCACACAAGTAGGCTTGGGTGACCTGATGTTCACTTAAGCGACGAACAACCTGTATGGTAATACTTGGGTGAGACCTTGCTTAAGCCTTCAAGAGTATTCATAGGTGATCCAAGAAGTGGGGTGCTCAAGTTCCTAGGAGAGGAATGGGCGGTGCGTAAGTATTTCTGACTTGGGGAGGTTGGGTGCTTTAGGCGTGCAAGTTTTATGGTTTTCAAACACTAAAAGGACTTAAGTCCAATGATCCTCCCTTAAATCCTCCGCTCAAGGTGTTGAAGAACTACCTTGAATGATTCAAAAGACTGGGGTGAAGTACTAGGGTGACCAAAGCAACAATTGGGCTTCAAGGAAATTTATCCATACAAATGAGGGCCCCAAGGGTCTATTTATAGGCAAATAAGTGACCTTGGGTGAAATAAGTTGGGCACACAAGTGACTTGCACGCCAAATTTGGGGCGCGAAAGTACCTTTCCCACTGACAATGTTTTGTCTAGACTAGGGTGACACCTTTAGTACTTAGCCAAAATTATACTTTCATTCGTCTCCAGCATGGTGGCGTGCAAGTGGGTTGTGCGACATATAGCGGTGCACAAGTAGGCTGTGCGCCGACAGAGTTTTTTCTAAACTAAGGTGGAAAAAAACTTATGCCTTTGAAAATATTTGACTTTTCTTTATGTATTCCCCCTTTTCTTTCTAATGGATTCCCTTCGTCATGCTTTTTTGACTCTTTGATAGAATGGAGTGTCAATAGTGACATAATTGGAGGATATCTCTATGATATGGCCTAACTCCATTGAAACTATTCCTGGGTCGACAAAAAGGCTAATATTACCTCCTCGATCCCGCCTCCAATAGATAAGGGGTTAGTGATTAACACCAAGAGTGCATACACAAATTATGAGAAAAATTCACCCAAGTAACATGTAACAACACATATCCAATACACTACTGCAGAAATGTATATAAAACTAACAATTCACATGTATAAAAAGAAATTCAATCATATATGATACCACATCAATCAAAAAAACAATGTCATACATATACAATTCCATAACAAAAAACAACTATGATATAATAACTCAGAAAAACATTAAAATGTCCATAAATGAAAATTGAAGATAAAATGCTTAACCAATGAAAGAAAATTCTACCACTAGGAAATCACCGACAATTACCACTAGACTTCCTCTATTAACCAACACTACTGACTCCACAAACTCTATGATCTCCTATAAAAGTCAAATGTCTACGCAACCACAAGTAAGTCACCACATAAGTGATCATATTAGGGAAATTATAACCCAATAGGACATCCCAAGTGCTAAGAAACGCCAAAACCAAATTCATGAATACATAATAATCAAAGAATATGAAATAATAATATATAGTTGGGGTCTCAAAACTCAATACCACTCAAGGATAATCTTGGTCATAGATCAAATAGTAGAATAAATCATTCAAGGAATATTGAAATTTATCACATTATTCTAATTCATTAATGTAATTTATTCCTATGATCAATACAAACAACCACTCTCCAAATAATAAAGCTTAAGGGGACACACACACACACACACTAAAACATAGCCCAAACTGAACACACCTTTATCCATTATAAAAATTCAACATAAAAATCATGGGATCTCTTAGTGTAGTACCCATCATTGTACAATGGGATTTCATAAACATATCATGAAGGATCCAACAATGTTTGGACTAACATCATGAAAATGGATTCCATAACTCTATGTTCTAGTCCATAGAGGATCTCAAAGCGTATGCTGTAAGGGGATGATACAAAATCCATGGAAATTCGTCCTCCATGGATGGACATTGGACATAATGCCCCAATGTTATAGTCTCTCCAAGAAGAACTTGAGGCATTAATCCACTATAATGCTATCACTAAAATATGAAGAAAACGCCAAGGGAATCACATATAAACCCATTCACATAACCATCTCCAAGATGACAATTCTGTATCTTCATCATCATCATCCAACCTCTCCCATTTGAAAAACTTATCAACTCATTTATGACACAATACCATAGAAACAACTTTACGTAACGACACCCTTTAACAGCACTAAAAAAAGCACTGATAAAAGTACCCCTTTGTCATCGCTTGTTTTAGCACTGTTAAAGAGATCTCCTTTATCAACACTTTTTTTAGTAGCGCTGATAAAGGGGGTCTTTATTAGCTTTTTTTACTAGCGCTGATAAAGAGTATATTTAAAAGAAAATCATTAAAAATAATATATTATTATATAAATATATTTATATTGATATAAATATAATATATATATATATATATTTAAATATGTTTTAGGTATAAATAGACATTTACACTTAATATATAAGATATTTAGTGAAAATGACTTATAATTTTTTAAAAAATATTATTATCTAATAATTTGCTAATTATTATCGAGTAATAATAATTTAATAACAATTTTAAGACACAAAAAATCAAAAAATCAATAAAATATCTAAAATAAGTTTAAAATGTAACTCAAACTTCAAACGACTATAAATTTTGATTCGGGTGTCCATTTGAGCTATACCACATATCAAATCGAATCCTATGATGAATTCTATACATTAATGACAGAGGGGAACCCTCTGTCACATTTTTAGAGGCCAAAAGGCCCAAAAATCCTCCAAAAATGAGTTTTTAGTCAGGATATCCAATTTTTTTTAACATTTGATGGAATTTTAGCCTCATTTAAGGGGGTCTTTTTGCCTTTTATCAATGGGGAAGGAATTTTTTCCTAGATATTACATTCATATTGATATTATGGCTGTGAAATTTTATCATTTTTCATAATTTACTGTTATTTATAATCAAATATATAATAATATATACATATTTTTTATATATTCACACATACAAATTTAATTTTATAAATAAATAATTAAACATATTTACATATAAAATATATTTCCCAATATATAAGCCTTATCTAAATAAAAACTAATATCCATTTTATTTAAAATACAAATATATGAATATTTATATACCTATATAATGTGTATGTGTGTGTATATATTAGTGTCTGTCTGTATTAACAAACTGATATATATTATCTATATATTCTAATAT
This sequence comes from Viscum album, assembly GCA_963277665.1. Lineage (NCBI taxonomy): Eukaryota > Viridiplantae > Streptophyta > Magnoliopsida > Santalales > Viscaceae > Viscum > Viscum album. The sequence continues at coordinate 373,518,381 of OY728159.1, forward strand.
ATGTATATTCATATTCATATATATATATATATAAATATGTATGATTATACTTGGAGATACGCATATATATAATATATATATGTGTCTCTGTGTATGTATGTTGTATATATGTATTTATTTATTTATAAACACACACAAAAGAAACATCCTTTATAAATATATTTAAAACTAATCTTATAAATATATATTAATATACATATAAATATACAAATAAAAAAATATAACTAAATATATATATAAATAAATAGATATAAATATATGTTAATATACGAATAAATATATAAATATAACTAACTATATATATATATATTAATATAAGAATAAATAAATAAATAAATAAATAAATATTAATATAACTATATATATATTAATATAAATCTATATTAATATATGAATAAATATAAGTAAATATATATATATATATAAATAAATAGATATATCATTAAATGGACAAACAAACAATATGGATGAGTGGTAAAGGTGTAGACGTGCAAGGGAGAGGTCTCGTGTTCGAATCCAAGTGGAGGCAAGGATGTGTAGGTGGGTGCAGGGGGAGATAGCACTATTAAAGGGTGTGTATGTGTGTGTGGGGTGTGCGTCTAAGTATATTAAAGGGGTGTAAGGGGTGAACACAGATGGGGCTTCTTAGTGCTATTTAAAGGGGGGTCAAACGATGTTAAATGGGCCTGGGTCTACCCTCCGATGTACAATTATTTTTATTTTTTTGAATTTTATTAGCAATTTTAAAAAAGCACCGATAAAAGGGACCTCCTTTTAATAGTGCCTCGATTATCAATGTCTTTTTAGTGTTAATAAAGTTTTTTTTAGCACGGATAAAGCTTTGTTTTGTAGTAGTGATATCACTATATGTGAGAATTAGAACCTGAAAATACATCTCTCTTTGTCATTAGGATAATCATAAAACCATCCATCATCAATGTTATCAAAACCATCACCTCTAGAAAGTGAATCCATGGAAATTATCACTTTAGGTCATCAAGATGCTAAGCAAGACAACTCACCATTAACAATGACATCTTGGGAGATAAAACTCACCAGAATATCCCCCACAATCAATCATCCTGGTCAATAAAATGACATGTCAAACTAGTGTCATTCATAAATCAATTATCCCATCATAACGACAATAAGAACCATTGAATGAGTGCGTCCTACTAGCTGGAGGAAGTTGAGATGGAAGGATGGAGCCCTTCTCCTATGGTTCTCCCCCTCTTTCGACTTCGTGTAGGGTTTCCTCCTGAAACAATTCTTTCTAGGGTTGGCGGTGCATCTGAGTGTCGTTGAGTTTTTTTTAATCCTTAAAAAAAAAATTACAAAAACTGTCCAGGTTAAAAATATTTTTAAAAATTCACCCGGAATGCGGCATCCCGGATGCCGCCTTTCCCCTATTTTTTTTTTAAAATTTTGATTTTTTGTTTTGTTTTGTTTATATATATATATATAAACAAAACAAAAAATTTCAGCAGAATTTCTCTTCTATTAAAGATCCAGCGCTACAACCATTACAACAGTCTGGATTCTAACAGAAACCCTCACCCAGGCCTCCCTTTTATAAGAGAGCTTGCCCTGAAAATCATTCTACATTTTCGATGTGGGATTCAGGTTCTCTCTTTTTTGCGCAGTACATTCTGCATTTCCGATGTGAGATTCTGTTTCAAGTACGTGACTTTGAAATACAATAAAATATAAAATATAAGACCAATATAAATGAAATTTTAAACATTGAGTAAAAATATAATAAATATTTGAGAACAAAAATAATTTTCTCAAAAATATTGATGAAAAATAATCTATAACCTTTCAAAACCGCCTACTTGAAACTTAAAAATGTTTCAAGTATGTGAATTTGAAAGACTAATAAATATAAACTATAAAATGAATATAATTGAAACTTTAAATATTGATTAAACATATAATAAATAGTTTAAAACAAAAGGAATTTCCAAAAAAATATTGATGAAAAGTAATTTATAAGCTTTCAAAACCACTTACTTGAAACTAAAAAATGTTTCAAGTACGTGAATTAGAAAGACTATAAAATATAAAATATAACACCAATATAAATGAAACATAAAAAACATTGATTAAACATATAAAAAATAATTGAAAAAAGGAATTTCCTAAAAAATGTTGATGAAAAATAATTTATAAGCTTTCAAAACCACATACTTGAAACTAAAAAATGTTTCAAGTATGTGACTTTGAAAGACCATAAAACATAAAATAGAAGACCAATATAAATGAAACGTTAAAAATTGATTAAACATATAATAAATAGTTAAAAACAAAAGTATTTTTTAAAACACCCTAAGGACCAATGGTGGACTCCCTTATCTTTGTAAGCTGACTCCACACTTATGAAAGAAGATTTTATGCAATAGAGAAGGACCAAAGTGTTGGGTCGGAACCTGAAATCATAGTGGAAACCATCCCACACACCAAAAAATTCACCAGAATGCATTTTTCACACCAAAGGAATTTTTAAAACACCCTAACGATTTTTCAAAACTCACCCATTTTTTTTCTCTTGAAATAAACATACTATTTTTTTGTACCATTGATACTGGGAATCAAGACAAACCACTCGATCTCCACAACCAAGAATAATTTCAATACATGGAACCATCATATTTTTGAATACAATCTTTGATTATTTCATTATTGTCAACATGCCATAATCTTCACTTCATTCATCTTCGTCTCACTTCACATGAGCTACCAAAAATGCAACAACCCCTTCCATATTCTCTTTCAATAGCTACATCTTTTTAGACCATCTCTCTTGTCTCTTTACTCTCGCCACTACTCTTGTAATCCTCTATTCGCTGCTCACTGGTCGCCCTACCTGGCCTTTGTTCTACTACTCCTCACCTCCATCACATGAAATTTATAGGAGGGAAAAATCTATTTTTCTTTCATTTCAAATTTTAAATAATCCCAAAAATCTCCACCTTAATTAAAATTTGAAAACATCACCCTCATCTCCAATATCACTGGATTCATGATCATCAAATCTACCATCACCGACTACTCCTTAATCTGCTTTATCATCGACAACTCCACCTCCAATTAATTGTTATGTTAAATCGCATAGAAACACCATTATTTCAATCTCCCAGGATCACACACTAACCAGAAAATTCTATTATGTAATAATATTGAAAAGAGATGAAGAAAAAATGGCAGAGTATGAAAATTAAGATGAGCGATGGAAAGAAAGAAAACATAAAAAACAACATAGGATTTAATGTGGTTTGGTACCGAGTTTGGTCCTACTCCACAACAAGAACACCATAGATACTACCTTTATTATCACTTAAACCAAAATTACAAAAAAAAAACAATAAATCAATCTAGTAAAGAAATGGAATAAAACCACCATAAAGGAATACAAATGAATAGTGAAAATAAATCCTCACTCATATGACCAGATTTACCAACCATCCAAAATCAAAGGGTTATTTAGGTATCTCTCATGATGTTGATAGTAGGTTAGAAAAGAACACATCATGAACAAGAGCAACACGATCTTCGCTAAAACACAGTGCTATGACAGTCTTTATTCTTCAATAATGATGGAAAAAATGCATCTAGTAGGGTATGATGCCTTACGATTCAATATTATTCTAATGGATAAATCTACATATCTATCAAATTAACTTCACAAATTTATCCATCATTAATTTGGATTTATTGAGTATAAATACCCATACAGATCTCATGCGGTTTCAATAACTTAATAATACTTGAGAATGAATGGGTAAAAATAAATTGAAACCCAACAACGTGATAAATTTGAGAAACAAATAAGCATAAATGTAAATTAAAATTCTATTTAAATGTTAAATAAAAAGGCTATGTAAAGTTAACTAGAACCCTTCTATAGAAGGGATACTAAAATATACTGCATATAGATTAAATTAATGTCGTGGAAGGGTAAGTCCCTCTGTGAAAAACTATGTAAGAGTACATAATAGTCCTTGTTGTCTATACAAGATAGAATTGTGAGAAATAAATGGAACACCACAAATAATGATTTCAAGATTTTATTTCACACTAACCATACAGACTACATTTGAACCCCTTTTATAGACTCTTCCCAAAAGATGAAAAGACTTCAAGGATATAACATTTATTAAAGGAACAAAAAAAATGAAAATAATTAAAATAGTTTTCATAGGAATTAATTGAACACATGGTGAGAGGAAACAAGATGTATGGGGAGAAATAAAGGGACACATGGGAAGAAATGCCACATGGGGAAGATGTTTTAGTTTTCATTTCCAACACTCCCCTTCAATCCAAAAACATGATTTATTTCGAGCATTGTTCTTAATTGTTTGAATTTATCTATTAGTAGAGACTTTGTGAAAATATTATCCACCTATTCTGTATTATGGAAATATTCCAATTTTATCATTTTCTAATTCACATGATCTCTCAGAAAATGATATCAGGTATCAATGTGTTTTCTTCTTCCATGCTGTATTGAATTTTTGGCTAGTTCAATTACTGAATTATTATCCACATATATGACTATGGATCTATCCTTCATATGATTAATCTCCTTTAGTACATTTCTCAACCAAATTCCTTCAAAAATAGTGGACGATGATGCTACGTACTCTACTTCACATGTAGATACGGTGACCACACTCCGATCCCTTGAATTCCATGTGAAAGTAGTCATTCTAAGAAAAAATACATATCCAGTGGTACTTTTTATTTCATCTTGGTCACCTCCCCAATCACTATATGAGTATCCATATAGATTTTCTTCATCACTGTATGGATAGAAAAGAAAAAAATCCACTATTACTTTGACGTACCTGAGGATTCTTTTTGCGGCTAGACAATGTGATTCTTTTGGTGCCTCCATGTACCTTATTTGAATTCCAACACTATATAAAATATCTAGCCTTGTGATTATGAGGTACCTTAGGCTTCCAATCATACTCTTGAATAAATTCAATTCAACGCTTCTTCCTTCTAAGTTTTTTTTAGTTTTAAGCCCATTGCTATAGGAGTTTTTATGGTGTTACAATTGGCCATCTTGAACTTTTCAAGAAATTCCTTAACATACTTATTATAAGATATATAGATTACACTATGCTTTTTCTTTACTTACATGCCCAGGAAAAAAGACATGAGACCTCCTTCAGTCATCACAAACTCCTTAAACATGGCCTTCTTGAATTCATTGAACATCAGTCGACTGTTCCCTGTAAAAAAAATCATCAACATATAATCATGATATAAGTATATCACCACCAACATTATTATTGATATAAAATGCATGCTTATATGAACATTGGGCAAAGTTGTTCTCTTGAAGATAGTTGTAGATGCGTGAATTCCAGGTATGCGGAGCTTTCTTCAACCCATAGAGATATTTCTTCAGTCAATACACCTTTTCTTCCTCCCCATGCATAAAAAAACCTTCAGGCTGGTCAACATAGACCTCTTCTTCTAGAATTCCATTCAGGAATGTAGATTTCACATCCATTTGGTAGATCATCCAACTGTGATGGACAACAAGGAAGATAATCATCCTCACAACATCAAGGCAAGCAATAGGAGTGAATAATTCTTCATAGTCCACCCCACACTTCTTTTTGTACCTCTTTTCTATGAGCCTTGCCTTGTAGCAATCAATATATCCATCAACATTTCACTTGATCTTGTACACCCATTTGACGCTAATGGTTTTTTGGATTTTAAGAAGTGCAATCATCTCCCATGTGTCATTTTTCTCTATGAACTGAATTTCTTCTTTCATAGAGATTCTAAAACATTCATCTCTTATGGATTCCTGAAATGTTAGAGGCTCATGATCTTTATAAAGGTAGAAAATATTTACCTATTAAGTTTTCTCATAGATGTCACTTAAGATCTTAATTTTTATAGACACCATAGGTGAGGATTATCTATCCAAATATTGACTTAATGGAGTGATTTTAGGAGTAATGGAACGTACTCTTAGACTTTTGTATTATGATGATGTGCCCAAGGAAGGTGCTGTGGGTGTTTGCTCATGATGATCATGCCTTTCTTCAAGATCTTCTATTTCGATTGGAATTTTTTTTTGATTCTTCATCATTACATTTACAAGCTTCCTCCTCACTAAAGATAACATCTACACTCAACACTACTTTATTGGTTAGTGGATTATAGAGCTTGTAGGCTTTAGATTCTTCACTATAGTCGAGGAAGATGCACTTTTTTCCATGATCATCAAGCTTCCTTGTTCTTGCATCTGTAACTTGAGTGTAGGTGACACACCCAAAGATTCTTAGGTACACCATGCTCAATTTGTAGCTGCTCCATGCCTCTTTTGCTATCAAATTTTTGATGCTCTTTTTTGGACACCGATTGAGCAGGTAGGCAGTACATGTAACTACCTCTACCCATAAGCTCTTTGGAAGACCTTTCACCTTTAGCATGGTCCTCATCATGTTGAGGATGGCGTAGTTCTTTCATTATGTAATTCCATTCTAATATGGCATGTAGGCTATAGTATATTGCTACTTGATGCCTTGTTCCCTGTATAAATCTTGAAATGAATTTGAGGTGTATTCTCCTCCTCTATCATATCTGAGTACTTTGATTTTGTGACCAATTTATGATTCAACACAGGCTTTGAAAAATTTAAAGATAATAAAAGTGGAAGATTTTTCTTTGATGCAAGACACCCAAAGTTTTTTTTCTGAAATCATCAATGAGGGTAATAAAGTACTTATTACCTCTAAGTGAGGGTGTTTCAAGTGGTTCTAAAATATCAGTGTGAACCAGATGAAGTGGTTCATTTTCTCTTCTAGACACCCCACTTGGTAAGGAATTCCTTTGTTGCTTACCGAGTGTACACACCTCACACACATGATTTAGAATTTCAATTTCCGGTAAGACATGCACCATAATTGATGAGGATAAAAGTTTAATGTCACTAAAATAGAGATGCCCAAAGTGAAGGTTGCATCTCCATGAGTCATTCTTCATGGGTCCAAGAAGACACTCCTCAACCTTTGTGTTAATATGAAACAAAAAATTTAAATTCTTCACCATTTGGACTTGAGAAACAAGTCTCCTGTGAGAATCTCTTATAGAGGGAAAATAGTTCTCCATGTGTATGACATACCCCTTCTCAAGGAGTTGTCCAATACTAAGGATATTATTTTTCATGTTTGGTATGTAATACACATTATAGATGTAATTTTACTCACAATTATTCTGATAGATTTTAATTTTACCTTTTCCAATCATGGGTACCTTTGATGAGTCGAAAAAACTCACATCACCATGAACTTCTTCTGTGAGTTCCTAGAATAGTTCTTTGTTACCACTCATATGGTTGCTTTCACCCATGTTGAGATACCACACATCTGGCCATTCAAATTCCTTTTCTTGTGAGAGGGGGAGTGTGGTGACTTATTATTCATGGTGAGATGCTTCAACATAGTTGGATCGTTCTTCATGATCTATTTTTCTCCAACACTTAGAATCATAATGTCCAAATTTCTTGCAATTGTGGCATTGAATAATGTTCTTTGTGTTTCCATGAACACACGTGAATCAACCTCCACCATTTCCTCTTATATGGAAGCTAGTATTTTTTTTTGTTTTTGTTGATGGATTGAATGATATCCATGCCCTCTTCCTCTTGAATGATTACTAGTTCCATGACCACCTCATTATGCATGGCCATTATTTTGTTCTTGTAGAGTCAACTTAGACTCTAAGGCATGCTCAATCGTTAAACACAAATTCCATTTCATTAGTTTTTATTTCACTTGCAATGATCCCATTAATTATTCAATAGATAGTTTTTACAAGTCCTTTGATTCTTCTATTTTTACAACCACATGCTCAAACTTGGTTTTGAGAGATCTAAGTGATTTTTCAATGACACTAATGTCCTTAAAATTTTCACCATTTCTTTTTAAATTGTTAATTATAATAATTATATGTGATAATTATTAATAGATACTCTCACCTTCCTTAATGTGAACCACTTCAAAATACACTCTTAGTGTTTGAAGATAAACCCTCTTCACTCGATTAACACCCTTGAAGATGATGCCAAGGATATCCCAATATTGCTTGCTTGATGTTTCTTTGCCAATATTTTCAAAGGGTGATTCATCCAACCCTTGATAGAGGATGAAAAATTCTTTTCTGTCTTTCTTCCTTTGATTTTTGAGTGCATTATTCTCTTCATTTGTGAAGGTATATTCTTACTCTATAGTGGGTACTATATACCCATTGATGACGATCTCCCATAGTTATTGTGATCCGAACAACACCTTCATTTGGATGCACCACCTTTTATAGTTTTCCTTAGACAACTTAGGAACTTGATGCTGGATTGAGGTTGTCATATTTGAAAATTGTAGGATTCTTTGGTTGCTAGCTATGATACCAGTTTGTTGGATATACAAGCCAAAAATGTGAGAAAGAAAAATGGAACACCACAAAGAATACTTTCAAAATTTTATTTCACACTAACCATACAGACAACATTTAAACCACTTTTATATACTCTTACCAAAAGATTAATAGACTCTAATGACATATAATTTATTAACAAAACAAAAAACAAATCTACAAATAATTAAAATAGTTTGCATAAAAATTAAGAAAACACATGGGGAGAGGAAACGAGCCAAGAGGAGAAATAAAGGGATGCATGGGAAAACATGCTGAATGGGGATGATGTTTTAATTTTCATTTCTAAAAGTCCTCACATTAGTGTATAAATATGAGCTATATAAGGGTCATTTGAAACCTTCGCATGAATGTAAAAAAACAATACTATAAGTGTGGATCACCCCCTCCATAAGGGTCAACTAGTCAAAGCTACTGTGGCATAAGCATCGGATACACAAACTACGTAAGGGTCTACATGAATCTCACATAAAGGTAAGGTAAACCTAGTAGGATACACAAAAAGGTATATAAGAACTCATTTAAAGGTAAAGAAATATGAGAATAATAACATTTAAAGGAAAAAATAAATATTATAGAATAATAATAAGGATTCAAACATGTTAAATCCAAATATTAAACTAAAAAAAGTAGTTTTATCTGGAAATCCAATTAATATGCTAAAATAAAAAAATACCCACCATTTTCAATGGAAACTAAAAGAAAAGGATGATTTTCTTTCACCTAAATGCTATTCATGTGGAACCAAGTTCATGATATCTAAATAATTCTTGAATTTGGACAAAGCTATAACCCTAGTCAAACTATCGGTCAGATTATCATCTGTGTGTATATTGGTGACACACACTGTTTCATTTTAAATAAAATATATAATAAAATGAAACCTAATATATATATTCTCATACCTACCATGAAATACTAGGTTTTTAGAGAGATGCAGGGAATATTAAGAATCATAATGTATAGTAATAACAGAATTATATAAATAGAGTTCAACAATAAAACCCTTAATCCAAATGGCTTATTTTATGACCAATTTCGGTGCTATATGTTTATCCTCAGTAGTTGAGAGGATCACCAATGATTTAATATTTCACTTCCAAGAGATAGTTCCTCTATATGCAGTGAAAAATAACTAATTATTGACTTCATTATATCAATATTTCCAACATAATCAAAATCCACATAACCAGTCACTAAATAACTTGAATTAACATTACAACCATAGAAAATTGAAAGAGATAATATAGAAGCGATATAACTCAACAACCATTTAAGGGAATGCTAATGTGGTTTACCCAAATTTTCCATAAACCTTCTCAAGGTACAAATAAAAAGGAAACATCCATCCTGATACAGATCATAAAATAAATAATACTACCCACAACATTAACATATGATATTATAATCATATATTAAATATCATTAATAGCGGTAGGATACTGAAATAACGAAAATTTAAAATGCTGATAAAATGGTACACTAACAGGTTTTAAAGCATAAAAAAGATATATCTTATGCACTTTAAGCATATAAGAATGTTGAGATTGATAAAGAAACCCATGATTTCCATCCACAATTATTTCCTTACCTAAGATCTTCATAAAAAAGCCTAAATATTTTATTTCAAAAGTTGAATTCAGTTTCATTTTGACATGGGTGATCAATTTCATATTACTACACATGATTAACATGTCATAATCATAATTCAGTTGATAAATTATGAAATTTTTAATAGATTTAAAATATACACATACATCAAAATGGCCTTACTAACAAGGGAGTTAATAGTGAACTCATATGGTTGGAAGATTTATGCCATGACCTATTTCATCCTTTTTAAAGATATTCTTGTAAAATTCCTTATTCAATACCTTTTCAACCCTTTATTTTATCAATAAAGGATCCTTGACCACTTTATCTAAGGCAACACCCTATTAAAAAAACATACATAAAAATCACTCCTTTTAAAACCATTTTTCAATATGAATAAATCAATTTTTTTGTATTATTTTCCAAAGTCTTGTATTAATCAATTATGTGATTTATTATGCAAACAGACTTGGTTAGGTTTAAAACCATGTTCTAAACCAGTAGGAGGCTTTATGTATAACTTTTCATCTAAATAACCTTACATTAAAGCACTTTTTATATTAAGATATTCTATGTTCATATCTTAATAAGAACCAAAATAAAGAAGAATTCTCATAGAATAAGGTTTAACTATAGGAGGAAATATTTTAGATAAATCAATTCCCTCACTTTGAATAATGCCTTTATCCACCAATTTGGTCTTATATTTGATTTTGTTCTTTGAAATGTTTTCTTCTTTTATTTTATAAATCTATTTAAAACCAATAACATTAGGAATATTTAGTTTATTAACTATGGATGAGTTATGATTATTTTTAAGGGATTACATCTCATCTTCCATGACAAAAATCTAATGCTTATAGTTACCATGATTGAAAACATTATTGTAAGTTTGGGGATCATTTCCATTAAGATCCTAGGAGACATGTAAGGAAAAGGAAACCATATCAGCATGGATGTACCTAAAAGTTGGTATAATGACTCTCATATCCATATACCTAGTGATCTGGTAATCTCTAAGGCCACTAGGAGCTATAGAATCTGAAGCACCATCAGAATTAGATAAAAAATCTATACCAAGTTGAGTAATAGGTAAAGAAGTCTTAATATGAGGCTCATCAATAATGAGAGTATCAACCTCAAGATCCCTCTTCCGAGAAGGATCACCTCTATCATTAGTGGTAGGATGGACTCTAGGAGGAAAATAATCTTAAAACACAACATCTTGGATAAGATTTCACTTCTAAAAGACAATTTTATCTACCCAAAATTTATAGGCCTTTACCTTCTCATAATACACTATGAAAACACACTCGATAGCCTTAATATCAATTTTTTCAGTGTTAACATGAGAATAGTAAATGAGACCAAATAATATAAGATATCCATAATATGGGGTTTGGATTATCTATAAATTTTAGGAGTTTTAAATACATTAGTAGATGAGAGAAACCTATTTATCAGGTAAACTACCGTAGTGGCAGTCTCATCTCAAAAGGATTTGGGCAAGTTAGAGCATGAAATTATGCTACAATCCCACTTAATAATGGTGAGGTTCATACAATCATCTAGACTATACATGTCAATTCTTCTAAACCTTTCACACTCACATGTCCTAACCTCCAATGATAAAGAGTAGCGTTGTTACTATTAGTGAAATAGGTTCTTCAAAATTTCTTGGTGTAATTTTTTCTATTCAATACATATAACTCATTCACTAAGGAACCCATAAGTACCATACAAGAACCCTTGGGTATTTTGAGTCAACCACAATCAAATTTGAGGGTAAAACCCATACAATATAATATACTTAATGAAATGAGATTCCTATGAAATATAAAACCTATCTCACATCCAATAAGGTGAAAAGATAATGGTATGAGATTTATATCATAAATAAAAATCTAATGATGACACGAGACCTCTTATTATTTCCTAAAACAACCTCATTTTTAGCTCCCTCCGTCAACTTTGAAAACGATTTCTTATCTGGGAACATATGGAAAGAATATACTGAGTCTAAAACCCTATTAACATACAAAATATCCTTGGTACACACAACACCTCAACACTACCATGGAATTGATCATTAAATATTGAATGGTTACGAAATTATTTTGAAGGTTTACCAGATTTTAAATTAGGGAATTTGGACCTAACATGCCTAGGTTTCCCGCAATGATAGCAGATAACCTATCTCGGTTTGGATTTAGTATAAGTCTCCCTAGATGTTCTATGGTTATTTACACCCTTTTTATTCTTAAATTTCTTATTCCCTCAAAAATCAAAACAACCTATAACATTCAAACCCTTATATTAAATTTAAACCTTATGCTTTCCAAAAAACTTATGAGAAAGTAGGGTAGATTTATCTTCCTTTAAAGTTAATGAGTTACTTCCATACAATATAGAATCTACAAGGTGTTCATATAAACTATCCAAGAAAATTAAAATAATAATTTCTTGGTACTCGTATTCAAATTTAAATTCATTATTGTCTAGTTCTAACATGATTTTATTAAACTCATCAAGATGCGACTAGATGGGATTTCTATGATGCATCTTGAAGGTGCATAATTTATGTTTCTTATGTATGTAACATCCAATATTTTCATATAGGTATGTACACTTTTGATACTATTAAAAACCTCGTTTTTTATGTTATTAATGTGATTAAATGACTAAGGATTAGTTTGGGAGAGTCTGAGGCTCATTCGGAGCTCAGAACTCTAGAATTTGGAGAGGAATATTGAGCCGTACGGTTAGTGCACGGTTAGTGCTAACCATATAAATCAACCATATAGGGAACTCAGTGAACATCAGGAGGCTGTACGGCTTGACTAAACCATGTTACCCAAGCCGCATGCCTGTGAAGGTGATGTAGACATTTTGATAGATCCCTTTCACACGGGCTGCGCACGGTTAGTCAAACCATGTGCCTAGCCTATGTGAAGGGGTTTCTTGGGCAGTTTTGGGCACACAATTGGCACCTGATTTGGCCAACCATGTAGCCAAACCATTCTAATCTTTAATAAAGGGGTAAATGAATGTTTTTCCCTTGAAAATTTTTTAACCCTTAACTCTCCATCCTACCTCATTATCTCACACAGTAGCCTCCTTCCCTCATGTAAAGCTCCTCATCAAGCCAATCTAGGATTTTTGATATCTCCTCTGACTGAACTCTGTTTTATTTACTGTAGGGTGAATTGTATTTTCAAATGTAATATCTCAAATCCTCCTTCTTTCATTCTTCATTTATATTCCTATATTTTGTGCTAATTTTGTGCGGGATCTTACACCCCATTTTCATGGAATTTATTGATTCCGGAAATTTCTCTCATTCTTTCTCAATTCAAGGGCTGAAATAGGATGAATAGAGTTCTATGAACCTTAGGTAGGTTTTCTAGTTCTTTTCCCTCAAATTCTAGTTTTATTTTATCATGTTCCATGTGCTGCACGTCAAACCTTCTATAAATGCCTCCATATTGTTTAATTAATTAAATTAAATGTTATTATTATGTGTAACGAGACCCTAGCTACCCATGAATCAATGCTGCGAGGAATTTACCTTGACACAAGCCACCCCTTTTGGTGTACCCATCTTTAAAGGATTAAGATCCATATTACTTGGCAATGAGAATTATTAAATATTAATTAATGTGTATGAATTGCCTTGTAATAACTGTTTTGGAATGTGAAATGATCTAATGAAAGATGTTTGGACATGAGTTAGGCCCCTATGATTTATGACATGGTTTAAATTACTTGAGTTAAATTATTTGGAAAACTTGTTAAAAATTATTGGGGGGTATATTATGAGTTAGTTCTAACCATAACCTTTCATTTACTTTAATCTGCGAGTGATACAAGGGTCCCGACTTAAGGATGCATTGAATGGGATCATCAGGATTCATAATTTGAAATGGGGATGATTATATTAGCATCGAGAGTGATAATTGGATCATTTTTATAGATTTCCTTGGATGGGCTCACCGGATAATTACTTACTTACCCATGACTGATGCTGGTTCCCTAGGGGAGATACCTTGGACGGGCCTGGTGGGCGATATGGTTACACCATCCATAGGCGATACTCGGTCCCCTATATGAGATACTTGGGATGGGATCATAGGGTCATGATTTACACCACACAAAGAGTGAAACTTGGGAAGAATTTATGGATCACCTTGGATAGACTCTTACGGTGTTGGTTATTTGGAGTTATCCTGATGTAATACTCAGGTTCCTTTATGTGGTTTTCCTTGGATAGGCCTAGGATACTTATTTATTAAATTCTAGATATTCTTTTCATAAAATTCTAGTTTTGGATAACCTATTAAATTAAAGGATATTTCCACTAATCAAATAACATACCTGGGTTCGGTCCACTCATGATACTTGATTTATGATGACCCATTTATACACCATATCATACTTGTACAAGTTCATCTTGGTTCAAAGATATCCAAATTAGTATGAAGTAGGAAGTGTTGTTTGGGTATCCCATGGGGATCCTAGTCTGATGTATTTATTTATTTATTACCTTTTATTTATTATGAACCTGCACACTACTCATTTTATATGCACATACTAGATTGTTCTAGACACCGTTGGTGGCGAAAAACTGATTATATCTCACACCCTGATCAGGCCACCCTTGGTACCTGAGCATACTTCATGAATGTAGGTGTAGATAAAGAGAATCATCCAGCTTCCAATTTATAATTATGAGTATTGGGATAAAGTACAGGAGCATAGGACCGAGCCTATGCTCGTGATGATAATAGTGGAAACTTTTGGTATTTTGATTTTTTTATAGATACATGAAATGATCATAATTATTTTTCATCTATTTATGATTATGATTTCCCATTTATTTATATTAGATTTCGATTTATCTGGATAGATTATTATTACACTGCTGATTATTTATTACTGCTTTAGTTGTTTCTCATTTATTATTTACAATTTTTCTACACTCTAACTCATGAGGGAATAGTCTCCTCATGACCACACCCTAGGCCCTTGATGCTAGTTGGTAGCCTCTAGCATACAGGAAGGTGCACTTAAGGTCATGTGACCAACTGTCTTGGGACACCACTTAGTGGATTCTAGGGTAGGATGATACAAAGTGGAACCAGAGGTTCTTTTTTCCTTTTGTATTACTATTTGGGTATTAGACTAGATAATAGGATGTATCAGAATTTGGTAATGATCCTATTCTTAGTATTATCTAACCCAAATATAGGGGAAACCCAAATTATCTAGGATAGGTTATTACTGTTTTTGATTTGTTCCTATTATAGTTGTACTAATTTCATAGTTGGGTGACACACATGTTTTGTGATGTTAATATTTTCTGATATTGTTATCATGGATTTACTTTTTTCCTTGGATTAGTATGGAAAGGAGGTAGCATCTCCTGAATCATTATAAGAATGTTAGGACTTATATGCCATGAATTTTTCCATGGCACGTTTACTTTTTGCATGCATTTCCTGCTGCATATAGTTAGTGTCTGGGTTATTATATATATAGAAATGTGATAATTTTTCTTGCATGGATAAAATAATCAGATTAATTAAAGTGTATAAATCAATCTAAATGGCATTTCCCATATAGATTGATGATGTAACCTTAATTAACCAATTATTCTATGTTTGATCCATGAACCATTGGTTCTATGGATTGAAACATTAGTTAATTTTATTATAGGAATTCCAATTTTAATTTATGAAACATTTAATTCTACAAATTGGGAATGGTGGTTTGGTCTCACTCAAATTTACCCAAGTTTTTAGGGTTAAGCGGTCAATTGTAGAGTAGCTTGGGTTGTTGATTCCTCAGAGACCTAAGAAGAAACCTATAGACACACACATTATATGGACTGATTTTGGATATTAAGTGGCCAAATTTGGGTTGATTTTAGATAAGTTTAAGTGAAAACTACATGAATTAAGTGAATTCAAATTATGAGAAGGGCTGATCTTAGGTTATTACAAGGGGTGGATTTGATGAAATTATTTTTTCAACTATTTCAATTTCTTATATTTGAGATTGGTTCATTTAAGAAGATCAAAAAACATAATCACTTATTGGTTTATTACCTACACAATTTAATACTAATAACCTATACACTTTAAGGATAAAAGTGTTTATCACTTCAAGGTAAAGGTTCATATTATCACTTGAAGTGTGTGGCCTTAAATTCAACAAGGATGAAGGAGTTTTAAAGATCTTCAAACAAAATTATCAATTAAAAGAAGTGATTAGAAATTAATGGAGTAATAAATAAAATCCAATCCATCCCCTTGATACTAACTTGGATCAACACCTAATTGGGATATCCCTCCATTGATTTTATGGTTTCAATGGAAGTGGAAAGTAGACTCATGAGGGAGGAATTGGAGAAGTTAAAAAAAGACAATGAAATAACAATCACTTCACCATTTTGTGATAATTTTACAAGGTTTGGTGTGGATAAATTCACAAATTGAACCAAAGGTATCAAAGTGATATTAATAAGAACAAAATAAGAGTATAAGAATAAATTTTATTAAGAAAATAAGGTGAATTGAACAACTTACATGAGAAAGAAAAACTCAAGGAAACAAAATCGCAGCATAACATTACAATTGAGAAAAGAAAAAAAGATAAATAAATACTCCAACACCACTACCTTAAATAGACATTTTAGGATCCTTGGGTCGATCCTAAAATAGTTAAAGTCATCCCACTTTAGTATGGTAGGCTTAGGGTGGTGGAAAGCTTGTGGAACTTAGACTTTTCCACCCTTGACCCGAAGTGGAAGGCAACTTGCATCCACCTAACATATGCATAGAAATGTCCTTCTAGATGGCCAGATTAGAGTGGTACATATAAGAATAAAATGGATATCTGTATGTCTAATAGCCTCCTGTAAAATTTCAGCTCAAATGGATTTCTTTGTGAGATATTATTGAAATGGTGGGATGTTTTTCTGGGCCGCAGAATCTGTTATAGAATTTCATCTCCAAATTGGGCCGCATGGAACTCTATTAAAACATCCGAATTAGCTCTTATAAATGTTTGATGAAATGTTCTCCATGATGTCCTATATATTCAGTTAAATTTTTAGAATCATTGGACTTGTATCTTGGTCTCTACAGTCTCTTTATTGGGATTCTGTCCGGTTTACTTTGCCCAGAATGTTGTTGGTTCAAGGACAACTTTGGTGGTCTTATAATATGAATATTATAGTTATCAAAAAACATGAATTATTACTTATATAATGGGATAACTAAAAATAAAATATTAAAATAAAATAAATACCATTTTTTATTTTATGAGGTGTTCAAAAATGTACCATGTAATAGTGCATTTTAAGAGGGAATTACAATCAAAATGTGAATTAATGTTCAAAGTGTAAAATGCACTAAAATAGTATATATGAATAATAAAACACATGAATATTATATATATTAACAATTAATATTATCATCATTCAGTTTATAATCATGGTTCATCTAATAAAATCATTATGCATGACCTGTTACATCCTGATATCAGATATAAAGGTTAGGTTGCAGTTACATGACGTACCAATTGAAATTTATAAAGAGTATCTGACTTTATAAATTAGGAATAGTGATTCATATAACTAGACTGTGATATATATATGAATATAAATAAGAATTAAATTAAATTAATTTAAAATTTTAAGTGAAATGATTATGGTAAATGCATATTCTAATTGGAAAGTAAAGGGTTTTTTCCTTTATACCTTGTAATTGAAGCTCTATATACCAGAACCTCTATTGTGTATGAGACCTTTAACCTAACCCAAACATGTAGTGTGAAGTATGAGGTTTCTCCTATTATCCATGTCTATCTTCCGTATTACCCAAACCTGGATTTAGGAGCAGGCAGAGAGGTGAGAATCATTTATAAGAAGGCTCTATACCTATCCATTCTTCCTTTAGCTATTTTCTATCTACTGTTAAATATTATTTGATTAATGCACTTAGAAATTATAGATCTATGCCACCATGATTTCCTCAAGTCATATTCTAGGAGGATGGTGATGACTATGCTCTAGAGGTGGTTAGCCCCAAGCCAATAATATTATCTCTTGTAGTGCCACATGAGGCACCTCCTATTGATCCTCCACTAGGCACCGATAATCAATTCTAAGATAGATTATTATGATTTATATAGTCTATATAGGGACCTCCATGACCTTCCCTTACCATGGAAGAGCTGATATGGGAATTCTAGTAGCAATATCCTCCCACCTTCTCATGGGATGACTAAACTTAGGTTATTGAGTCCTGGATAGAGGCAATGTTATTGATATTAGAGTATATAGAGACACCTCTAGAGTGGAGGGTCAATCTCTACAACTATATGCTCCATGACTCTACCAAGAATTGGTTGGATGTTATCTCTCAGGCTGATCACCATCAAGCAATGGTCTGGGAAGACTTACAAACAACCTTCTATGACCACTTCTTTCAACAGACTTTGAGAGCAGGCCATGATAGAGATTTTATGAACCTTAAGTAGGGAATTATTTCCATGATGGATTATTATTCTCATTTTACCAAGATTAAATACTTCACACTGACTCTTAATGGTGACAATTTGATGATTAATAAATAGTTTGAGGATGGGATCATATATGCAATCTGATCTCAGGTAAATGTTTTCCAGCTGAACAACATTTCATAGATAGTGAACTAGACCCTCATCATAGAGAGGAACCTTAGGGAATCTAGAAAAGTGATTTAGGGTAGTTCAATTTCAAGAGGAGAGATAGTTTGTCTAGTGGTAGGAAACTTCATTTTTAGGGTGCATGTGGGGGAAGTGCCAACTAGATTAAAAGTACCAAAAACTATGTAGTGTGTCACCATTGTGGTAAGATAATCCATAAGAATCCCTAGTGTATGAGGAATCCAATCGAGTGCTAAGATTGAGGTAGGATGGGTCACCTTCAAAATTTATTCTGAACCTTTACTCCTGTACTAAGTGATAAGAAATCTATACCGACACCGCATTTGGGTACATGATATGTAGCTCTACTTCATGTTGGGAGCTAGTGTACCACCGATCAATTAGGTTGAGGAGGTGGTCATGGTCGAGGTAGTTATACTTCATAGGTTTAGTGCTAGTAGAGTAGACCAGCCCAGGGTAGTCAGGTTTCATCTTAGGATCACATATCAGACCATATCTATGTAGTGTAGCCTACACCCAAAGAGAAGAGTCTGAGGACTTCTTCAGTATGAGGTACTATTGTAGTAGCCTATAATTTGGTTTCTGCATTATTTAATATTGATAAATCACACTATTTTATACCCAAAACAATTATGGAAAGTCTAGGCCTAGAAATGGTGTACTTCTATGGCATAATGAATCTCGACATATTATTAGGGGTTTGATCAGATAGTGTGCACCAGTGAAAGGAGTGACCCCTTAAGATAGGTGGTTACCATTTCCTATGGAATTTATTTTTCCTCAAGATGATCAAATTTTACATCATTATTAGAATAGACTGACTATAAGATTACCATGGCCATGTTAATTACTATTGTAGGAGAGTTTCCTTTACATCACCTGAGGGAAATTCTTATGTTCATAAGGGAGAATGAGATGTATAGGAGAGTTAAACATGACCCAAGCGTTGTGGGTTGGGTAGAGTGACAACCCAAATGGCTAGTTTCTTTATGAGTGATCAAGGAACATAGTGTATGGAATTCCCTCCTATGGTGGATCATTTCAAGGAAATATTCCCTAATGACTTCTTTGGATTACCACCTATGAGAGAGGTGGAGTTCACTATCGACCTAGTGCCAAGAGTGGAACCAATGTCCATTCCTCCTTATAGGATGGAACCTATAAATCTCTAGGAATTCAATAAGCTATTATAAGACTTAGAAGCAAAGGGTTTTATATGACCCAGTAATTCTCCATGGGATTCATCTATCCTTTTCACTAAGAAGGTATACAATACCCTTAGGTTTTCCGTGGATTACCGATAGTTGAACCAACTTATAGTGAAGAACCGATATCCATTTCCTCATATAGATGACCTATTTGACCAGATTTGAGGAGTGAAAATTTTCTCCAAGATCTATTTAAAGATGGTCTACCATCAGGTGAATGTTAGACCATTAAACATACCATGTATAGTGTTCCAGAGTTGATATGGCTTGTATAAGTACCTGGTTATGCTGTTCAACCTTATGAACATGCCTACCATTTTAATATCCGTGATGAATTGGGGTTTCCACCCTTATCTGGATTCATTTGTGGTAGTATTCATGGAAAAAACCTTGGTGTATTCCTATACTTGACAAGACCATTCCAAACATTCTGAGTCTGTAATGAATATACTGAGAGAGAACTAGCTATATTCTAAGCTCATAAAATACCACTTTTGGATTTATACAGTTCACTTTATGGTTCATATTATCTCATAGTCCAGAGTATCCGTTGACCCAGATAAGGTGAGAAATGTAGTTTCCTAGGAGTAACCCAAGAACATCTTTGAGACACGTAGTTTATTTGAGATGGATTTCTATTACAGACACTTTATACAAGACTTCTCATGCCTAAAAACACCTCTTACGAGCTTGAATAAAAAGGGTGTGAAGTTCTTCTGGTCCAAAGCTTATGAGACCGCCTTTCAGGAGTTTAAAGGGAAATTGAATTCAGCACTAATCCCGATTCTTCTAGAGATAGGTAGAGTCTATATTGTTTACTATGATGCTTCAATAATCAGTATTGGAGTAGTTCTGATGCAGGATGATCTATTTATGGTGTATGGGTCCTGCCATCTGAGACATCATGAGTGGAATTACCCTATGCAAGACCTTAAGATGGAATCCATGGTTCATGAATTACCCAGTTGGAGGAATTATCTATTTGGTGAGTGATTCATTATTTACACAGATCATAAAAGTATAAAATTTATCTCTACACAACATGAATTGAATATCAGGTAGCATAGGTGGGTAGAATACCTACAATCATTTGATTTTGAGATCGCGTATACACCTAGGAAGGGGAATGAAATAGATAATATCCCAAGTTGGAAGATGAATACCTAGGATATATAGGAGGATAGTAGTGAGTGGTAGTTGATGGGTTTGTTTTCTGAGATTCACTTGGAGGTTTAGGAATGTCATGGGCCACCTATTTTAGTATATTTAGCAATGACATCCTCTATTCTGGAACTAGTGCAGATGAGAAAAATTTTATATCTCAAGGGACTCATCCTGATGAAGAGTGTATCAGGTGAAAAACCACTTCTTAGTTGGTTTTTGATGAGGATGAGATCCTGCACTTATATGGGCATGTTTGGGTGCTTGCAGACATATGAGAAGAGTTGATGCTGGAATATCATGCCTCTGTTTGGGAAGTTCACCATAGGCTTATCAAGATGTATGAAGACATAAATAATTAGTATTTTTTTTTTCTGGTTATGAAGAAGAAAATTGTAGGTTTCATCATGAGGTGTTCCACCAGTCAGTAGGTGAAAGCAGAGAACCAGTGACCTAATGGACTTCTGCAGCCTCTATCTATTTTTGAGTGGAAATAGACTGAAGTCACTATAGATTTTGTTATGGGATTGCTGAGATACCCTTATGGAAGTGATGTGGTATGGGTGTTCATTGACTAGTTGAATAAGGATACACACTTCCTATCTATCCAAGTTAACTTCTCAATTAATAAGTTTAGGAGGATTTACATTCAGGAGATTGTAAGCCTTCACGGTATTCTACATTCTATCACATCAGATCAAGATTCCCAATTCTTGTCATAGTTCTAGAAGGGGTTATATAAGGAAATAGGTTTATAGGTTCTCTTGAGTATAACACATCACCCTCAGATCAACAGGCAATCCGAGCGGATGATACAGGTGTTAAAGGACATTCTCCAAGCATGCGTCCTTGATTTCAGAGGTTCATGGAAAAAATATATAGCTCTCATTGATTTTTCATACAATAATAGTTTTTAGGAAAAAATTCATATGGATCCTTATGAGGCACTTTACGGTAGGCTATTTCGTTCACCTATGTTATGGTTAGAGGCATGTGAGATAACACTACTGGGTCCTCATCTCATTCAAGAGAATTAAAAATTGGTACAACTAATTCAAAAACATATGGATACAACTTACTCCAGGCATAAATATTATACTAATCATCACTGTTGACCTTTGGTGTTAGAGGTGGGACATTAGGTATTTCTGTGAGTTTTTCCTAGATTGGGTCATAGACGGATTCAGAGATAGGGAAAGTGATCGCCTCATTACGTCGGTCCTTTTGAGATCATATAGAGCATTAGTTAGGTAGCCTATTGGTTATAGTTACCTCATAGGTACCATTACATGCATGAAATCTTCCATGTATTGAATCTTCATTATTATCACTCAAAACCGTCTTATTCATTTGATCCCGAGGACATAGAGTTGGAGGAAGATGAATCCTTTGAGGATCATCTGATGCGTATCATTTATCAGGACATGAAGGATCTCTGAGGAAGGTCAGTTCCTATAGTATGAGTGCTATGGTATCATGATCCTGTATAGAATGAGACTTGGGATAAAGAGGTTTATGTAAGTGCTCAGTAAAAAAAAAATTTCTTTGATGATGCTTTACCACCCTCACAAGGGTAATTTTGCAATGAGTTGTTTTAAGGAGGGAATATGCTAAAATCTCTACTTTTAATAAAGGTAAAAAAACTTTTTCTACAATTCTAAACCTCTAATTTTATGTTATCAATGTTCTTAAAGGTATAAAGAGTGGTTCAGAATATTTTGGGGATCATTTAGAGTCTAGAGCTCTAGAATTTGGAGAGGCATATTGAACCTCACAATTAGCGTATGATTAGTGCTAACCGTGTAGGGTATTCAGTGCACATTAGGAGGGAATATGGTTTGACTAAACCATGTGACCCATACCTCATGCTCATGCTGGTGCTACAAAATTTTTGATAGATCCATTTCACATGGGCCACACACAATTAGTCACACCACACACCTAGATCATGCAAGGGGGTTCTTTGGGAAGTGTTGGGTGCATAGTTGGAACAAGGTTTGTCCAACCATGAAACCAAACCATGTGAATCCCTAATAAATGAGTAAATGAATATTTTAAAATTTATTTTTTTAACCCTTAACTCTTTTTCCTCCCTCATTCTCTCACATAATAGCCTCCTTCCCTCACATGAAGTTCCTCCTCAAGCCAAGCTAGGATTTTTGATATCTCCTCCAATAAAACTCCATTTACTTCATTGTTGGGTCCATTCTATTCTTCATTTATCTTCCCATATTCTATGATATTTTGGTGTGATCTTTTATTCATTATTTTTAGTTCATTTTTTTATTTCGGCAATTTCTCCCATTCTAGCTCGATTCAAGGGCCGACACTGGACAAAGAGAGTGCTATGAACCTAAGGTAGGCGGTCTAGTTATTTTCCATCAAATTATAGTTGTATTTTATCATGCATTGTGTTCCATGCACTAGAACTTTTGGAGACACCTTCATATTATTGAATTAGTTAAATTAAATGTTATTCTTATGTGTAACATGACCCTATCTACCCAAAAATCAATGCCACAAGGCGTTTACCATGACATGATCTACCCCTTTGGGTGTGACCCTATTTAAAGTATTAAGATCCATATGATTTGGAAATGATAATTATTAAATATTAATTAAGGTGAATGAATTTCCTTGTAATAACTAATTTGGAATATGAAATGATCTAATGAAATATGTTTGGACATGATTTAGGACCCTATGATTTATGCCATAGTTTAAATTGATTGAGTTAAATGAATTTTCCAAATTGTTAAAAATGATTGGGGGTATGGTATGAATTAGTAATAACCATGAACTTCCCATCACTTTAAGCCAAGAGGGATACAAGGGTCCTAACTTAAGGACACCTTGGACAGACTCATCAAGCTTCATAATTTGAAATGGGAATGATTACCTTAATACTAAGAGAAATACTTGGATCCTTTTTATGGATTTCCTTGGATGGGATCACTGGAGGATTACTTACTTACCCATGAGTGATACCAGTTCCTTAGGGGAGATACCTCAGATGAGCTTAGTGGGTGATATGGTTACACCATCCATGGGAGATAATTGATCCCCTATGTGAGATTCCTAGGATGGGATTAGATGGACATTCTTTACACCACACTAAGAGTGATACTCAGGATGCCTTTATGAATCATCTTGGAAAGACTCTCATGGTGTTGAGTATTTGGAGTTCTCCTGGTGTAATACTCTGGTTCCTTTATACAGTTTTCCCTGGATGGGCCCAGGATGTTGCTTTATTAAATTATAGAGATTCCTTTTATACTCTTCTAGTTTTGTAGAAACTATTAAATTAAAGGACATGACCGCTAATCCAAATAAAATGCTTGAGTTTGGTCCATTCTTAATACTTGATTTATGACGACCCATTTATACACCAGATCATACTTTTATATGTTCACCTTGGTTCAGAGATATACGACTTATGCTGAATCAGGTAGTGTTGGTAGGGTATCCCATGGGGAACCTAGTCTAATGTATGTATTTATTTATTACCTTGAATTTATTATATACCCGCACACTACTTATTTTATACACATAGATTTTTTTTCTAGACACTGTTGGTGGTGGCCTACTGAGTATATCTCACACCCTGCTTAGTCTTCCATTGGTACCTGAGAAAACTTCATGACTGAAGGTATAGATAAAGGGAAGCATCCAGCTTCCAATGTCTGATTCTGAGTATTGGGATAGAGTATGGGAGCTAAGAACCAAGCCTATGCTCATGATTCTAGTTGTGGAAGCTTTCAGTCTTTTTCATTTTTTATAGCTACTTAACATGAACATCATAATTTTATATCTATTTATGATTATTATTACACCTATTTATTTATATTGGATGTCTATTTATCTATATGGATTATTATTCCACTATAACTTATTTATTAGTGTTTCAGCTATTTCCTACTTATTATTGACCACTGTGTTATACTATGACTCATTAGGGAATAATATCCTCACAGAAACACCCTAGGCCCTCACTGCCAGTTAGTATCCTCTGACGTACGGGGAGGTGTTCTTGAGGTCATGTGACCAAACATCTCGAGGCACCTTTTAGTGGCTTCCATGGTGGGATTCTAAAATGTATAGGACTAATCAAAGAAGTTTTCATATAAAGTTTTTCAACATTAGACCAAATAACAACTATGAAAGTTTCATAATAAACCTCTCATGTGACTTTATCAGTTAAAGTAAATGTTAAAGATCTATAGTCTTTCATCAAAATGTTAGGAGGGAAATTAGAGTAAGCGTTCATGATCTATCTATCCATAGACTGAATTATTTGAGGTTTCTTAGGATCATATAATGCATCTTGAAATTTTTCAGACTAGAAATTATATCATATTTAGATGAAAAAAATTAAAATAATTATTACAATAGAATTTATCTATTTCATATTTTCAAGAATCCATAATCATATGCATGAAGCGTTTCTACCAACTATTAAGGGTATTTACAAATAAACACACTTATTTCAATCTCTTAGGATCACACACTGACCATAAAATTACAACACATAATGATATTGAAAAGTGATGTAGAGAAAATGATAAAGTATGGAAATTAAGATGAGGCATGGAAAGAAAGAAAAAAAGAAATAAGAACATAATATTTAATAGAGTTAAATACAAAGTTTGGTCCTACACCATAGAAATAGTTCCACCTATACCTCCTTTATTAATTCTCAAACTAGAATTATTGTAAAATAAAACAAGAAATCAAGTTGGAAAAATAACAGAATAAAATCATAACAAAGAAATAGAAAATCATAGTGAAAATAAATCATCACTCACATGACCATATTTACTAACCAACAAAATGATAAGTATTCGAAAAATTTCTCTTACAATTATGATAACAGGTGAGAAAATAACACCTTGCAAATAAGAGAAACTTGTGGAGGTTTCGGGTGTAATAGAAGTGCGGTTGGGCCAGAGCCCAAATTTAATTTTTACGATGATCAATGATTATTTCAGGATCAATACAATGATGAATTCTAGTATCAAAAACATAGAATAAAAGATTTAGATAAATAATGAAGAGTCCCAAAACCTTTATAGAGGATCTTGCACATCATGTTTATAATTAATTTAATTAATTTAATTAATTTCATAAAGAAAAGAATACCTGGATCTTCAGTATTTTCTTCATTGATGATTTTGATCATCTAGAATGACCCTTTTGGATTATCTCATTGTAATTGTGAGGATATAAAATAGAATCCCTCTAGAGGTGATCTACACGTGCTCCAATGTCCTCTGATCAACACCACTCGTTCTCCGGGTGCTAGCACAGTGAAGCGAGTGTCTTATGTCGGTCGTTCTTAATCGCTTGTTATTCAGATTTAAAGAACGTCTCTTAATCTTTAGAGGGGAAGGAAGAGAATTTGAGAGAAAATTGTTTAGATCAACAATTCTCAATGCGCCAGCCGTGCAGTTTGGTACATGGCACAATAGACGTATGTGTCTATTTATTGACATGGGGCTTCAGTTACAATATTTAATTGCGTAACAAAAATTAAATAAATTTATAACCTTATATAGAACCCATGTTATTAATAATAATACCACGTAATTACTTATGGTGCACCAACTTTCATGAAATGAAATTATAAATAAAATTCCAGGTCATAAAATAATAGCAACGTTATTTTAATTTTTACCAACTAGTTAAATAATTATTTTTCTTCTTGAAAATAATTATTTTACTATCAGACCGGCCTTGGTCTGCTCGGTCTCCACTTCCATTTATTGAACACCCTAATAAATAAATAAATAATTTATTCTCTTAAATAAATATTTTATTTACAAACTAGTAAATAAATATTTATTAAATGTTCAATAAAATAAATAAATAAATTTTACCCACAATCTAGTGAATAAATATTTATTTAATTTATGAAATCATTTTAACTTGAATAAAATTATTATGCTATCTTGAGAATAATATTTATTAATTAAATTAAAATATAATTTAACCAAGACCACCAGAAACACTTAGTGTGTGACCCTCTAGGATTCTTTCTCATTGACATTAGGCGAGCTTGACTAAAGTCCAAGAGTACTGTCTAGAAATGGGTCAAGGACCCAAAGAGAAAGAACTTAAGTTTGCAACAACGACATCCACATACGAATGCTCACTATGCAATATAACCCCTCTGTCTCAGTATCTCATCAAGAAGGTTTCATGATAGTTTCATCAACCTTTGTGCTTGATATGTCGTTCTTTGAATACCTAAAATAAACTCATCGTTACACCATGGAAATGTAATTTCACGCAATGATTCTATTTCAATAAAATGGTAGAGATATCAACTTCCATAAATGGAAGGGACAAGTCCTTCCTTGACTTATCCATTAATAACACACCACTCATGACGCACCCAATGTACCCTAGTTCCTGCCAACTGTCTAAGTGTCTATTTTTTCAGTAAATCAAAGTGCGCGAGTCGTGACATGTATTAATGATAATATTAATGTATAAGGATCATTATGCATGCTCATAGATAGAAATATCCGATGACACCAAAACATGTGGAATTCCTACTGGCGGTTCTATTCTCATAATATCCTATCTTGAAGATTACCAAGTGCAAACTTCATGAGCGTAAGTCTCATCTTCTTACAAGTACTTTCACTTGACAGTATGCATGCTATGTGTCTCATTATAGTATTTCATTCAATTTTAGAACTATATTTAAGAATATTGTTATATAATTTTAAGGTTCTCATCATAGCAGGGAACTTCCATGACCTTATCAATGCAATAAATAATCTAGAACATTATTACATCATATTCATGCATAACAATGAACAATATGTAATATGATGTTTAATATTTAAATAAATTAAATATCCATGTAATAAAAGTAAAAACAGTTGGTTCTAGGACACAAACTCTTACAAACTCCCACTAGGACTAGAGCTAACTACCTAGTAATTTTAGTCTGCTAGAACTCACATGGTGATCATGTTTCTGTTGAGTCAAGGCTTTAGTCAAGGGGTCCGCCACATTGTCTTCTGTAGAAATACTGCTCAATGCAACTTCACCTCTCTGAGAAAAATACCTCAAGAGATGATACTTCCAAAGTATGTGTTTCGTTTGTTTATGTGACCTTGACTCTTTTATGAGAGCCACTGCTGCAGTATTATCACAGTACAGTGTGAGGAGATCTTTATTGATAGGTATCACATCCATCTACTAGACGAAGCATTACATAAAAACTTCTTCTTTAGCTACCTCAGAAGCTGCGATATACTTGTACTTTACTGTAGAATCTGTGACCACACTCTACTTTGAGATATTCTAGCTCACTGCACCTCCATTCAAAGTGAAGATGTATCTCGTTTGTGACTTCATGTCATATTGATCAGTATGGAAACTAGTATCTTCATATCCTCTGATGACTAGTTCCTCATATCCTCTATAAACTAGGAACATATCCTTAGTATGCATAAGATACTTTAGGATAGTCTTGACTGCAATCCAATGGTGGTCACTTGGTTCAACTTGATATCTACCTACCACACTCAATGCATAGGCAACATCTAGCCTAGTACATAGTATGACATACATGATTGACCCAATCGCTGATGCGTATGGATTCCTTATCATTATCTTTCTTTCCTCATGTGTCTGTGGACACATTTTCTTGGAAAGATGAATGCCATGTGACACTGGCAATAATCCCCTCTTGGATTGTTCCATACTGAATCTCTTCAGTATCTTATCAATGTATGTACTTTAACTTAGGCCCAGAAATTTATTAGATCTATCACGATGGATCTTGATACCAATAATATATGATACCTTTCCCAAGTCCTTCATAGAGAAGAATTGATTCAACCATGCCTTAAAAAATCATAAGACTTGTATCTCTTTTCCAATAAGTAATATGTCATCAATACATACTATTAGGAAAACGACTGCACTCCCACTAAACCATTTGTAGACACAAGGCTCACATTCATTCTTGATAAAAGAAAATTTCTTTATGGCTTCATCAAAACAAATGTTCCATGACTTGGATGCTCACTTTAATCCATAAATGGATTTCTGTAACTTTCATACCTTATTGACATCCTTTGGAGTCATAAACCCTTTAGGTTATGTCATGTAGACATCTTCCTGAAGGTTCTTGTTAAGGAAGTATGTTTTGACATCCATTTTCCAAATCTCATAGTCATGGTAACCGATAATAGCCAATATAATTCTGATGGATTTTGGCATTGCAACTAGTGAAAAGGTATCGTCGTAGTCAATGCCTTGACACTGTTTGAACCCTTTTGCAATCAGTCATGCCTTATAGGTACTGACTTGTCCTTCCATGTCCATTTTCTTCATGAATAACCATTTACAACCAACATGATTTATTTCAGCTAGAGGATCTACTAAAATCCAGAATTGGTTTTGGTACATGGAATCCATTTTAGAATTCATAGCTTCTTTCCACTTGGTAACATCTGTTCCACTTACTACTTCCTTGTAGGTTAGAGGATCATTATTATCAATTAATAACAAGTCACCATCCTTGGTAACTATAAAACCATACCGTTCTGATTCTCTAACCTCTCTTTTACTCTTACATAGTTCTTGTGTCTCTGGAATAGTTCTTTCTTCCATGTGGCTTTGTGGAATCTATTACTGTACCGACTCTTGTGTACCTTGAGCCTCAACTTCATCGAAGTCTATCTCGATACCACTATATCTTTTGGAGATGTTCTCCCTCTCAAGTAATATGGTGTGTCTTTCCTCTATAACCCTTTTTTCTGAGGGGTTGTATAGGTAATATCCCCTTGTTTCCTTGGGGTATCCTATAAAGGTACACTTTGTGCCTTGGGGTGCAAGTTTGTTACCTGAAGAGGCCTTAAAAAATGAATCTCTTCCCCACACATGTAAATTTGATAACGTGGATTTATTTACACTCCAAAACTCATATGAAATACCATTTATCAATTTATTTGGTACTTGGTTTAGTATGTGCACTGCTGTTTATAATGCATATCCCAAAAGGGATAATAGAAGACTCACATGACTCATCATTGATCTCACCATGTCCAATAGGGTGTGGTTCCTCCTTTCACTCACACCATTACACTAGGGGGTGTAAGGAGGAGTGATTTGGGATAGGGTCACAAACTCCTATAAGTAATCAATGAATTCTTGATTAATATACTCTCCACCTCGGTCTGAGTGTAATTTCTTAATCTTATTACCAAGATGGTTCTCAAATTAATTCTTGTATTATTTTAACTTATCAAAAGAATCCAAATTATACCTCATTAAGTAGATATATCCATATCTACTAAAATCATCAGTAAAAGTTATGAAGTATGAGTACCCTACCCTTGGTTCAACTGGAAATAGTCCACACACATTGGTACACTACTATAAAAACGGGCAAGGGAAGCGCCTCCTTATATCAGCGCTAAGCAAAACCGATGATAAAGAAACCCTTTATCAGCACTAAAATTTTAGCACTGATACAGGGTAACCTTTATCAGCGCTAAACAAGCGTTGATAAAACAACCCTTTATCAGTGATTTTTTAGTTCTGATAAAGAGTACCATTATCAGCACTAAAAAATCACTGATAAAGGATACCTTTATCAGTGCTAAAATGTTAGCACTGATAAAGGTAGTCTTTATCAGTGCTTTGTTAGTGATGATAAAACCTTAGTCCATTTTTTTATAAAGTTGGTCGTATAGTGCCCTCGTTTTATCGAGACCTAAATCTCTCGCAGTACTGGAACCCTGAGACTCCCCTCTACTTCCCGCTGAGTTCACGTTGCTGGACCTCCACCACCCTCGCTTCTCATTGCCGGACCTCCGCCGCCCGCTGAGTTCACGTTGCCGGACCTCCGCTGCCCTCGAGATTCGGTTAGCCGAACCTCCGCCGCCCACTGAGTTCGCGTTGCTGGACCTACACCGCCCTCGCTTCTCATTGCCGGACCTCCGCCGCCCGCTGAGTTCGCTTTTCCAGACCTCCTCCACCCTCAAGCTTCGGTTTTCCGGACCTCCTCCACCCGCAATGCCCTCGAGCTGTGGTTTACTGGACCTCCCTTTAAGGCATGTTTTCCAAATCATTTTTTAATATTGTTCTTCTAATGGTTCTAGAACTATTATTATATAAATCATGTCACACTATTAAAACATTGTTAATTGGAGTTTTGGGATGTGAGGATTTCCCATCAATGGTGTTCTAGTGGATTTTGTGT
Organism: Viscum album; assembly: GCA_963277665.1. Classification (NCBI taxonomy): domain Eukaryota; kingdom Viridiplantae; phylum Streptophyta; class Magnoliopsida; order Santalales; family Viscaceae; genus Viscum; species Viscum album. The sequence goes on from OY728159.1 coordinate 373,549,746, forward strand.
TGAATTATTTCATCCCTAGGTTTCATTTCCTCCGGTGGTGATGATTCTGCTTCATCGTAGATTCATGAGTGTTCTTCTTACATATTGTGATGGGGTTCTTAGGGGTGATCATCCAATATATTTCTATTACTCCTAAGGTATCACTTTTTTTCTAATGACTACGGTGGGTTTTTAGGTGATTTGGTATTTGTTTATTCTAGATCCTAGAAACCATTCAATTTGATGGTGGTATGGCTGGATATGTTATATAAATTCTTCCAATAATCACCTTTATGAGAAGGTTTGGTTTGAATTATAGAATATATATGCTTTGATTTAATTATATTATTAGGTTATGTTGGGTTAGAAATGGGTGATGAGGTTCCTAAGGTGATGAATTCTAGTTTGTTATCTTGTTAGTGAAGTTTTTGATGATAATGTTGATCAGGCGCATCACGGTGAAGTTATCAAGGCACGAGTATCATCATGATTTGAGGCATGATTCAATAGCATATTTTTGTTTGAAATTTGAATTTAGTGGTGTTTTATGGGGTATTTTTTATAATTTCACATACTATTTGAACATATGTGGCTATGAAATATTTATTTTTTCTTTTATCATTACTCCATTATTCTAGGATTTTCTATTAGTATAGCTTTTTTACTATAAATAAAAATGTGGAGTCTTTGGGGAATGTTTGACATGGGTTGATTTTCTTTAAAAGGGATGGTTTATTCATGTAAAATATCTCTTGAGAAACCTAGTATTGGTGGAAAGATTGATATGCTCATCATCAATGGCGATCAATGAGCTTACACTATCAGAGTGAAGTTTATGAAAAATTTAAGGTCCTTCACACTTGGATTACAGTTTCACTAGATTCCTCCTAGGTATCATCGATTCCCTTAGATCCAACACCATTTCACCATAAAGTATGGAGTGAAGGATAACCTTTTTCTTTAAGGACAACACCACCCGGTTCTGATGCATTTCTAGGTCATCCAATGCTTGAACCCTATTTTCTTCGAGGGGTTCTCCCATTCTTTCCTTCATGATATCTAAGTGACTTTGTCTGGAAGTGCACTTGTATGGCATGATTCCCAGACCACCAAGATTTCTATCCTTTACACCCCTACCTCCATCTATATCCTCCACCCTCGCTGAGGTTACTGACTGCTTTTCTGTAGTGGCCAGACCCCTTTCTAGCAGTGTTTGTTCTGTCTCCCTTGGCTCTGAGCCTGTCATCCAGCTCCAAATACTTATTGATCCAGAGAGAACTACCTCAACAACCCCCAAGTTTCATTAACCATCCTTCCCCTGCCCCTTTGGATCCTCATCTCCTACTCATATGAAGCTTACCAACTAGAAGGGATTATGAACATGTTCAAAATCAAGGGACCTCAATGAGAGATCATCCTCCCACTTCAATAAGGCTACTAGATCTAGATCCAATGCCAGACCCCTATCCTACCCATCATTATTATCTTCATATGTAATGATCATGGTCTTAGTTCCCATGTTAAATTGGACTTCCTCACTATAGAAATCAAAAAGCATAATGTCATTGTTGTTGTTGTTGTCAAATAACACAAAAAACCCTATAATAATCATAGAATTCTCCTGGAAGAATAAGTTTCATGGATTTCTACACTTTGACCCCTCCAAAAGACACAAATGGGTATTTTGGAACAATAAATTTATTGTTGAGACTGTTCAATATTGTAATCAATTCATCACTACCAAGGTTTCCAACGGTGACACGTCCTTCCTTATGACTTTTATTTTTGGAAGCTATGACCCTCTTCAAAGGGAATCTCTATAGATTGAACAAAATACCTTCGATCCTGGCCACCATCCATTGTTTGTTGGGGGTGACTTTAATGTCATTTACAACCCAAAGGAAAGGAAAGGTAGAAGCCCATTCCAGAGGAAGGCCATCATGGAGTTTGTTCAGTTCATGGCTGGGAAGGGCCTCATTGATCTCAGCTTCTCAGGTGACAGTTTAACCTGGTGCAACAACTGCTGGGGCCATCACCGCTTGTGGAGTCTATTGTATAGGTGTCTATCCAACATGAAAGCCACTAACCTATTCTCAAATTCCATGTTTTTCCATCTTGCTTTAGGTATGTTGATTCACTCCCCCCTCTTGGTTTCCATTTCTTCTTGGCATGATCATCAGGATTAGTTTCACTTCCACCAGTAGTGGGTTAACATCCTAGGGTACCAGGACATGGTTTTTGAAATATAGAATGAACCCTTGTAGGAGTATCAAGCCACCTTCAACCTCAGTGACCTGACCTCGAACCCTAATAGGTGCGTGTTCTCCCCTTCCTCCTCAGTAACCTTCACCACCTGGGACTACTGTCGCATATGGGATCCTTCAGAGTATTCTGATAGATGGAATGATACCTTTGGTTTATTGGATTATTAACACCAGTTTGAGATTTATGTGTGACTATATACTTATTATATTTTCTTATTATTTCTTACACACCACCACTTGAGTCGAGTAACCTGATTGAAATCCATATTGGTACTTTGGTTCTGATGTGGATATGGTTTTTATGTGTTTGTGACATGTGTATGTGTGGATATATGGGTATTTAGGCATGATGATATTGAATGTAGGGCAGAGACCTAGGAGTGTTAGATGTATCATTATTGATTATTCTTGTGTTTGGTCTGGGGTGATTTGAGGACACTATAATGAATCTAAAGTAATTATATTTAATGAAGATGAATAAATACTAATGGTTATGCTCTATTAATATCTATTTTTATAAGGAAGTGGTTCTCTTCTACTGTATTTGGAAGTCTTGTTTTGTGTAATTGAACCATAAATACTAATAATTGAGATTCAAATAGGATGAAGATTAATAAGGATTGGATGGATGCTAATCGTTTGACAATAGAGTATGAGAACGGAGTGAAAGAGTTCATTAAGTTTGCAAAGGATCACACAAAGGATCCTTCTCAAATCCTTTATCCGTGTTTACGTTGTTTTTATTCTAGAATACTTACTCTAGAGGAGTTGGAAGAACATTTGATATGTCATGGAATAGATTTGAGTTATAAATGTTAGAATAAACACGGAGAAAAAGAGAATGTAGCTACTGGCTGGGATAAAACTGCATTTTATGGATCATCAGATATGAATACAAATATAGACAATGAAGAAGACCATATGGAGGATGTGATTACAGATTTCAATGATGATGAAGATCGTATTGAGGAAATGACAAAGACAATTGAAGATGAACTCCGTGATTTACCAAAATTGTTTGATAAGTTAAAGAGTTGTGAAAAAATGCCATTGTATGCTGGTTGCACTGAGTATACAACATTGTCACCTATACTAAATTTGTATAAATTGAAAGAAGGCAACAGATGGAGTGATGTCAGTTTTATGGATTTACTTGCTCTCTTGAATGACATGCTCCCAGAAGATAATGAGCTCCCAAGCCAGACATATGAAGCTAGAAGAATGCTACGCTCGATGGGTATGATTTCTGAAGGAATACATGCCTGCCCAAAAGACTGTATATTGTTTCACAAGGAGAAAAAATCATTTATAGAATGCCCAAAGTGTGGTGCTTCTCAATACAAGAAAGATAAATACAATCCTACGAAAGTTGTATGGTACTTTCCAATAATTCCAACGTTTAGGCGTCTATATGGAAGTGAAGAAACTGCAAGACAATTATCGTGGCATGAAGATGAAAGAAATAAAGATGGGAAATTACGTCATCTGTCTGACTATCCTCAATGGAAGAAAATTGATCATGAGTATCCTGAGTTTGGAAAAGAGCAGAGAAACCTTCGTCTTGCGTTATCTACAGATGGAGTGAATACTTTTGGTTTTCAAACTAGCACTCATAGTACATGGCCTGTTATGTTGGTAAATTATGACTTGCCACCCTGGTTATTCATGAAGCAGAAATTCATCATGTTATCTATGCTTATATCAGGACCAAAACAACCAGGTAATGATATTGATGTTTATCTGACTCCTTTGATCGAGGATTTGAAGTTATTGTGGGATTTAGGTGTTATGTTGTATGATTCTTATAAAAGTGAATACTTCATGTTGAGAGAGATGTTGTATGGGACAATAAATGATTTCCATGCTTATGGAAATTTTTTAGGCTATAGCATTAAAGGAACTCAAGGGTGTCCCGTGTGTGAAGAATATACAGAATCAATTAGGTTGAAACATTCATAGAAATCTGTGTTTCTAGGATATCGTAGATTTATACCTCATCGGCATAAGTACCGATCTTGGACGACATCATTCAATGGAAGTTCAGAACAATGCGCAGCACCGTCTCCACTAACATGTGATCAGTTGTTTGAGAAAGTAAAAGATTTAAACACTGTTTTTGTTAAACCATTTTGAAAAAACCTTATGAAAATCGGTTGAAAAAATAGATCAATTTTTTTTGAATTACCATACTAGAATTGTTTGTATGTCAGACATTTTCTTGATGTGATGCATGTGGAAAAAAATGTATATGACAGTGTTATTGGAATGTTGCTAAATTCCCCTAAAAAAAGACGGAATTAAGGAAAGGTTGGACATGGTTGACATGGGAATACGAGAAGAGTTGGCTCCCGTGAAGGGTGAAAATCGAATGTTTCTTCCTCCAGCTGCTTATACTCTTTCTAGGGAGGAGAGATATCAGTTTTTCAACTTCTTCAATGATGTAAAGGTTCCAGAGGGGTATTCATCAAATATCAAGAACATTGTGTCAATGAATGATTTGAAGTTAAAAGGTTTGAGATCACATGATTGCCATGTTTTGATGTAAGATCTAATTCCTATAGATTTACGTTGCATTTTTCCCAACAATGTTCATCATACGTTAACCAAACTTTGTTTCTTTTCAAAGCTATATGTAGCAAAGTTTTAAACCCGGTGAAATTTCCAGCTATGGAAAAAGAAATTGTTATCATATTATGTGAATTAGAAATTTTCTTCCCGCCAACATTATTTGATATGATGGTTCATTTGATGATTCACTTGGTGAGAGAGATTCGACTTTGTGGTCCTATGCACTATAGATGGATGTATCTTGTTGAACAATATATGAATATTTTGAAAGGGTATGTCAAAAATCGAAGTCGGCCAAAGGGTTTTATAGTGGAGAGATATATTGTTGAGGAAGCCATTTAATTTTGTACCGAATACCTATCTGATGTGGAAAGCATTGGTCTCCCGAAATATCATCACACTGGACGCATTGAGGGTGAGAAAATTTATGGAAGTGAAGTTGTGACAATTAGTATTACAGATCGGGAGCAGGCCCATCTTTGTGTTTTGCATAACAGTTGCGAGGTTGCTCCATATATTGAAACACACAAAGAAATTCTTAGGCAGTTGAATCCATAAAGGGTTGAAAAATGGTTATCAAATACACATAATCTCCAGTTTATAGGATGGTTTCAGGACCATATTTTTAAGCAGTTGGATGAAAACCCGAATTCAATTTCAGAACGACTTCGATGGCTAGCCGCTGGACCAAGTGTGTATGTATTATCTTACAGTGGTTATGTAATTAATGGTTATACATTCTATACTGATGAACATGATGAAGATAGTACCATGCAAAATAGTGGAGTTACACTAGTGGATGAAGCGATGCATGTTTCTGGTAGTAAGGATAGAAATCCAATTTATGCAAATATGTCATACTTTGGAATTATCAAACTAATATGAGAGTTGGATTATACGACATTCCAATTGCCGTTTTTTCAATGCAAATGGGTTGATAACAATAGTGGTGTTAAAATAGATGAATGGGGATTTGTGAAAGTTGATTTTAGTAAATAAGGGTACAAAGACGAATAGTTTATAATGGAATCACAAGCAGTACAAGTTTTTTATATTCCAGATCCCTCAAACCGAAATTTGTTGATTGTTCGGTTATCATCCAAAACTACTGAAGGGTCCGATGAAAATTCAGTTGAGGAAGATCCTTTCAGTGGTACGTCGCAATCATTTCGGAGCGGACCCAATGTAGATGATGTTTTTTATGTTAGAGGAGACCACAATGAAGGGATTTGGATAATTGATAGAGGTGTAAAATCCATTCAACCTTTGAAAAAAAGAAATAGAGTTCAATAACCAGGTTATATTTTGTTTGTAATATAGATCTTGTTATCTCATGTTATTATCTTATCATTACTGAATTTATGTAATCTAAATTAACTGTTCAACCACTTTTGCAGATAATGACTTCTACACATTCTGGTGCTCCTAACATTGAGGCTGAACAAGTCTCTCAAGTTGCTGCTGCTGCGGCAGCTGCTGCTCCTGCAGCTGCTGCTGCTCCTACTGCGGCTCCTGTTGCTCCTACTGCTCCTCCTGCTGCGGGTCCTGTTTCTCCTGCTGCTCCTGCTACAGCTGCTGCTGTGGATCCTACTAGTTTTAGTGTTGAGGTCCAAAAACCATCAACACATGTCGTTGGTACCATTTCAGATGAACATATAGATGATGTTGATATTGATGAAATGGTCAGGAATGAAGGACTGCCGTCACAGAAAACACAGGTGCGTCATAGTTTGATGGTGTTAGCCAAAGTTCTTAAGGCGAAAAGCAAAGGCATCAAATTTGAAGTTAGATGGAATGCACGAGGACAACATGTGAATCCCAATAAGGTTATGTTTAGCAGCTACATTGGAGTTTTCACTCGACAACACATGCCGATTGACATAGATTCATGGCACCATGTTGTGTCCGGGCTGAAGGCTGTGATCTGGGAAGAAATTATGGTAACATTATGAATTTATTTCTTTAATTTACTAGAAAATAAAATAATGAAACAATGTCTTACTCTTCTCAATATCTTGCAGAGTACATTTATAGTAGATGATTCACACAAGGATTATGTACTAAGTCTTGCAGGAAGGATTCATCGAGGTTTTCGCACTATTTTAACAAGATGTCACCTGAAAGATTCCAAAGGTAAAATAAACCCGCACCCACCCATTATCTACACTCACATGATATCCCAAGAAGCATGGGATGAATTTATTGGCTGGTGTGGGGATGAGAAGTTTCAGGTACATTGTGGTTGATAATACGTTGTTTGAGGATACCTGTATTCATCACTTTGATTGTCAATATTTAATTTATGAAACAGAATCTCTATACTGAAAATAAGGAACATGCATCAAAACCAGCATAACCCTATCGTAAAACAATTATGGGGTACACTTCATTAGAAAAGAAAATGGTACGTATTTTAAATTTACAGTAATATTGTTAGGTGACAATAAACAACATAATAATTATCATTCTATGTTTATATGTAGATTGATGAGTCTAAAACCAAATACACTTCCATCCCAAGTCATGTGCTATGGAAGGAGGCACGTGTGAATAAGGAAGGAAAATTAGTAGATGAGGAGACACAAAAAGTGTGGGAAATATGTGTAAGTATAACACGACGATAAAAAGATTTGTTTTAAATTTCTATTACATAAAAATAATTAGTTATTTTCATATATCCAACAGTCACAGGAATCAGCTACTCCTGTAGCGGATACATACCTATTATCGATAGCTTTGAAGCAGCCAGAAAAATACGGTCGTGTTAGAGGTGCGGGGTTTGGGGTGACACCCCGAGTATATTTTGATAAGAAGAAAAAAAACGGATGATACTGATGAAAAATTAGAACAAATGAGCGAAAAAATAGCAACCCTTGAAGAACGATTGTAATGGCAGGGAGAATTGCTAGAAACTTTTATGGGTGGGAAGCAAAGGGAAGACACAAGTCAGGAACAACCAGCGCATGAACATCCCACCCTACCCCCCACCAGCTTTGAGGCAAGCCATTCCCCTAAAATAAATGTCTTAGCCGTGGTAATCAATATTCTAATAATTGTTCGCATGAAATGTAAATCAAACAAACAGTGATAATTTTTCTGTACTGATCTTCTATAGGGTGATAATGATTGTGATTTATATCTGTCAACACCCACCTATCACCTTGTAGCAAGGGCTACTGTGTTCAATATCCCAGATGCCACGCTGCATAATAGACCACTTCTGAAAGATCATCTGAAAGTGATGAATACTGTAGCTCATGAGCCAAATGCAGAGCTAACTATTACACTTTTTGACGATGATATTCATACGGTCCAAAAGGCTATTGGGACATTCATTTCATGTTCTTCACAACTTGTAAGAGTACATGCAGACAAAGAGGTATTTATTTCCTTTTTTTTCAAGCTAAACCTTTAACAATTAATGAAAAAAGGGTCTGAACCAATGATTGTTGTTATAGATGGAGAAAGGGAAGGGGTGACAAACATCGGCTCAAAACCATCTAAAGGATTGACCAACCGATCCCAAGGAGCTACTGAGAGCACAATAACACCACCTGTTCTCTATCCACATTTACTAGAATTGAAGACTCATGTGGATATGAAGCTAAAATATGGTAATAGTCATATAGTGTCTTTCAAAGAGAATATATACAGAGAGGAAAGTCAAGATTTCGTTTCTGCTGAAAATGTAAATGAGATCCATGAAAACAGTTGGCTAGGCGTCATAGTTTTAAATGTATATATGACGTATGTTTCCATGAATTGATTTTCTAAAATCTGATCTAATGTGAAAATTATGACTAAATGAATTTTATATTGTTGACAGACGCATTTATGAAAAATAGTTGAAGGAATTTTCCCATGAGCCAAGATTTGGACTCGTTAGTCCTCATACCACATCAACACACCTAAAAAAATTAGATCCATCAAAAAGGGATGTAATATTGAATGGATTGCTGAAAACATTTGAAAGGAAGATTACAGATGACAGACTCTTCCTAATACCAACCATACAAGGGTAAAACTCTATGATTAAAGCATATCAATTATATTTTCACTTATTTTATTACTTATTACTTTTTGTGTTTTTAGGCAACATTGGTTGCTAATTGCGGTGAACTTGGATACTCCAAAGATTTATTTTCTGGATTCAAAGCAAGGATATCCATCAAACTAACTACACATAATGGAGTTTGTGAATCTGTAAGAAACTACATCTTACGTTTTAGGTCTAAACATCAAGTAATATAATTTATATTATCTTTTACTGAGGGTTCTGTTATGATAGGGCGATGTATCATTATCATCTAAAAAAAGGAATGAGGACAGGGGCTAAGCATAAGGAGGCGAGTAAGTAATATGTCTAGACAAATATCAGGGTATATATAATAAAATTTCACCATCCAAACACATCTCAACACAAGTTACTTATTCTCATAATGATCAATTTTTTTTCAGTGTCCACGACAAACAAACGATAATGATTGTGGTTATTATGTTTTTAAATTTATGAAATAGATCATTTTTATCAACAAACTAACATCCCTAAAGAGGTATTTTCAAAAACAACTACTAGTTCGTTTAATTTATTTATTAATTCTTTATTTTTATATTTTGCAGTACTAATCTGACTGATGAAAAGCCTCATACTCGCAAGACAATATATATGTGTTCAGAAACGATTGGGCCACATACCTAATGGTAGATTGTACACAAATACAATGAAGATTTGACTTGGGGACATGTACAATTGGTGGTCATTTTTGAGAGGGGTTAAGGGGATCGAAAGATGAAACATTGTTGTATGTAAATGTTCATAGGAAAATTTTAATTTTTATTAAATAAAACATCCTCTCTCCAATGAGTCATTTTCCCATTTTAACAGATGATATGCACCAGCAACATGCAAGAATACTGAACCACTCAGAGGGTCTCAATTTTTTTTTTAAAAATGGACACAATTTTAAGTGAAAACAACAAATGACCTAAATAAATCCGACCAAACACATTCAGATTGTGTTGATACTTTAGGGGAACGATCCAAGGGTCCTTTGGGATGTGTATGATTCAACCCCGCCTCAATCTAAGGCACGGTGTGGCCGGTACCACTCAAAGGGTCTCTCTTTTGTTTAAAATGGACACAATTTTAATTGAAAACAACAAATGACCAATGAAAATCTGACCAAACACATTCAGATTGACTTGATATTTTATAATAACAATACAAGGGTCCTTGGTTATGTGTACAAGTCAACCCCACATCAATCCGAGGCACGGTGTGACCGCTATCACTAAAAGGGTATCTCTTTTGTTTAAAATGTAAACAATTTTAAGTGAAAACAACAAATGACCTACAAAAATCTGACCAAACCCATTAGTATTTACTTGATACTTTAGGGGAACAATACAAGGGTCATTTTTGAAGTGTAAGAGTCAACCCTACCTCAATCCGAGCCACGGTGTGGCCGGTACCACTCAAAGGGTCTCTCTTTTGTTTAAAATGGACACAATTTTAATTGAAAATAACAACTGACCTATGAAAATCTGACCAAACGCATTAGGATTGCCTTGATATTTCATAAGAACGATACAAGGGTCCTTTGTGAAATGTAAGAGTCAACCCCGCCTCAATATGAGGCACGGTGTGGCTGTAGCACTCAAAGGGTCTCTATTTTGTTTAAAATGGACACAATTTTTAGTGAAAACAACAACTGACCTACGAAAATCTGACCAAACCCATTCGGATTGTATTGATACTTTAGGATAATGATACAAGGGTAATTTGTGATGTTTAAAAGTCATATCTACTTCAATATGAGGCATGGTTTGGCTGGTAGCACTCAAAGGGTCTCTCTTTGGTTTAAAATGGACACAATTTTAATTGAAAACAACAACTGACCTATTAAAATATAACCAAACACATTATAATTTCCTTGATACATTAGGATAATGATAAAATTATCCTTGGTGACATGTATGAGTCAACACCGCCTCAATCTGAGGCACGGTGTGGCCGGTATCACTCAAAGGGTCACTATTTTGTTTAAAATGGACACAATTTTAAGTGAAAACAACAACTAACCTACGGAAATATGACCAAAACTATTTGGATTGTGTTGATACTTTAGGAGAATGATACAAGGATCCTTTTTGACATGTACAAGTCAACCCTGCCTCATTCTGAGGCACGATGTGGCCGGTACCACTCAAAGGGTATCTCTTTTGTTTAAAATGGACACAATTTTAATTGAAAACATCAACTGACCTATGAAAATCCGACCAAATGAATTCGGATTGCCTTGATCTTTTATAAGAACGATCCAAGGGTCCTTGGTGACGTTTAAGAGTCAACCATTCCTTAATCGGAGGCATGGTGTGACCACTATCACTCAAAGGGTCTCTCTTTTGTTTAAAATGTAAACAATTTTAAGTGAAAACAACAACTGACCTACAGAAATATGACCAAACGCATTAGGATTGACTTGATATTTTATAAGAACTATACAAGGGTCCTTTGTGACATTTAAGAGTCAACCCTTCCTCAATTTGAGGCACGGTGTGGCCGATACCACTCAAAGGGTCTCTATTTTGTTTAAAATGTACACAATTTTTAGTGAAAACAACAACTGACCTACGGAAATTTGACCAAACACATTTGGATTGTGTTTATAATTTAGGAAAATTATACAAGGATCCTTTTTGATGTGTAAGAGTCATATCTACTTCAATATGAGGCACGGTGTAGCCGGTATCACTCAAAGGGTCTCTCTTTGGTTTAAAATGGACACAATTTTAAGTGAAAACATCAACTGACCTACGAAAATCCAACCAAAACCATTTGGATTGCGTTGATCCTTTAGGAGAACGATCCAAGGGTCCTTTTTGGCGTATAAGAGTCATCCCCGCTTCAATCTGAGACACAGTGTGGCCGGTAGCACTCAAAGGGCCTCTCTTTGGTTTAAAATGGACACAATTTTAATTGAAAACAACAACTGACTTATGAAAATCTGACCAAACGCATTAGGATTTCCTCGATCCTTTAGGATAAAGATCCAAGGGTACTTGGTGACATGTAAGATTCAACCTCACCTCAATATGAGGCACGGTGTAGCCAATATCACTCAAAGGGTCTCTATTTTGTTTAAAATGGACACAATTTTAAGTGAAAACAACAATTGACCTACGAAAATCCAACCAAACCCATTATTATTGTGTTTATCCTTTAGGATAACGATAAAAGGGTACTTTTTGATGTTTATTAGTTAACCACTCCTCAATCTGAGGCACAATGTGGATGGTACCACTCAAAGGGTCTCTCTTTTGTTTAAAATGGACACAATTTTAATTGAAAACAACAACTGACCTATGAAAATATGACCAAACGCATTCAGATTGCCTTGATATTTTATAAGAACTATACAAGGGTACTTGGTGAAATTTAAGAGTCAACCCTGCCTCAATATGAGGCACAGTGTGACTGCTATCACTCAAATGGTCTCTCTTTTGTTTAAAATGTAAACAATTTTAAGTGAAAACAACAACTGACCTATAGAAATCTGACCAAACAGATTCTTATTGCCTTGATATTTTATAATAACGATCCAAGGGTCATTTTTGACGTGTACGAGTCAACCCCACCTCAATCCGAGGCACGGTGTGTCCGGTACCACTTAAAGGGTCTCTATTTTGTTTAAAATGTACACAATTTTAAGTGAAAACAACAACTGACCTACGGAAATTCGACCAAATGCATTTAGACTGTGTTGATCCTTTAGGAGAACGGTAAAAAGTTCCTTTTTGACATTTACAAGTCATCCCATCTTCAATATGAGTCACGGTGTGGCCGATATCACTCAAAGGGTCTCTCTTTGGTTTAAAATGGACACAATTTTTAGTAAAAACAACAACTGACCTATAGAAATATGACCAAACCCATTCAGATTGTGTTGATCCTTTAGGAGAACGATCCAAGGGTCCTTTGTGACGTGTAAGAGTCATCCATGCTTCAATATGAGGCGTGGTGTGGCCGGTATCACTCAGAGGGTTTCTCTTTGGTTTAAAATGGACACAATTTTAAGTGAAAACAACAACTGACCTACGGAAATATGACCAAACCCATTCGGACTATGTTGATACTTTTGGATAAAAATCCAAGGGTCCTTTGTGACGTGTAAGAGTCATCCCCGCTTCAATATGAGGCACGGTGTGGCTGGTAGCACTCAAAGGGTCTCTCTTTGGTTTAAAATGGACACAATTTTAAGTGAAAACAACAACTGACCTACAAAAATCTGAACAAACACATTAATATTGTCTTGATCTTTTATAAGAATGATTCATGGGTCATTTTTGATGTGTAAAAGTCAACCTTGCCTCAATCTTAGGCACTATGTGGCCGGTATCACTCAAAGGGTCTCTATTTTGTTTAAAATGGACACAATTTTAAGTGAAAACAACAAATGACCTACGAAAATCCAACCAAACCCATTCGGATTGTGTTTATTATTTAGGAGAACGATCCACATGTCCTTTTTTATGTTTAAGAGACATCCCTACCTCAATCTGAGGCACGGTGTGGCTGGTATCACTCAAAGGGTCTCTCTTTTGTTTAAAATGGACACAATTTTAAATGAAAACAACAAATGACCTATGAAAATACGACCAAACGCATTATAATTGCCTTGATATTTTATAAGAATGATCCAAGGGTCCTTGTTGGTGTGAAAAAGTCAACCCCACCTCAATCTGAGGCACAGTGTGACCGGTACCACTCAAAGGGTCTCTATTTTGTTTAAAATGTACACAATTTTAAGTGAAAACAACAACTAACCTAAAAAAATCTGACCAAACACATTCGGATTGTATTGATCCTTTAGGAGAATGATCCACGGGTACTTTGTGACATTTATGAGTCATCCCCACTTCAATCTAAGGCATGGTGTGGCCGGTAGCACTCAAAGAGTCTCTCTTTGGTTTAAAATGGACACAATTTTAAGTGAAAACAACAACTAACCTACGAAAATCTGACCAAACACATTCGGATTGTCTTTATCTTTTATAAGAATGATCCATGGGTCCTTTTTGACATGTAAGAGTCAACCCCGCCTCAATCTGAGGCACGGTGTGACCGGTACCACTCAAAGGGTCTCTCTTTTGTTTAAAATGGACACAATTTTAAGTGAAAACAACAAATGACCTATGGAAATCTGACCAAACACATTTGGATTGTGTTGATCCTTTAGGATAATGATCCACGAGTCCTTTGTGATGTGTAAGAGTCATCCATGCCTCAATCTAAGGCATGGTGTGTCTGGTAGCACTCAAAGGGTCTCTCTTTTGTTTAAAATGGATACAATTTTAAGTGAAAACAACAACTGACCTACGAAAATCCGACCAAACGCATTCGGATTGTGTTGATATTTTATAGGAACGGTCCATGGGTCCTTTGTGATGTGTACGAGTCAACCAAACCAACCCCCTAGACCCCCCACCCCCCTGGACACCAACCCACCCCCCGGACACCCCCCACCCCTCTGGACACCCCCACCCCCTATAAAGCCCCTCCGACACCCTGGATACCAGTCCACCCCCTAGAAATCCCCCCTGGACACCCCCATCCCCCCAGACACACCCTACCCCCCTTGGACAGCCACCCCAAACCCTTGAACAACCCCTCAACCCCCTGAATTCTGAATTGAATTCTTTATATACTTAATTAACATATGAATTATGTGTTAATGGTGTATGGGTATACTTGTTGTATGGGTATACTTGGTCTAATTAGCTTATGATTTATGTGTTAATTTTTCATGGGTATACTTTCTCTAATTAGCTTATTGAGATGCTGATTTTTTTTTGTAGGTGTTTGTGTGTGCTGTTGCAGATTTTTTCGTAGCAGCAGACAGGGAATTTATCAGCGCTTTTTTAGCACTGATAAATGGAGATTTTATCAGTGCTAAAGGAGAGTTGATAAAACACGCATTTATCAGTGCTCTTTTAGCACTGATAAAGGGTTGTTTTATCAGCACTCTTTTAGTGCTAATAAATTCCACCTTTATCAGTGCCTTTTTAGAGCTGATAAAGGTTGCATTTATCAGTGCTTTTTTAGTGATGATAAATGGAGTCTTTATCAGCGCTAAAAAATCACTAATAAAGGGTACCCCCCTTTATCAGCACCGAGATTTACAATTCTTTTTTAGCGCTGATAAATCTCGTTTTGAGCGCTGATAAAGACCATTTTTGTAGTAGTGGTATGAACCAATTCAAGAAGTTATTTAGCCCTTTCACCTTTCCCACTAAATGGGGATTTGGTCATTTTGCCTTCTAAACATGCATGACATATGCCAAGTGGTTTTAGTTAGAAAGAATCTAAATATCCATCTTGATGTAACTTTGTCAAGTGTTTCTTGTTTACATGACCTAGCTGGTGATGCCAAAGTTGGGTGTGGTATGAGTCATGTGAAGTATCTTTGTTATCGATTTATATTACTTGGTTTGTATAATCCAACATGTAAAGACCATTTTATAAATGTTCCCTAACAAAACAAATTCTATATTTGTAAAAGAAGCAACATTCATTTCCAAAATTGAAAAAATCCATATGTATCTAAAATGGATAGAAAAATAATGTTTTTAGTAACAGACAACACATAACAACAACCCTTTAACACCAAGATCATCCCAATTGGCAATGTGAGGTGGTAGTCCCTGATAGCTACAATAGCAAGTCTGGCTCTTTTTCCTGCTCTCAGATCTACCTACCCTTGGTCAATCTTCCTGAATCTACTTGGTTATTGTATTTGGATATATATGTGAGAACCACAATCTATATCTAATACCAAATTTGTAGAAACAGATAGATTTCATTTGATAACAAATGCACCTAAAGCTTACTCTTTCTTCTTAGGTTGGGTGAAATTCTTCTTCGAGTGGCCTTTCTTGCCACATACGAAACAAACGGACTCATGTTCCCTTGCCTCCCCTTTGATCTTCCTTTTATTGGAAGGCTATGAAGAAGATTGGGGCTTAAAGATCTTCACCTTCCCTTCCCTCTTATTCAACATAAGGATAAAAGGATTTTCACACTTCATATCTTTTTCCACTTGGAAAATGTGGATAAAAATATCAGATAGATACTTCACAATGTTTTCATGTTAAAATTAAAAAAAAATCTTGAGAAGCTCTGAGGGAGTGATGTGAGAATGAGATCAGTGCCCAGTTCTTTAGGGAGTTTAAACCCTAGAACCATTAGGCACTGAATATAGCCAATGAGCCTAACTACATGAGGCCCATCCATGGCACCCTCTCCAAGCATACCCTGAAAGAGTACCTTGGATATCTCAAACCTTTCCTATCTTTCTCTCTCCTAATAAAGACCACAGAGGTGATCGAGCATTCTATAATCATCCATGTTTTCGTGAGACTACATGAGGTCACTATACATTGATGATATCATCAAGCATTTAATGTCTACCACATCATTCATATGTTTCTCATAGGACAAGAAATCATCATCACTCACCTATTTGGTAGGCGGATCTGGTAATGCTAACTCCAACATGTAAGACTTCCGTTCATGACGTTGGATAACCAGAAGGTGTCTAAACCATTCCTAGAAGTTACTACTAGTGAGGATGTTGTCTTTATCTAGAATTGATCGTAGGGATAATGTGGTTGATGACCTTGTCATTTTTATTCTACAATTAAATGAGAAGATCATTAGTACTTTCTTGATTACATTTTTATGAGAAATAATAAATTAATTCTCCTACTATTTTATCAAGTCCCAATGGCCCTCACCATTGAACTCAGAATATCTAGTTTCTATGAAATTCTAGTGGCAAGGATCCATATTCCCCTTTGCATAACCCCAACATGGGTTGGTCAAGGTATTTGAAGGTATTTAGGTAGGAAGGTCTTTGCCAATTGTGGGCTTTCAGCTCCTTGATCTATTGAGTGGACTCCACAATCCTAAAATATTGACTTTGGATTTCCTCAACTCTTGCCTCTAATATTACACCAAGTCCAGCAAGGGATGATCCTCTTGATGTAATATGGTTAAGTCAACCTGAAACCTTTCATAAGGGATTCCTGTATAAAAGTAATTATCCCAACAAGGGTTGGTCAAACACATAGTTTTATTGAGTTTTTCCCTTAATCAAGTAACGGAAGGATTGGTCTGACTTAATATTTTTCTTGAGGGATTTTTATATCTTATGCGTGAATTGATTATTATCATTATCACATGATTTTTAATATTAAGTGGAAATTACTTAAGTGATTAAAAATATCTTGATAATATTTACACATAAGCCTGGTTTATTTTAGTTATATCTTTCATGCTTGTTTAATTCATTAATTATGTGATCGTGAAAACACATCCATAATGATAAACCATGCATCTAAAATAAAATAAAATAAAGAATCTTTTCTAATGGTTAGTTTATCTAGCAGTTGATAAACTAACCCTAACCTAGGGGAGAAACATCTTGAACCATTTAGGTTCATTTTTACAACTTTCTACCTATCCACCTTTGTATCTACTAGGATTGATTTTGTCTCAGATTCAACTTGAACCGCCTCCAATAGCTTGGGAGTTCCATCCATTACATATGCATTTTTTAACTCACGCACAAGTGAGGGGTAAAAAGGGGTTTTAAACAAAAGAAACATTGGGCACGCATTACCTACATATTAATGAGGAGAAGGCTCGAAGGACAACAATTTTAATTTAAATAAATAAATTAAAATAAACCATCCACATAGAAAGGTCTTGGTCTAGCTCATGATCATCCATACATGCAATTATATTTACGCATAAATAAAACTAACATTCAATTATTTAATCATTGTTGTTTAAGATAAATCATGCTCAAATCAATTAATTATCATATTTATTTAATCAATCCTTTTATCTTAAACCATTTTCTGAAATTCCTTGAGATTTTCATCCATCATAATTTTAAACAAATAAATTCACTTAAAATTATCTTTGTACGTAACTTGTACCTTGGAGGAAATCTGACGAATTCCTACTCATAACTACCCAATGAGTAGAAATGAACATTACAAAAATTTTAAATTAAACACACACACACATATATATATATAACACCTATCACATGTTGTGCCTCAGCTTTACACCCACACGATGGTACACATATCAAGGTTTTGTATAATATAATAACAAATTTTAATAAATCTGCATAATTTGGATGAGTACACGGTGTGTAGTTCCAACTACATGGCGTGTACTATTATTCACCATCCATCCAAAGCACACGCCTAGGGAAACAGTGTGTGAGTGTACTTAGGAAATCTTCAGAGTACATGGTGTATCTAGTGGGATACACACCATGTAGTTCCTCGTTACATAGTCTCTAGTCAGGAAAGCCGTGTACGGGGTACACGGTCCGACCCTAACCCGATGGGACTACACGCCATGTCCAGTGGGCCACATGACGTGTAATCTGAAAACCACCTGCCACCTATTCCTGGTCAACACACAAAGTCATTAAGACTTAGACAAACTCCAATGAAACAGCTTAGTTTGGCAGACTAGACTCGGTGCATTGAACCTTGACTACACGGCGTGTACTGCCGAATACACGCTGTGTGTTCTGGTGTCATACGACCAAGAACCTTTGGAACCTCCAGATGAGATCCTCTATTTTATTTTAATCAAAACTAAAAGAAAAGATCATTTCTGTAAGGTGGATGAGAAATGAAAGAGTTGGAATAGATATCAAGATTCATATTTGTAGAATGATTAACTTGAATTGAAACACAAAAATTATTAAATGCATAAATCATCAAATAAATATTTAAATAATTATAAACTATGATGTAACCACTCTAATACCACTAAGGAGATTTTGGGCGTAGCAGAAGCGTGGTTGGGTTGAATCCTGACTTTAATTTTTACCATGATGAATTATTATTCCAGGATCAATACGATGATGAACAACAGTCTCCATGAAATAGAATCAAAGATTTAGATTAATAAGGAAGAGTCCCAAAACCTTTAGAGAGGATCTTGAACATCATGTTTATAATTAATTTAATTAATTTCATAAAGAATATAATACCTGTATCTTTGGTATTTTTTTCATTAATGATGTTGATTGTCTGGAATGACCCTTCTAGATTATGTAATTGTGCTTTGCGAGGATCCAAACTAGAATCCCTCTAGTGATGATCCACACATGATCTGATGTCCTCCGATTGACACCACTTGTTCTTTGGGTGCTAGCACGGTGAAGCGAGTGTCATATGTCGGTCATTATTGATCATTTGTTCTCTGAACTTAAAGAACATCTCTCATTATTGAGAGGGGTAGGAAGAGGATTCGAGAGAGAAATTGTTTAGCTCAATAATTCTCAATTCGCTAGCCATGTAGTTTGGTACATGGAACAATAGACGTATGTGTCTATTTATTGACGTGGGGATTCAGTTACAATATTTAATTGAGTTACAACAATTAAATACATTCATAACCTTAGAGAAAACCCATGCTATTAATAATAATATCACGTCATTATTTATGTTGATCCAACTTGCGCAAAATGGAATTATAAATAAAATTCCACATCCCAAAATAATATCAGCGTTATTTTAATTTGTGCCAACTAGTTAAATAATTATTTATTGTCTTACAAAAAATTATTTTACTATCAGACCGGCCTTGGTCCGATCGAACTCCACTTCCATTTATTGAACACCCAAATAAATAAATAAATAATTTATTATCTTAAATAAATATTTTATTTACAAACTAGTAAATAAATATTTATTAAATGTTCAATAAAATAAAAAAATATATTTTACCCACAATCCGGTGAATAAATATTTATTTAATTTATGAAATCATTTTAACTTAAATAAAATTATTCCTCTATCTTGAGAATAATATTTATTAATTAAATTCAAATATAATTTAACCGAGACCACCAGAAAAACTTAGTGTGTGACCCTCTAGGATTCTTTCTCATTGGTATTAGGTGTGCTTTCCTAAAGTCCAAGAGTACTGTCTAGCAATGGGTCAAAGAACCCAATAAAAATAACTTAAGGTCACAACAACAACATCCACATACAAATGCTCACTGTGTAATATAATCCCTGTGTCTCAATATCTAATCAAGAAGGTTTCATGATAGTGTCATCAACCTTTGTGCTTGATATATCATTCTTCGACTACCTGAAATAAACTCATCGTTACACCACGACCATTGAATTTCGCATGACAGTTATATTTCAATCAAAGGGCTGAGATATCAACTTCCATAAATGGAAGGGAAAAATCCTTCCTCGACTAATCCATTAATAACATGCCACTCATGACACACCCAACATACCCTACTTCCCGTCAACTGTCTACACGACGATTTTTGTCATTAAATCAAAGTGCATGAGTCATGACATGTATTAATGATAATATTAAATTCTAAGGATCATTACACATGCTCAAAAATAGAAATATCTGATGACACCAAAACATACAGAATTTTTACTAACAGGTCTATTATCATAATCTTCTATCTTGGAGATTACCAAGTGCGGACTTCATGAGAGGAAATCTCATCTTCTTTCAAGTACTCATACATGACGGTATTCATGCTATGTGTCCCATAATAGTATGTCATCTAACCATAGAACTATATTTAAAAATATTGTTATAGCATTTCAAGGTTCTCATCACTACAGGGAAGTGCCATGACCTTATCAATGCAAAAAATAATATAGGACATTATTACATCATAGTCATGTAGAACAATGAAAAATATGTAATAAGATATTTAATATTTAAATACATTAAATATCCATGTAATCAAAGTACAAATATTTGGTTCTAGGATACCAACTCTTACAACATGATCTCTATAGGAACATCGTGCTAGGGTAGTCTCTATTCTCCAAAAGTAAGGAAGACAACATGTTTGGTTTGGAATAATGCCTTAGGCTTCAATTTAATTCTAATGGATGAATCTCTATAACTCTTGAATCACCATCACAAAATGATCCATTTCTAATCTGGATATTCTAAGTATAAATAGCCTTGTAGATCTCATGTAGTTGCAATGACCTAAAACACTTGAGAATGAATGGATAAAAATGAATTGAACCCTAACATACTAATAAATTATAGAAGAAAAAAAATATTATGGTAAATTAAAATGCTACGTAGAGGTTAATTGAAATGGCTATGTGAAGGTAACCAGAACCCCTCTATGGAAGGGTCACTAAAATACACTGTTTATAGGTTATCTTAACACCAAATAAGGTTAAATATCTTCATACATGCCTGTATAAGGTTATAAACTAGTCCTTATGTTAGGATAAAAACAAAAACTACATAAGGTTTATCCAAGACATTCATGTAGAGGTCAAGAAACAAAAATATAAGGTTGTATCACCTACTATGTAAGGGTTGACTAACCAATATATTGCGGCATAAGGGTCAGATACAATGGTAATATAAGGGTTTACCTAAATTTATCATAAAGGTAGGGTAATTCTAGTTGGATACATGTAAATGTATATAATATATCATGTAAAGGTGAAGAAATATGAGTATAATAACATTGAAAGGTAGAAGAAAACAGTAGATAATAATAATAAGGATTAAAACATGTTAAATTAAAATATTAATCCAATAAAAAATGTGACTTCCCAGATCCAGATGCCACTTTAGGGTTCCCCAAGCCTGGTGGGCCACATGGCCTCAAGCACATCTCCCCGAACACCAAAGGTTTCTAACTAGCAGTGATGGACTAGGGTGTGTCTGTGGGGAGACTATGACCTCATTACCAAAGTGTAGCGTAGTGGGTGAAAGTAAACATAGGTAAATAGAGGAAGAAATATAAGTAAACATAAGGCACAAAAGAAAATTATAGACAACAATAATAATAACTGAAACAACTATAATAATATTCAACAACAGATGATGATATGTCATGTACTAGAAAGCTGGAAAACATGGATAAAAACAATAGGCATAACATGTTCCAGAAAGTATAAAGGAAATAAAAGACTACCCCAAGCATCCAAAGTTCCAACCCGGTCCTCTTTTATCAAACTCCATACTAAACAACAAGTAATAAAGTGTTCAAAATCATATAATTCCCTTTTTCAACACCAGAAACCATGAAATCTACCCTGGGTACCAAATAATGCCTAGAGAGGGTGTGAGATAAATCTCAGCAGGCCACCACCAATGGTGTCTATAACATCCGACCCATGTAATGGAAATGTAATAGTGTGCAAGCATGCATATATAAAGTAAATAAGTACAATGTAACTAAATATACAATTACCTACTTCATCCCTCAACTGGTGTATGAACATGTAACCAATTATTTAATTTAGTAATTACCAATTTTAGATTGATAGATCTCATGAAGCATGACCAACACTGACATCACCTCATGATAGTATAAATAGTGAAGGTTCCAAGATGTAACAAGGTAATCTGTAATGATATTTAATAGTGAATTCCCAAGGTAATAACCAAGGGGATGTATACCTCAAGGGTCTCTAACTAAGTAATAACTGTAGCATGGCATAGGGTAAGAGTGTAATCTAAGGATCTTAATCCAAGAAATTCCATAATGAGGCACTTAACGAGTCCAAGGTGATCGACCAAGGTAAAATGGGGTTAAGTAATAACTAGGCCTAATGGGCTTTAACCATGGCGCCTACTTGTCAATGATGGATCCAATTAGTTTATCCAAGGCATATTCTAATGATATTAAAGGGATCCAAAGAGTGTGTACCTAGAATCCTGTAGTACTACACGAGGGATCCTACGGTATCATACCAGACATCCAAGAACAGACAAGGATCGAGATCTAGGTGGTTCTCAACCTAAGCAAGCTGTATCCTTGAATCAGAATGGGGTTCCCAAGTGCTCATGGAATTCTCCGATCAGAATACAAGGCGAGCTCGAGTCAGGCCATTCCTAATTGATCATGAAGTCATGTAATATTTCATTCAGTTAAAGCCTTGCCTTTCATTAGTGTGATAAGGTCAAGTAGCATGCAACCTTTTTATCAAGTCATTTGGTTCAATCCTTGCCTTTCATTAGTGTGACAAGGACAAGTAGCATGAAACCATTAATTTAACTCATCTAAGGCATATTTCATAATTTAATGTTCATTCCTCTACCTTCCATTAGTGTGGTAATGGGTGCTATGGATATAAAACCAATTAATCATTCACATTTAATTATAAATTTGAATCACTTACCTTAGGCGGGTAAAGTGGTACACATACATGGTACTTTCCATTATGAAATTCATAATATAAATCAAGCCAATTAATATAGAAAATCTTACCCTTAAAGTGATCAGACCAAGGAACACCCGAACAGTGGAGCAAACATGTCAAAACACTAAGAAACAACTATGGAATAACCTTCTACAAGGAAGGGTGAGAAGATATTCTTAGAAGCACCTGTGTTACCATTGATTTCTGTAATCCCTACTAGAATCATGATGTGAAATGAGCATCCCTATCTAAAATGATAGTACGTGGAACCCTATTTAGTCATATGATCTCACAAATATATAGTATTCCCAGCTCATCAACAGAGAAAGTATCACGAATAAGAATGAAATGGGAATATTTCATTAGTCGGTCAATGACTACCCAAATAACATCGTTACCCCTTGGAGACTTAGGTAATCCAACTACAAAATCCATAGAAACATCTTCCCATTTCCATTCTGGGACTGGAAGCAGATGTAACAAGCCTATAGGTCTCTAGTGCTCTGCCTTCACCTATTGATAGGTGGAACACCCAGTGATAAAGCTTACTATAAGACGTTTCATCCCATGACACCAATACTGACATCACATATCTTGATACATCTTTGAGATGCCTGGATGAACTTCCCACTGAGAAGCATGTGACTCCTTCATCAACTCATCTCTCATATTTGTAGGAACCCAGATACGTCCACATAGACACAAGACATCGTCTCTATCCACAGAACAATCTAGAGGTGGGTTATATCCTGATATACTCTCATAGAGAACCATTCCTTCAGGATCCGAAAACTATTTAATCTTCACCTTATTAAGGAGGGAAGAGGTAACTATCAAGGATGAGAGGTAAGGATACTCATGACTATCATGGAATTCTAGATGTATATTAGAAAATAGGGCCATTAACTTCCATTCATCACTGGTTTCCCATATGTCCTGTGCTTGAGTTTTCCAACTCAGTGCATCTGCAACCACATTGCCCTTCCCAGGTGTATAGGCAGGCTCAAAATCAAAGGATTTTAGATATTCAACTCATCTCCACTATCTGAGGTTCAATTCATGGTAATAAAAGATATATTTGAGGCTCTTGTGGTCTGTGTACACCATAAAGTACTCACCCATCAGATAATGTCTCCATCAACGTAACGCATGGACCACTGCTACTATCTCAGGGTTGTGCATTGAGTAATTCCTATCATAAGACCTTAACTGTTGAGATCCATACAAAACAACTATTTCTTCTTGAATCAGTAATTCTCCTAGTATAATTCCTGATGCATCAAAGAAGACGATATAACCTATACCTGGCTTGGGAATAATTAGAATAGGTGCCGATACAAGCCTTCCTTTCAGCTCTTGAAAGGCTTTCTAACATGCTTCTGACCATGTGAACTTGACACACTTATTTGTAAGATCAGTAATAGGTAAATAAAGATGTGATAAGTCTTGTATGAAATGTTTTTAACATCCATACATCCCAAAGATACTCTATATATCAAATACGTTCTTGGACTTCTCCTAGGAAACTACAACACTAACCTTTTCGGGGTTAATAGATACTCCTGATTCTAAGATAATATAACCTAAGAAGTAATTTTTTTTGATTCAAAAGTGGCACTTATCAAGCTTGGCATAAAGTTGATTCTCTCTCAATGTACTCTTAATGATATCAATATTTTTGGCATGGTCACTATGAGTGTGAGAATACACCAAGATGTCATCTACAAAGACCATGAAAAAAGAGTCCAAATAGGGGTGGAAAACCATATTCATAAAATCCATGAAAATAATAGGCATGTTTTTAAGACCGAAAAAAATAACAAGGTACTCATACAAACCATACCTGCTACAGAAAGTTGTACAAGGTATGTATGATGGTCTGAATCTCACCTGATGATAACCTGATCTTAGGTCAATCTTAGAGAAAACCCTTTCTCCTCAAAACTGGTCAAAGAGATCATCTATTTGAGGAAGTGGATACTGGTTCTTGATCATAAGCTATTTCAACCATATATAATCCACTCATATACATAAGTTTCCATCTACCTTATTGGTTAAAAGAACAAGTGAACCCCAAGAGGATGTATTGGGCCGTATAAAACCTTTGGCCTCGAAATCCTCTAACCGCCTCTTGAGATCCTGTAGTTCTATAGGTTCCATCATGTAAGGAGGAATGGACACTGGAGCTACTCCTAGAACAAGATAGATTATAAAATCTACCTCTCTCATAGGAGGTAATCCAAAAAAATAACCGGGAAAGACATCCCTGAAACGATCCTCTATTGGAGGGTAATAAACTTGACATAAAACTTGATCCTCTATGAAGAGATTTTCAATCTAGGTGGTCACTCCACCTAGACCATGATGCTTTGGTCCCTCTCTACCAGCATGTACATCCCTCTCACCCTTATGTAGATAACTGCTGCCCTATGGTTATGTAAAAGATACCCTACGATGATATCAGTCTACAAAATCATGAAAGTGAACCAAAAAATCCATTTTGAGAATGAAATCGAATCCTGTAATCTTGAGAACAAATAGGTTCCATATAAAGAGTAACTTGCTACCTCAAGGGGATAGTCCTTACACTGGTGTATGACCTCTGTTCGTACCCCTAACGACATATCTAGGGTCATCACACCATAGTGATAATATATTTTTAGTCCGATAATTTCCACAATAGATAAAAAGATAAAAGAGTTTGAAGCACCTATATCAAATAAATTAGATTTTATAGTAGAGGATATTAGAATAGTACCTCATACTATAGATGGTCCCATAGCCTGATCCTCAGGTATCGTCTGTAGTGCATGTAGCTGACCTGATCCACAACCCTGTGAAATTGATGGACTACCATGATCATAACTACTTTTTTGGCACTGATAGTGATCAGGGGTATGGATACCATGACCATGAACTCCTCCTTGTCTAGACCTTCCAGTGCTATTCCAAATCCCCACCTAACATGGCGTAAAAGAACTCGCTCTTGTAGGTGGAGATGATGCAGATCCTTTTACACTCAAAGCTGGTGGAAAGGTCCTACAAAAATGATGAATATTCCCCATACAACCACAAGACCAAAACTACATTAGGTCTCTATCACACTGAGTCTTTGAATTCCACCGTCTTCCACACTAATGAAACACTTTAGAGATGTCAAAATGGACACTCTGGTTGACATTTCCCTAATAATAAACCTTTATAGAATGCTTCCTACTACCGGGAAAACTACTGTCCTAGCGTGGAACTAATCCTTTAAACCTAGTACTATTGCCTTCCCTTAGGTTACACTCAGTGATAAGAGCCTGATTGACTATTTCATAAAAGACAGGCAGGAAAAATACATTGACCTACATACGGATGGAGCACTGGATCCCATCCTCAAAACGTCTAGCATGCGAAATCTCATCACCAACTAGAAGTGGTGAAAAGTGCCACAACTCTGTGAAATGCACTGAATTTTCTATAACTAACATAGAACCGTGCTCAAGATGTATGAACTCTCTAGCTCTATCTTCTCCCAGCATCTGAGGAAAGAATTGATCATAGAAGGCAGTCTGTAAATCAACCTATAACATGCCCTAACGATGACTGACCTAGGTAATCGCATCCCACCAACACTTGGCTGAGTCCTGAAGCATGTAAGTGGAAAGACCGACCCTTTGATCTAGAGGCATCTCCATATGCTCAGATATAGATAGGGTGGATTCAAGCCAAGACTCAATAGCCTATGGACTGCCATCCCCTAAGAAAGTAAGAGGATGCTGCTGCTGGAACTCATGAGTTAGATTAGCTATCGTGGGTACAAGCCATGGACCACCATGAATGGAATACATTAGAAATAAAAAACTATCATGAACTTGAGAATTAGTGCCCAAATCAGGTACAATAGGTGGTGACTCAAGTGGTAGTCCTGGAGGTAAGACTGGTGGGTCAAGGCCGACCATGTTTGGAGCATGGTCGTCACCACCCTCCTGGCATATGATACGAGGATTTCGTGGCTGCATTGATCTGCAATTTCCAAACACACACCTCAGAGAAAGCTTTAGCAGAAAGATAGCATCACTGGAAGAAGCTAAACATAAGAAAACTCATGAACCAAGGCATACTACCCCAACTACCCACTTAGATGTCTAGGTATCGGTAAGTGATCAAGTATAAGTTTCATTTCCTTTTTCATTTAATTTCCAGGTTCCCTCCTTTAACTTTCATAAGTATGAAAAGGCTGGATAAGGATGTGAAACTATTTCATTTTAGATGTCATGATTCACATTATAATGGATAGTAATTTCCGCTGAATCAGTTCCCATACACCTATCACTAGAAACTACAACCATTTATTTATAGCATAATGGTTTGACTTGGTAAATTACTCATCCCAACCTATGAGGGCCCATACACCTCATGAATTGAGATAGGAAATAACTCAATCACAACCAAGAGTAATACATTTACAAGGAACTATCACAACATCACTCAATAATAAAAATCATATCAAGCAATGCAAAGTAGTGAAATGCACTTATATGACATAGAAATATACATGACATGTGAATTTTAGGTGCCTATAATGATTCATGTAACAATGTTCCTTGCCCTCATATCATCAGGCCAAGGGTGAAAGAAAATACTCAAATAGAGTAATAATCAACAACACCACACAACATGTGCATCATCCAATGGTGAAATAATAGAAACTTTAATAGGAAAAAGAAGAACAACAATTAAAATTTTGGGTAACTTGGCCTTTACCCCAAACACGGGTTCATGATGCCCAAGCACGGATTATGACCAAGTCCCAAGAATTCATAATCTCCAAACTATTTTCACCAAATAGTAAATCAAGAAAATAAACCAGCCTTTGATACCACTTTGTGACATCCTGGACCAGGATGCCACTTTAGGGTGCGCCGAGCTCGGTGGCCCATATGGCCTCAAGTGCATCTTCCCGAACACCAGAGGCTTCCGACTAGCAGCAAGGGCCTAGGGTCTGTCCATGGGGAGACTATGCCCTCATTACCAAAGTGTACCACAACGGGTGAAATAAAACATATGTAAATAGAATAAGCGATATAAGTAAATAGAAGGGACATCAGAAAAGTAGAGACAACAGTAATAATAATTGAAACAACTGTAATAACATTCAACAACATATGATGATATTTCATGTACTATTAATATATAAAACATGGATATAAACAATAGGAATAACATGTTCCACAAATTATAAATGAAATAAAAGACTATCCAAAGCATCCTGATTTCCAACTCGGTCCTCTTCTATCAAACTCCATGCTAAAAATAAAGCAATCAAGTGGTCAAATTTTTATGCTTCCTTTTTTCAACACCTACAACCATATAATCTGTCCCGGGTACAAAACATAACCCGGAGAGGGTGTGAGATAAATCTTAGTGGGCCACCACAAATGGTATCTATAACATCTGGCCTATGTAATGGAAATTTTATAGTGTGCAAGCATGCATATATACATTAAATAAATACAATGTAAATAAATACCCAAGTACCTACTTTAGCCCTCGACTGGTTTCAAAACATTTAAACTATTATTTAATTCAGTAATTACCAATTTTATATTTATAGGTCTCATGAGGCATATCCAACACTGACATCACCTCGTGATAGTATAAATAGTGAAGGTTAAAAGATGTAACTATGTAATCTATAATGATATTTAATAGTGAAGTACCAAAGTAACAACCAAGGTGACGTAGACCTCAAGGGTCTCCAACTCAATAAAAACTATAGCTTGGAATGGGGTAAGAGTGTAATCCAAAGAGTTTAATCCAAGGAATTCTATAATGAGGCTCATACTGAGTCCTAGGTGACCGACCAAGGTAAAATGGGGCTAAGAAATGACTGGTCCTGATGGGCTTTAACCATGACACTTACATGTAAATGCTAGATTTAATGCGTGTATCCAAGGCATCCTATAATGATATTGAAAGGATCTAAGGAGTGTATCCCTAGAATCCTATAGTACTGCATGAGGGATCCTACGGTATTATAGCAGGCATCCAAGAATAGACAAGGATCAGGATCTACGTGGGTCTCAACCTGAGCAAGCCGCATCCTTGAATCAGAATGGGGTTCCTGAGTGTTCATGGAATTCTCTAATTATAATCCAAGGAGAGGTCGAGTTAGGCCATTCCTAATTGATTATGAATTCATGTAATATTTCATTTGGTTCAAGCCTTTCCTTTCATTAGTGTGATAAGGTCAAGTAGCATGAAACCTTTTTATCAAGTCATTTGGTTCAAGCCTTTCCTTTAATTAGTGTGACAAGGGAAGGTTGCATGAAACCATTAATTTAATTCATATAAGTCATATTCCATAATTTAAGGTTCATTACACTTCCTTCCATTAATGTTGTATGGGGTGTTACAGATATGCAACCAATTAATCATTCACATTTAATTATCAATTTTAAGCACTTAACTTAGGTGGGTGAAGTGGTGCTCATACATGGTCCTTTCCATTATGCACTCAATAATATAAATCTAGCCAATTAATATATAAAATATTACCCTTAAAGTGGTCAAGCCAATCCACACCTTAATGGTGGATCAAATGTGTCAAAACACTAAGAAACAACTATGGCATAACCTTCGACATGGAAGGGATGGAGTTGTGGTCATAACCACAAAAAATTAATCACATATATGGGAAGAGCATATCCATATGGTTCGAACAAGTATAAGGATGGAATATTAATTCTATAAATGACACTTGATAAAATTGGTGGGCCCCACATAACAAATCCAAAATCAATGAACTTTAGGAATGAGTTAAAGACCACCCACCTTAGGATTGTATAACTCTCTTACTCCAGCATCATCCCTTGATTTTCCTTGGATCGAAGTAGATCTAAGAAAATGTGAAAAATGATCAAACCATGATAACTTGGTTGAGAGCAAAAGAGAGGAAGAATGACTCAAATGGAATCAAGTACTCACTGTTGCACATTGAACGTGATGAACGAAAACTAGATCAGTTTATGGATGAAGGAGATCTCTTGATTCCAAGGTCAGATCTTCAAAAATACCAAAATTGAGAGATAAATAGGTTAATCCCATTGGTTCTTATATTAGGAGGAAAAAGGAGGATTAATAGATCATTAAGGGAAAAATTATAAATTTACCCAAAAAATTAGCCAGTGCATGGTTTGTCTGCACATTTTGACAAACCATGTGCAAAATGTGCATGGTTACCTAGGAAAAAGGGACA
Source organism: Viscum album (assembly GCA_963277665.1). Classification (NCBI taxonomy): domain Eukaryota; kingdom Viridiplantae; phylum Streptophyta; class Magnoliopsida; order Santalales; family Viscaceae; genus Viscum; species Viscum album. The sequence continues at coordinate 373,580,064 of OY728159.1, forward strand.
ATTTCATAGTTAGGCCACATGGCTGTGCAACAACCATGTGAGGTGGATCTGTCCAGAAAAACACAATCTACACAATTTTCCAAACCGTGTAGAATTCCTACATGGTTTACTCTAAACCATGAGCCAAGCCTATTTTTCCCAAAAAGATGGTTTATGGGATCTGAACTTTTCCCAAACACCCCTGAGACATTTTCTAACCCATTAATAATCCATAAAAGGTCCAAATTAGAGATTTAGACTAAAATTTAAAGGATCCATACCTGAGTGAAATACCAGGTTCTTACAAAAAATTAATTTCATTTGGAAATCTAATTAATGTGCTAAAATCAACATGAATATCCATCTTGATAAAACTCCATTACTTCATCATGATCATCATAGGTTTATTATCATTTTCTTTGATACCATTTTTATGATACCTGACATGTAATGACATGAATTTTTATAAATAAAATTTCCTTTTGGATTGAGTAAATTCCTTATAGTTATATAAAAAACTAGCACTACTTTGGTTTTTTTTGGATTGATATAGACTATTGGATTTTAAATAACGTTAAGATTATAAATTTTTCATAATATATCCATTTTACACTAATAATTAAGATTAATATATATTAAGGTTTATGATAAAGTCCATTTGACACATACAGAAGAAGCGATGACCTCTAGTGGTAGGATCGTACCATATGAAGCCCATATATCAAAGCTTATGAGGGAGATAGAATCAATGGGATTTTAACTTAACAAGGGAAAAGTTGAGATGAAAAAATTGAGTCTAAAATAAAACCATTTATGGGTGAAGTTTAAGATTATTGAGATCAAAACCCAAACCATGTTCGTCGAACCACCCCAAGAAAGCACCACCACCGCGCACCTTACCCTTAGGGTGTACACTAGTGTAATAAGGGGTTATGTATCTAGAACCTAGTAATATTTTTTTTATTTTTTAATGAAATAATTATTTTTATCCCTTTTTATTATTATTTTACCAAAGATGACATAATGAGTTTGATAAAAAAGTAAAATTTGACATGAAGAAATCAAAATTTTATTTTTGGTTAATTTATAGTTTTAATTAAGATATTCCTTGGATAAATTCAAGAAATTATGAAATTAATAATATTTTAATAAAATATTCTTATTATATAATAATTATTTAAATACATATGATAATATAATTTAATAAAGTCCAAAGTTTTTTTAAGGGCTAGAAAGTGGTTAATATCGTAAAAACTAGTATTTTGTAGTAAATAGGGAATTTTATTTAAAAATAAAAGTTCTTAAATTTATGAAATTATTTTGATAAAATAAATACTATTTTTGAAATCATCACATTGAAATTATTCAATGGTTATTTTTTCATAATTTTCTGAGATAATAGGATTTTTAGGTAAAAATTAAATACGTTATATATACGATCTATATTATGACATCATAATAACTGAAAAGTGATGTAATAAATGATATAAAAGGAATCCATGATAAAATATTGATTTTAACTCTAAAATAATTTGTTTTTTAATTTATTTTATTAATTTTTTAAACCCTTAATGAATCCTCTAAAATTTATATTGTATTTTAATGTTTTATAATCAATTATTTAAGAACATGACTCACTTCCACATTACCAATTGTATTATTTTATGAATTTTAGTTCCTAGAATTATAAAATATTTAAAAACAATACTATTTGGAAGAAACCATTGGAAAAAACCATGGTAAGTTTTTTGGGTTTGATTATTTTATCATACAGAGTCCAAAACCCAAGTTTAGAAATTAATAAAGAAATACCCTCTCTTTTGATACAAATACCAACCCAACCTCTCACTCCTATTCACTAAAAAACCATTGAGAATTATTTTGGTCTCCTTATACCTCTCTAATTCCCTACCAAATTGTTCCCGATATCTTAAGAAGATCCTCCCAATCTTTTAAAATCACCCTCCCGATGTAAGGGATTCTCTCCTGTTTATTCAACCACTTTATTTATATTCTTCCATTTGATTTACAATTTTTCATGTTTTCATATTTTTCCAAATCCCTGTTACTTTTATTATTATTTACATGTAATTATATAACACATTTAGATATCATTAAATCCTTCTATGAATCTTTATGTACAATAGTTATGCAATCGAAATTATCCTGTGATTTAACATGCCAAACAATTATGTAGTAAATACCCATCCCCATTTCCAATCAAGGATATTCAATGAGATTTACCTATAATTCATTTATCGGGGACTTACATGTATGTAACCTATAATACTTAATCATGGGATTAAATTTGTTGAAATACATTCTTATATTGCATGATCTATGTGGCACACTACTGCATGTACATGATATGAATGTGATAGGTGGGACCAAAATTATATAGCCCTCCAATGAATTGGGTAATATTTTTATCCCATGATATAACATGTATGGTGTACAATAGGTTATCCTAATCACACTATGTTATGATGCCTCAATGGTTATCCTTGACTTATGCTTATGATGTCATGTTTTATATTATTTCCACATTCATTATGTTTCTTTGATGTTATAATCTTATACCATGTTTTTATGTTCAAGATTATGATTATCACTTTTTCATTCCATCATGTCATGCCTATTTAATCACTTATAATACTTTACCTTATGCTATTATTTGCTTATTCCTTTACTGGGAATTATTTCTCACCTCTTTCTTATGTATGTCCCCAGGTTATCTCATGTAGTATTAGAAGATCAATGTATTTTAAGGTCATGTTGTGGAGTTTTTAAATAATGACATTATATAACTATTTCAAGTTATTATTTTATGTATCTAATTACCCAAATAAACTAGGTATATCAATCTTCCAAGTTTATATTATGTGTATATTTATGTAATAAATCATGAATTAAGGTTTATTAAGGATATGAGTTGTCATAGTTGGTATCATAGGAACGATATAGTTTTTTTGGGAATTAGTATTAGGAAAATTTAGTGAAATCTGTAGGGATAAGACTAAAAAATTGTAAAAAATCCCTAAATTATGGAAAAGTATTGATTAAGTTTTTTCCAGGCAACCAAATCCATTTCTAATAATATAAGTGGATGTGGCTCTAAAATAGTTGTACCTAGGAGTAATAACCCCAAAAAGGAATAATTGGGAATTGAATTGATCAACATACAGTTCATGATAAAAGGAATTGATTCACACCTGATTTTACACTCTTGAGAGACATTCTTTAGTAAATTCACAAGCTCTTTATGAATGATTATTAAGAGAATAAAAAAATTCCCATAAAATTCTATGTTAGTAAATAGACCATGGATAACTTAGATTGAATCCTAGAAACACATGAATTAAATAATTTATGTCATTTATGAGCTATTCCTTAAATTTTCATACTTTACCTTTTTTGTGTTTAATAGTTTAATTATTACCATCCCTAATTTTACCTTTATTTTAGTTAATGTATGGAAATATGAGGAATCAATTCAATAACCAATGTGATGGGAAATGAACAAATGATATGCACAACCTAATGAGAGTAGGAGTAAATAACTTCATAATACTACTTACTTAATTAACTCAAGTTCTGAACAAAAACTTAAATCATGGGGAAAATCCATATCCCTTTAAGAGATAACAAGTTGTAATTGAGACCTTTAGTTAAAAAATACCTCTGACTTTTAGTAGATCTTATAATTCTTTAATCATGAAAAAATGAATAAAATACATTAAAAATATCTTTTTCATCCTTAAACGATCTAAGAAAGATAAGGTCATGTTGGATGTTTTTTATAAAGAGGGAGAATCTGATAAATGATAGAAGTTGATAAAAATAAAAATCCCTAGGAAGAGATCAAAGTTATGGTTTTGAAATAATTGCAAAAAATGTTTTTCAATAAATATTTTCCTTATACTCTATAACTTAAAATGTACAGGGTTTTCCATAAACTCAAGAAGGATGAAAAACCATTAGGGTGTATGAGACTAATTTCATAAGACTTTCATGATATAACTTTGACATTGTCATTGACCCTGAAAGTAAAGTTAACTGTTTATTTGGTGGGATAAATCCAAGTATATTAAAATATTTAGAGATTAAAGAATTTATAGCTATGTGGAAATTGTATGATGTTCACTAAAATTCTAAATAGAGATCATTGAATCTCATGAGTCTCATGGGTTAGTATATAGGAAGCAGAGAATGAATTTTAATTCTGATGGTGCAAAGGAGAAATCTCATGGACGAAATAAATTCTAACATCTCACTTGTCAAAAGTGTGAGAGGAAGAATCCTAAAAATTTCCTAAAGGGGATAAGGAAATGATTTAGGTGTAGTAAGGAGGGGAACCTAGCTATTGAATTCTAATAGGAGAAACCCACCAATGTGATGGAAGAAAGGAATGATATAATCAACCCTCATCTTATTATCCAATGTTTCAACTTCAAGGAACAAGGAAACTATGTGAATCAATTCACTAAGACAAGTGTTATCGATGATAACCAATGAAAACAAGCTCCAAGGCCTAGAGAGAAAGGGAAAGCTTATTCCATCACAAATGCTGATTTGGATATCAACAATGATGTGGAGATAGTTAGAATAGTTTTTAATTAAATAATAGTTAATGTACTATTTGATTATATTTCTATGAATTATTTCATATCATGTAAGTTTATTAGAACTATTCAAAAAGCAACTCAAAACATAGAAGTGGATATATTAATGAAAATGGAAAATGAGTAAATTATTTCATCCTAAGTATATAAATTCTCCCCTATCCATATTTTCAAGTTGAACTTCCTAGGGAACCTTGTGATAATTCCTTTAGATAAATTTGAGGAAATTATAGGTATGGATTTTCTTTCCTTATATAGAACCAATGTAAATTGAAGAGAGAATAAAATCACCCTTTGTATCATGATTCAACCTCCGATTCTTTAACAATCAAAGGAGGAAGATGAATATCCTTTAATATCATCATACCAAGCATGGATATTATTTCCCAATGAGTAAGGCCATCTAGATCAAATGATTGAGACTAAAGAAAATATCATCCTTGATGACATTCCCATTATCAGGGAATATGCTGATGTGTTTCCCAGATAATTGCCTCATCTTCCTCCAAGCCATGAGGTTGAGTTATCAATTGAGATTAAACTTGGAACTTTTCCAATATCCAAGAATATATATATAATAAAAAAATTTAACTTGAAGAGATGAAGAATAAACTATAGGAGAATCTAGATAAAAGGTTTATACACCCAAGTGCTTCACCATGGGGTGAATTAGTACCATTAGTTAAGAAGAATGATGGTTTAATGCGCCTCTGCATTGATTATCATGAGCTCAATAAGATCAAAATAAATACCAAGTATCCTTTGACATGGATTGAATACTTTTTCAATCAACTATGTGGATCCCATTACTTATCTAAGATAGATCTTCGTTTGAAATATTATAAAGTAAGGCTAAAGGTGGATATCCCTAAGATTTCTTTTCATACAAGGTATGGTCACTATGAGTTTATAGTGATGCCGTTTTGCCTCAATAATGCTCCATCTATCTTTATGGACTTACTTAATAGAGTCTTTAGATATTAACTTGTTAATTTTTTGGTAATCTTTATAGATGATATTCTTATCTACTCCAAAATCAGAAAAAAACATAAAGAGAATTTGAATTATATATTGAATACATTACAAAATTAAAATTTTTATGTGAACTATAGTAAATGTGAGTTTTGGATGGAGAAAGTAACATTCATGGGGCATGTTATCACAAGAAAAGGGATATATGTGGATCCTTAAAAAACATAGGCAATTGAGGGATGACCTAGACCAACATTTGTGATGGAGATTCATAGTTTCCTTGGATTAGTAGGGTACTATCTTCGATTTGTGTGAAAAGTATCATGATTGTCAAGACTACTAACCAAGATAACTCAGAATGGGGTAAATTTTGTCTTGAATGATGAATATGAGGAGTGTTTTAAGGAATTAAAGAAGAGTCTAATCACCACACCTGTGCTCACATAACCTATTGGCGGGGAAGGGTTTGTGATCTATAGTGATGTGTCCAAAAATGGATTGGGTTGTTTACTCATGCAATATGAAAAAGTGATAGCCTATGCCTCCATCAAATTAAATATCCATAAGAATAACTATGCAACTCATGATCTGGATTTGTCTTCAGTGATATTTTTTTTAAATATTTGGAGACATTATCTCTACAAGGAGAAGTGTGACATATATACAAATCATACAAGACTCAAGTATATATTCACACAAAAGTATCACAATATGTTCCAATGAAGGTTGTTATATTTGATCAAGGATTACGATTGTTCAATCCATTACTATCTTAATAAGGAGAAAAAAGTATCATATGCTCTTAGTATAAAGGATCCTAAAACCCTACCCATGATAAGGATTGAAAGGGACCTAATATTCTTGGACATAAAAAGGATGGAAATTTGAATCATAAAAGGTCATTTATCCTACCTTGCTCAAATAACTGCTCAACCATCCATTCTTGAGAGCATCAAGGGTTCCCAAAAAGATGACGAGGAACTACTGAAGAAAGTAGTGAATATTCCAAAGTTCAAATTTTCTAAAGATTGAGTTATAATGTTTGGAACTCGAATATGTGTCACATAAAAACCATAAATGTAGATGGAAATTCTAGATGATCAACATATACCATCATTCTCTATACATATAGTAAGAACCAAGTTGTATAGAGATATCAAGTAAAACTTTTTGTGGGATAACTTGAAGAGGGAGATTGTAGGATATATATCTTTATTCTTGGTATGTCAACAATTCAAGGGTGAATGATATAAGTCAATGGTTATGATGAAAACATTTCCCATTCCATTATGGAAATGGTAAAACATAACCATGGTTTTTGTCATAGGACTCCACAAGATATCTAAAGGAAATAACACTATCTTGGTGGTATAAGATCACATTATAGATTTAGCGTATTTAATTTATCAAGGAAGATATATCTCTTTACTAGATCTAAAAGATGTATATAATATAAGTGGTAAGATTGCATGAAGTTTGACCCTCCATTGTATCTGATCAAGATCTGAGGTTTACCTCGAGGTTTTGGTGAAGCCTTCAGTTAGTGTTGGATATAAAGTTGAGTTTCAATTTTTTTACCACCCTCATATAGATGTCCAGTTTGATAGAACTATATAAAATCTAGAGTATATGTTTATATCTTATTTTATGGATTTCCAAGGTTATTGGGATCAACATCTACCCCTACTGGAGTAATTATATAATAATAATTTCCATAATATAATTAAAATGACACCTTATGAGTCTCTATATGAGAACAAGTGTCATACTCCAAAATTTTGGGATTAAGTTTGAGAAAATAATATTATGGGACCTGATCTTATCTAATATATGATGTATATGGTTCAAACCATTCAATATTATATGAAATCCACAAAAATTTGATAGAAAAGATATGTGGAAAATCATAGATGAGTCCTAGAGTTTGAGGTTAAAGACAAGGTGTTCCTTTATATATTATCATGGAAGAAAGTCATGAGGTTTGGGAATATGGGAAATATTATTCTGAGACACATTGACCCCTTTGAGATCCTTTATTGCATCATATTTGTGGAATATCAACTAGAAATACCACCTAACCTATTCTAAGTACATGATGTGTTCCATGCATACATCTTGAGGAAGTACATACCATAACCTTCATATGTATTAAATCCATATGTGGTAACTTTAGAGAATGATATTTTATATGAGGATAAGTTGTTAAAGATCTTAAATTATAGAGACAAAGATCTACGAAACAAGACAACTCACTTGGTCAAAGTGCGATGGTGAAATCAAAAGTTTGAGAAACAAACATGGAAACTGGAAGTGGTGATGAAATAAAAATACCCTCATATATTCTAGTGTAAAAATGAAATTTAAATAGATAAATTTATGAAGTAAAGAAGAATGTAATTACCCAAACTTTTATAAATTAAATTTCCTTTTTGATTGAGTAAATTCCTTATAGTTATAGAAAACACATGAACTACTTTGTTTATTTTGGATTGATATAGCCTATTGGATTTAAAATACCATTAATATTCTCAACCATTTATAATATATCCATTTTATAGGGATTATTAAGATTAATATATATTAAGGGTTATGATAAAGTCCATTTGATATAGATGGAAGAATCGATGACCTAGACCAGTAGGAACATACCCAATTAAGCCCATCTACCAAAGCTTATAATGGAGTTGGAATCAATAGGATTTAACCTTTACCAAACCAAAGTTGAGATTCAATAACTAAAGCACTATAAAAATCGTTTATAGTATAATTTCAAGCTTATTGAGATCATGATCCAAACCATGTTCGCCAAACCACCCAAAAAATTCACCACCATCGCACACCTTACCCTTAGAGTGTATGATGATGTAATAAGGGGTTATGTATCTAGAACTGAGTAATATGATTTTTTTATATTTTCTTTTTAATTAGATAATGATTATATTTATCCCTTTTTATTATTATTTTATCAATGATTACATAATAAGTTTGATAAAAAATAGATTTTGACACAAATAAGTCAAAATTATATTTTTGGGAAATATATAGTTTTAATTAAGACTCTTTTTTAATAAATTTAAGAATTTTTAAAATAAATTATAATTTATTTTTATTAGATTTTAATTATTTAAATATAACTGATAATATAATTTAATGAAGTCTTACATAATACTTATAAGGTCCATAAAGTGGTTAATATCATAAAAACTAGTATTTTCCAATAAACAAGGGATTTTATTTTAAAGTGAAAATTATCAAATTTAGAAAATTATTTTGATAAAATAAATATTATTTTTAAAATCATTACACCAAAATTATCTAATGGTGAATTTTACATAATTTTCTGAGACTGTTGAATTTTTGGGTAAAAATTAAATACGATATAAATATATAATCTATATTATGGAATAATAACAGTTCAAAAGTGATGTAATAAATTATATAAAAGGAATCCAAAACTAAATATATAATTAAAATTTAAAATAATTTATTTTTTAAGTTATTCAATTAATTTTATAAACCCTTAATGAATCCTCTAAAACTAATATTTTATTTAAATGTTTAAAAATTAATTATTTAAGAATATGTCTCACTTCCACATCAAAAGTAGTATTATTTTAAGGTTTTATGTTCTTTTCCTTATAAAATAACTAAATCCACTCCTATTTGGTAGAAAATATGGGCAAATACCATGTCAAGGTTCATGGTTTTGAGTATTTTATCATATAGTGTCCAAAACCTATGTTTAGAAATTAATAAAGAAATCCCATATCTTTTTCTATAATTACCCACCCAACATACCACTAATATTCACTCAAAACACATTTATCATGAATTTAATCTCCCTGTCCCTCTTTAAATCCCTCCCAAGGTGTTCCCAAGATCTTAAAAATATCATCTCAAGCTTTTTGAAGCGCCCCCAAGGTAAAGAATTATCTCATCCTCTTTATTCAAGCACTTTTTGTATTATGCCATTTTATTTCCAAATTTTTATGTTGGAATATGTTTTTAAACATACTTATTACTATATTTATTAATTAGAAGTAATTATAGACCAAATTTCACTCTCATTAAACCCTTCCATGAATCTTTATGTACATCTATTATGCTGCCGAAATTATCCTGTGATTTTCCATGCCAAACAATTATATAGTGAATAACCATACCAATTTCCACTCAATATTATTCACCTATATGTACCTACCCTTCATTAAAATGGTAATTCCATGTATGTAACCCAAACTCCTTGTAATACCCCAAAAATTCCAAAAGAGTAACTTTTATTTGATAGTGTATAACCTCTCGAGACTTTATGGTATATTTAATATTTTAAATAAAGTTAATATATTCGTTAGCTTGAAACACACACAACACTTATTTATCTTGAATTGCACAAAAAAATGAGTTTCGTTGATGACTTTCATTACATGCATGACCGAGTTGTACCGAACAACAATATATTATTAAAATATTATTTTTTAATATAATAAGACTTAACCTAGGCGTGAAATTAGTGCTTATGAATAGTATTAACTAAATTATGATAATATATATATTATATATCCAATAAAATATTTTTAAATTCATCCAATATATTTTATAGTCATAAGATAAGAACGAACCCAATATTAAGCATAAAAACCTATATTTTTGTAAAGGAACTTTTGCCACCTTTTAATGGAAAACATATTTTAAATCCAATTTTTTGAACTTTATAAATTTTATATGTCAAAATAAACTTCATTTTAGAAATTGGAACATAAAAATTATCTTAGGGTGAATTTTTGATATTTTTCTGTGAGGTTTCATTTTTTGATGAATAGTGAAAAATACTAAATTTTAATTCAAAACTATTTTTTCATCTAATTTATTTATAAGGTTAAAAAGTATTTTTTATTGGTTTTAAAGTTTAGTTATATAAATTTTACATCTATTAATACAATTTATTTTATTTAATCAATTTCACTTTAAAACTTTATATTAAAACTTAGTAAACTTTTGAATGATTTTACTTCAAAAACCCATATAGTCATCCCATATGCAGGATTAATTTCAAATTAATTTCTGCCACTTCTGTGATTTTAATTTATAAAAATAGATTCCATAATTTTAATAATAATAATTTATAATTTATAATAAGTTAAAATTAGTTTTTGACTAAAAATATTAGTGAAAGTGATTAAAATCAATTACAACGATTAAGAGAAAAATTAGCTTGATAAAAGACTAAACCTTAAACTTAAGGCCAAAAATGACCTAGAAACTCATAAAAAATACATTTTATGTTCATATTTCAAAACTACCTCTAATTTTATACAATTTTGACCATTATTATATCTAATTTACATGGGAAAACATGGGTGGAATTCCCTTTTCAAAAATTTACAAGAATGACACTCCTCTTCCACTATAAAAAGGCACTCACCCCTCACAATTATTCACACCTCTCAAGGCCTTTTTCTCACCTAAAATATACTAAAATAATCTCCCAATATTATTATACTCATACTAGAGGACTGAATTTGTAAATAAATTCAACTAAGAATCCCTTTGGTGCAAACCAAAGGAGTTACCCAAAGAAGAGGTAACTTTCATCAACATGCATTTTTTACTTTATTTACTTATCAACTACCTTAATTTCACTTTATATAATGATAATATAATTAAATAAGTATCTAAAATATACTAAAATTTTGTTATGTTAAGGGTTATATCTACACCTACACACACTTCCATCAAATGGGTAATGAACTTATCATTTGTGTGTACGGCAAACTACTGCCACACAAAATGATGTCATTCGTTTTTTCCTTTACCACCTCTCATGGTTGAGAATTATGATAGAAACCATATTTATATATTATATATGTTATATTTATGTTTTCTTCATAATTATGTAATTTTTATACAACACATACCTTAATGTTTTACATTTTTTGTAAATATGATAACATCGTTTGTGGACATGTGGACTACCACCTCCTCAAAGCGATGTGATACGTTCACACATTACATGGGATGTATTAAGGATTATTTTAATAAATATATGTGAAATATGTGGAATATATATTATAATTTAATTATAATATACATATATATAATTTACTTTTCATTCTTTTAATATTAAAAATAAATGGAAGTAGCGTTCATCTGTAAGTATGACTTACTATCTTCATGAATGACACATTTCATTTCCTATCTCCAAATTTTATGTAATATCCTAAATATGTATATAATAATTATATATAATATTTAAATCATGGTTTAAATTCTATATGTGATGAAATCGTGATTTAATTAATATTAACAACAAGTAACAAGTCAAAACATACTAAAAAACTAGGCAATTAACACCCGAAATAGTAAAAATAATGAAGAATTATTAACAACGGGTAATGAGATATTATAAGAAGATAATATATGAAATTATAAATATTATTATAGTTCTGGTATAATTTAGTAACATGTTTAAAACCATTATATAGGAATTTAAAGGATGTTCACCTGAAAGGAAATGCAAGGTAATAGATTTTCATCTCACTTTTTACATTTGTGAGATAAATGTCATATTCACCACTAAATAGTTTTGTTTGGTGTATATAATACCCATTTTGATATATTATATCATGAATTATTTTATATTCATGCTATTTTGAGTTTCAATTTGAATTATTTCTTTTAAGTGGATTTTAATTAAAAGTTACTAAGCGGTAAATAATTTTATAACCCAATTCCTTTTCACTAGGTTATATTACTTATTTGTTTTTGTTAATATTCTAAGATTATGAGTGTAATAAAAAATTTTATATTTCCAATTGTATTATTTGGATTTAAATTTTACACACATAATCTATTCATTTATTTTTTTTTCTCACATCAACGTTATGGTATTTTTAAGGGTTTACTTCACAATCTCATTTTGTTCAAGATTGTTTACACTTGAATTTACATTAGAGAAAATTATTGGATCATTGTTTAATAAATAATTTAATTTTATTATACTCTAGTTATTAATAACCTTTATCATTTAATTTTACCATTTTCCCACTCTTTGATACTCAAAATGTTTTAGATTTTTTTTAAGAAAACTCGACTTCATTTCTCTTTTTAGTGAGAGAACCTATTTCTTCTAAAAACCCTATTTTATAATTTTTTTTAAAAAAAGTTCTTAACCTTTAAAAAATGTGTTGGTCAGATTAGAGTACTCAAGAGGGGGTGAATTGAGTATTTATAAAAATTTATATTTGAAAAGTATTCTTAAAAGGTTCTCAATAAAATAAATAAAGCCCAGTTAATCAAATTAATACAGTTATGAAAGTTTGAATGTTTAAATAACTTCTCAAGAGATTGATTAATTCTTAGTAACCTTAATTTCAGTTATTAACATTACTTTTGAAGCTATTCTAATAAGTCAAAAACAATTATAACTTCTTTACAAGATTAAATATCAAAGTAAATTTAGTGATTTATGAATTATACAATAAAACAAAGAAAACTAAATTAATGAACACAGTAGATATAAAACAAGTGGTTCAGTCTCAAGCCAAGACCTAATATACTCCACTTGGTGATCTCCTGCCACCAAGTAGTTTATATAAATAAACTTGATCCACACCCTAGATCGGGGTAAACAACAATACACAGGACTTTCCAGGCCACACGACCTCTTCCACAGTTCTTCATGGGTATAAACTAATAGGTCACACAGGGACATATTCCACACTTATATGTGGGAGTAAACAAGTGTAAAAGAATTTGTGAGGAAGGATATCTTGTGTCCTCCAGTTTAATAAAGGATACAATGTGTGTTTTTATACAGACATACACACACTGTTCGAAAGATAAAAACAATACATAGCATAACAAAAATGATGAGATACGGTTAGAAGTTCTCTGAGTGTTAGTCTATACAACTCTGGACTTCTAGGATGAAGCAGATGTCAGAATCGAGTCCTTTTGTGAGAAACAGAGTATTGCAAGTCTGATGCCCTAGTTTCTAGTTAGATCTGGCTCGTGTTCTTAGTGGAGTTGGTAATGTGAAGATGTTCTTGACTCTGATCTATGATACCCCATATTTTTTGATTCAATAATGCTTCACGTGTTCTTCAAATGTATTGAGTTGCATGTGTTGGTTCTTTTCTCAAGAATTCTCATGCTTCTTCATTATCGTACACTCCCCTATTTCTGGGCCACACTTCTCTTTTTATTCTTTGAGTGCATGTGTTGGAGCTGATTGGATGCATGTATTCTACACCTCATACCTCTTACTGTTAGGTTATATGTATAAAAATAAATATTAATTATGTCGGTGCATTTAAAATACTCAAATATGACCATTAGAAATTAAATTAAAAACGAAAAAACAGATTAAAGAACGGTGTCACAGTCTATCTGGAAATGGTGTCTCTATGAAATAGTGTCTTCATGAAACAATGTCTCCATGAAACGATGTCTACATGAAATGGTGTCTCCTTCTTAGTTTTTTGAGTGGTGAGATAGTTATGATGGCACAATTGTATAGAGATCCGGAACCGGTAGCACAGATGTAGTGTCTAGTTCTCGGTGTCTGGTTACAGTGTTTGGTCATGGTGTCTAGGTCACAGTGTTTGGTCATGGTGTCTAGGTCACGGTGTCTGGGTCACTGTGTTTGGTTCACAGTTTCTGGTCATGGTGTCTGGTCACAGTGTCTGGGTCCTTTTCCATAAAAATATAACCGGTGGCAGACTCACGGTTTCTCAGACTTAACCAAATATATGTATACAAACTTAAACAGTGATATTCATAGAATGGATTAGACTTAATAATTTATCAAGGAAATCCATTATAACACAAATTAAAAATAGTTTTCAATAATAAAACATAACACTTAAGATCTTGGATAGGTTTATTTGAATCCTAAAGAAACCAACCATTTGTACACATGATTTGAGATAGATTAAACAAGATTAACATGCTTTACAGAATCTATAGGATTTTTGATCATTAAAACATGATTAACACATGATTAACAATATTTACAGAATATATAGGATTTGTGATCATTAAAACATTATTAACACATGAGGATTCCAACAATATCCCCCTTTTTGATGATCACAAATCATGTGAGTGAGATATCTATTCTTAGTGAATGTGTCTCTCCCTTAGTGTGTAGTTAGAGTGCATGTCTCTCCCCCTTTTGGGATTATAAAAAAGATTACAAAAGTAAATAAGTGAATAGATAAGAAGAGTTCAAAATGCATTAAATGGATAAAAAAGTGTCATTAAAAATAGTAAGAAACAAAAATATAACAATTATCCCTATAAAAAGATAGTATTCAATTTTCTTCAACACCAACTATCTTCTCTTTTCCCTTGGTAGAAAAATCACTAGAATCTATAGGAGTAGAGGTATATGTAGAAGAAGTAAGTGAAGAAACTGAAAAAGAAGGTAAATGGAGTCCTTCAAAAATAGAGGGGGCCAAGGTAGGTGTAGTGGAAGACCGAGGAAATTGTTGGTCAAGTATAACAGGTCTGATATAACTCAGAGTTTGAGAGACAAACATAGAAGTTGAGGCAAGGGAAGAGGATGAGAAGGTAGGAAAACTAGGTCTCAAGGGTGCAGCTACATGAGCCACAATAGTAGTGCTCTACACATGAAGATAAGGCCTCAAAATCTTGATGAAGTCAGTAATAATCTCACCACCATACTGCACCCCTTTCTCAAACTCATCCCTGTTCTCCATGAACTTTTCCAACAAGGGAGTAAAATACTTTAGCTTTTGAACCCGAGTTTTGAAATCTTGAGTAACATAAGGGATTTTTAGATTCTCTACATGGTACTTGAAATGGTTTTTCATATCGTGCTTAGAGAAAATTCTATTGAATTAGAAGTCCACCTTCTTATTAATTTCTTCTTGATCATCATTGAAAATCTTGGAATGAATTCTCACCAAATTAATAACTCTGTCACTGTTCTTGAAAACCACAGATAGAGACACTTTTTCAAATCCACTGAGTACAGACTGAAGTTCTTCTTTAACAACTGTTCTGATCAGATCACTGTCCAAGGAAGGTTGAGAAGATTGTCTAGAGGCACTAGAAGTTGTAACAGCTAAAGTAAGAGACTTACATTGTTTTAGAAATTTCTGGAGATAGCCTTTATACTCATCAGTCAGCTTGTTAAGACCAATAAAAAGATCACACATTTCGTGAAATTTTTTCTTATTTCTTTCATCCACATTATCAGCTAAGGAAGTAAGGTTAGGTTGAATTAGGGAGGCTACTTCTTATGGAATTTGACTACTAACATCCTCAATAGGATGAGAAACATGTTCTAGTCTTGGGTTCAACACTCTTTACATAGCTTCTACCATACCTACGCGAGACTTCACTTCATCATTGAGCCGTTTGTTCTCAATTCCAAATTCTTGAATTTCATGAAGCATTTTTGGTTGAATTTTCCAAATAATCTTCTCTAATAATAGGGAAACATCTATTTCACTCAATTGTTTCACAGGAATAGGTTGAGTATTCATGAGCTTTTCAACCCCAGCCAATAGGGTAGTTTCAAATGCTTTCAAATCATCCTTACTCACCAAGGTGGAAGGTTCTTGTGAAGGTTCGGGGATATGAGCTAAGATAGGCTCATTCTCCTTTGTATATATAACATCAAAATCAGATAAAAGTTTCAATTGAAACAAAGTAGATAGATCTATACCTTTAATTGAGGCTTCCTGGGAATCATTCACATCAAAATATCTAGGGAATTTATACCATGTATCCATATATCTTGGATCAACCAGATTAGGAATATCAAAAGTTTCCAGATTCGGGTGCTGATCCCCCTCAACATGTGAAACTTTATCAGGACTAAGAGATTTAGATCCTTGATCTAATTCCAAGATTTTATCCCCAATAGCCTCACCCATTTCCTTTCTAGATAATTGAAAGGCTTGCTCCATTCTCTCTTCAGAAGATGGGATAACCTCAGGAACAACTTGTTCCTCTAGGTGTTCCTCAAGAGCAGATTCTTTCTCAAGAGAAAGATATTCTTCTAAATGTTCTTCCAGAACAACCTTTTACCTTTCAACAAAAAAATATTCTTCTTGAGAGATAGGTTCTTCCTCTAGATCAACAATCTCTTCAGGGACAAGTACTTCCTTCTCAATTAAGAATTGAGGAGCAGGTTCACTATCTTCCTCATCCAGGACAATTTTCCCTATAGGTGAAACAACCTCTTCTTCTTCTTCCTCATCAGAGTAGTCAATTATTTCATCTGGTTCCAAACCAAGATCAGGAATGTCCTTAGTTATTGAATAGTGCTCAACCGGGTTGAAATTTTCATAGACCCTATCATTATCTCCCACCCATGATTTTCTCCATGGATTCCAACTAATTTTCATTCTCTTGACTGTAACTTTTGAAATAAAAAATTCACAATCCTTAATGACTTTTTTCATTTGGTCCAACCAACCCTTTTTCATGAAGCATAACTGATTTTAACATTGAGTAGAACATAGAGGTTGACTTGGAGGTTGTATTTATCAACTCACACATATGGAGGATAACATAGTTTTATAGGTTGATCTTGTGTCCATTATTCATAATATGTATCAAAAATACATCCTGATACTTGATTATAGAAAAATAACATTTTATGGGGCTAATTAGATTCTGAAAAAACTTAAACAAAAGTCTATTTTCCCAATCTAGATCAGTATCTATATCTATTCTCTTTGTTTCATTTCCAGTTGATCTTCTCAAGGATTCTTCCAAAACAAATATCTCACTTGGAGGTGGAGGACCGCTCTGGTAGTCCTCAAAAATACCCTCATGAGGTATCCTTAGGCATGCCACCCATAAACTCAAATAAAAGGTACATCTTTTCCCATTGATCCGGCTTCTTTGAACAAAACCATATTCTGTATCAAAAGAAAATTGAACGAACTTATAAAATTGTACAATTATCTTTAGGTATATCAGTCTATCATCCTTTTTGAACCAATCTAGCCACCCTTTATCTTTTAGTACTTTCAATAATAAATACCTACTTAACAACATTCACTAGGGGAAAATTTTCTTTTCAGGTACCACTGTTCTGTTTACCAGCTTCAGATTCAAAGGAACTTCAGGCACTAACTTTGGTGATATTTTCATATTATTCTTTGATATGAACTTCTCATAAGTTGATAAGGATGGGAATTTCATTCTGGACATTCAACAAAGGTTAGATAGAGAGATAAAGGTTGAAGGAGGGGTTACAGTTTGAGAGAAGAAGGCTCGAGTGAAGAAATGAGTTAAACTTCTTTCGTTTTTATCATTTAGGGATGTCAAGCATCGCAAAATTAAAAGCATGATAAAGTAAAAGAATAAAAGAATTAATTACCATGATATGAGTTATAATATGTAAATAAAACAATAAAGCGTCTTTACGGTGAGATTGTAACAGAATTTAACGGTGAGACCATAACAGGCTTTCACGGTGAGACCGTAACAGGCTTTCACAGTGAGATCATAACTATGTGATTTCTAAAATGTGCGACCATATTGTTTGATACAATAAGTGCTAGATAGTAACTGAGAGATAGTAACTGTGAGACCGTAAACATGAAACATAAAATTTTAAGATAGTAAAACTATAGAACTGTTAGAGTTATATAGTAATCTTAAGACAATGACTTGTGAAACCGTAAACTGTGAAATAGTAAGCTGTGAAATAGTACACTGACTACTTAAGATTTATCATTACCAGCTCATGTATTATGTAATCTATTCTTTCAGAATTTAATGTTTTGGTGAATATATCAGCAAACTGATATTCGGTTCCAATGAATTCCAAAGTGATATCACCTTTTTTATAATTATCTCTCAAAAAGTGATGTCTTAGATCAATATGTTTTGTCCTAGAGTGTGAAACATGATTTTTTGAGATGTTAATAGAACTTTTATTGTACCAATTTATAGGTACATGTCTTAATTGATATCCATAATCTAGTAATGTGTGTTTCATCCACAAAATTTTTGCACAATAACTACCAGCAGCTATGTATTCAGCTTCTGCAGTAGATAATGCAACCAAGTTTTGTTTCTTACTACACCATGATACCAGTGACTTTCCTAAAAGGTGACATGTTCTAGAGGTGATTTTTCTATCTAACTTAAAACCACCAAATTCATCATCAGAATAACTAACTAATTCAAAATATTGTCCTCTAGGATAGAATAATCCTAGATTGGGTGTATGCTTGAGGTATTTAAAAATTATCTTAACAACATTTAAATGAGATTACTTAGGGTTTTCTTGAAAATGAGAATATATACACTAAACATAATGTCAGTTTGGATAGCAGTTAAGTAGAGTAAGCTTCTAATCATTCCTCTGTAAGTGGTTTGATCAACAGATTTTCCATCTTCATCAACATCCAACTTATAAGTAGTACTCATTGAAGTGTCACTAATTTTAGTGCTATCCATGCCAAAGAATTTTAGAAGATCCCTAGTATATTTACTTTGATTTAAAATAATACCATCATTATTTTGAAATATTTGAAATCCAAGAAAGAATTTTAGTTCACCCATTAAACTCATTTTAAATTCGTTTTGCATCATTTTAGAAAACTTGATACATAAAGAAATTTTTGAAGATACAAATATAATATCATCTACATAAATTTGAACTACTAAAACATCATTGGAAATTCATTTTATAAAAAGGGTAGGATAAGATATTCCTTTTTTAAAACCATTAGAAATAAGAAAATTACTTAATCTATCATACCAAGATCTTGGAGCTTGTTTTAAACCATATAAAGCTTTAGATAATTTAAAAATATGATTTGAAAAATGAGGATTTGTAAAACCAGGGGCTTTCTCAAAAAAGACATCCTCAGCTATATACCCATTTAGTAATGCACTCTTAATATCCATTTGATATAGTTTAAAATTAAGATGTGCAGCATAAGCAAGTAAAATTATGATGGATTTAAGTCTAGCTACTGGTGCAAAGGTTTCTTCATAGTCAATTCCTTCTTCTTGAATATAGCCTTGTGTAACCAATCTAGCATTGTTTCAAACAAAGTTACCAGCTTCATCTACCTTATTTATAAACACCCACTTAGTGCCTATGTTAAATGTGTCTTTGTGTCTATCAACAAGTTTCCAATCTTTGTTCCTTTCAAACTAATTAA
The DNA here is from genome assembly GCA_963277665.1 of Viscum album. Classification (NCBI taxonomy): domain Eukaryota; kingdom Viridiplantae; phylum Streptophyta; class Magnoliopsida; order Santalales; family Viscaceae; genus Viscum; species Viscum album. The sequence goes on from OY728159.1 coordinate 373,599,802, forward strand.
TCTATTCTTTCATAGCCATCACCCAAAATTCATCATTTATAGCATCATTAATGTTTTTAGGTTCAAGTTGGGACAATAAGACTTGATGTTCAACCTAATTTCTAAGAGAATATATAGTTTGAGTTCCTTTATATAAATTTCCTACAACTTCATCTAAAGGATGGTTCTTAATAGCTATATCAACTCTAAAAAAAGAAGGACTAGTGATTTCAGGTTCTTCCACAAGTTCGGGTTCATTGTGACTTGAATCTAATAAATTTCCAGAATTGGAAGTTTTCCCAGATTTCTTTACAGGATGGTTAGAGGATTTTTTATTGATGCCCATATTTGATACATCATCTTCCAAGTTCTCTAGAGTGGACTTAAGATCTTGTGGATCTGTTTCATCAAATTTGACATGGACAGATTCTTCCACACATTTAGTTCTTTTGTTAAACACTCTATAGGCTTTACTAGAGATTTAATATCTTATAAATATTCCTTCAAAACTATTGGATGAAAATTTATCAAGATTTTCCTTAGTATTAAGGATATAGACTTTGAAACCAAAAACATTGAAGTAAATAAATTTGGGTTTTCTATTGTTCCATAACTCATATGGATTTCTTTTAAGAATTGGTTTAATCAACACTCTATTAATAATATAGCATGTTGTATTTATAGCTTTAGACCAAAAATAAATTGGTAAGTCATATCACTAAGCATATTTTAGAAATTTATTTCAATGTTCTATTTCTTCTTTCTATAACTCCATTCTGTTGAGGTGTTCTAGGGGAAGATAAATTATGACTATATCCATTTTGTGAGAAAAATGATTCAAACTCTTGATTTTCAAACTCATGGCCATGATCACTTCTTAAGGATTTAATTCTAAGTCCACTAAGATTCTCTAAAGTTTTTTAATATTTGGTAAAATGAGAGAAGTATTCTCTTTTGTGAGCCAAAAATAAAGTCCAAGTATATCTAGAAAAGTAATCTACAATAACACAAACGTAGTGCTTCCCATTTAAACTAGAAACTCTAGATGGTCAAAACAAATCCATGTGAACCAATTTGAAAGGTTGAGAAGTTGATACTTCTTTCTTTGGTTTGAAGTAAATTTTGTGTTGCTTTCCCTTTTGACAAGGATTACACACTTTATCATTTGGAAACTCAAGTTTGGGTAGGTCTTTGACTAAGATTTTTCTAGTTAACTTTATAAGGGAGTGAATATTACAGTGTCCTAGTATCATATTCCAAAGCCAAGATTCTTTGTCAAATACACTTAAACATGAAGAATTTTTAGTGACCAAAGAATCTAAGTTAACATAGTATACATTTTCATTTCTTAATGAAAAAACACTAATTCAATTTTAGAATTGAAAACATTGCAAGAATAATTTTCAAACTTAACATTAAATCCATCATCACATAGTTCTGAAATACTAAGTAGATTATATTTCAATCCATAAAAAAAGTACTTTAGAAATTAAAACTGAGATAGAGTTACCGATTTGGCCAAGGCCAATGATCTTTCCTTTGGCATTGTCACTAAAGGTGACATGTCCACCATCATTTTTTATTAAATTCATGAAGCATGTATAGTCTCCTATCATGTGTCTTGAACACCCATTGTCCAAGTACCATAAGATTTTACAAGATCTCTTTAAGCATATTTCTTACAAAATAGTCAAATAAAAATAGACTTTGGTACCCATATTTGTTTGGGTCTAGTAATATTAGTGACGAGTGCTTTAGGAACCCACATCTGCCTCATAGGTTTCCTATAAGAATAATGTAAAGTTCTTGAAAAATAAACTCTATTTGGTCCAGAAAATCTTGAAACAGTAGAGAGTGTATCATAACTTGAACTAGCTGAATGTTTTCCAATACTAAGAGTAAAGCTGTATGTCCTAGACTTAGAAACAAAATTAGTTCTTCCAACATTTCTTTTACCAGGTTGATAGCCAATACCAATAGTATATTTAGGAGAAATCTATTTTCCTAACATTTGTACGAAAGTATATTCACCATTAGTAAACCTTTCAAGATCCTTTTTTAATTTCTCATTATATAGATTTAGTTCATTGTTTTCTTTCAGTAATTGAGAATTTTTCTACCTTTCTATAGAAAGTTCATATTTAACAGTTGAGGTAAGAGCATGCTATTTCTTTAAATATTTGTATTTATCTTTTAGTTCATTACATGTATCTTCAAGAATATTACAGTACTCAAACATTTCTTCATTGGACATATTTTTAGAGTCACTCTCATCTTCAGAATAATAGGAATTGTGTATAGAAGATTCTAATGTTACCTTAGATGTGTTTGTCATAAAACACATATTGGCTCTATTAGCCTATTCATCATGTGAAGATTCTGAGTCACTTGAACTGTCCTCAGAGGCACTCCACGTTTCTCTCATTTACTTTTTATACTTTATATCTTTTTCCTTATATTTATTTTTGTACTTTATCTTGGGAAAGTCATCTTTTGCATGTACCTTTCACTTACATTAATTACATTCTATCTCATCAGACTTGTCACTTATTTTCCAATCTTTCATTCAGCTTCCTTTTTGATCATATCTTCCCTTGAAGTTAGGTTTTATGAAAAATTTATTCTTCTTGTAAAATCTCTTAAAAATTCTGGCTAATTGAGCCATATCCTCATCACTATCATGTGATGATTGTTCACTACTGTAACTTTCTACAGAGACTTCCAATTTCCTTTTTCTTTGTGTTTAGAGGTGGTGGTATTAAATGCAACAAATATTTTTAGGTTCATCCTCCTCTTCCTTGTTGACTTTAAACTCATCTTCATACATCATTAGTTTCCCAATGAGTTCTTTTACAGGTAACTTGTTGATGTCACATGAATCTCTAATAGAGACATAGGTTCCTCTCCATCTATCAAGTAGGAATAGAAGAATCCTCATAATTTGTTCTATGGTAGTAACTTCTCTTTTGAGAGAAATCATTGTGTTGATAATTTCATTGAACATGCGATACATGTTAGAAATAGGTTCATCAGGTTTAATTTTAAAGTTATCATATTTAATAGTATAAGTATTAAGTCTCATTTCTTTCACACTAGAATTTACTTCATGTGAAACAGACAAAGTATCCCAAATTTCATGGGTATTTTTACATGCAGAGATTCTGTTAAATTCCTCATCTCCTAAAGAGAAATATAAAGAATTCATGGATTTGAAATTGTTATTGTAGGCAGTCTTGGTTGGGTTATCCCAAGTAATTCTATTAATAGTTGGAATCTTATACTCATCTATAATTGAAGACCAAATTTCAAAACCCATACTTTCCAAAAACCTTTTCATTTTAATTTTCCATTGGGCATAATTTGTTCCATTAAAGAATGGTGGTCTATTTGTTACATCACTTTCTAGTATATTATCCATAATAAAAAATAATTTTAAAGAGATAGAAATTTAGAATTAATAGAAATTTACATATCTTTAAAGTACAACCAAAATCATAGTTGAATAGGGTCAAAAACAGAGTCTTAACAGGAATAACAAATAATCCCCTAATACCAAATGTTGGTCGGAGTAGAGTACTCAAGAGGGGGGTGAATTGAGTATCTATAAAAATTTATGTTTGAAAAGTATTCTTAAAAGGTTCCCCAATAAAATAAATACATACTAGTTAATCAAAGTAATATGTTTATGAAAGCTTGACTATTTAAATAACTTCTCAGAAAATTGATTAATTCTTAGTAACCTTAATATCAGTTATTAGCATTAATTTTGAATCTATTTTAATAAGGAAAAACAATTATAACTTATTTCTAAGATTAACTATCAAAGTAAATTTAGTGATATCTAAATTATATAGAAAAATAGAGAAAACTAAATTAATCAACACAACAGATATAAAACAAGTGGTTCAGTCTCAAGCTGAGACCTAATTCACTCCACTTGGTGATCACCTGCCACCAACCAGTTTATATAAATAAACTTGATCCACACCCTAGATCAGGGTAAACAACAATACATAGGACTATCCAGGTCACACGACCTCTTCCATATTTCTTTGTGGGTATAAAATAGTAGGTCACACAGGGACCTCTTCCACACTTATCCATGGGAGTAAACAAGTGTAAAAGGATGTGAGAGGAAGGATATATTGTATCCTCCAGTTTAATGTAGGAGACAATGTGTGTTTTTATGCAGACACACACACACACACTGCTCAAAAGATAAAAACAATACACAGTAGATAAAAAATGATGAGATAAGGTTAGAAGTGCTCTGAGTGTTAGTCTATGTATCTTTGGACTTCTAGGATGAAGCAGATGTTAGAATCGAGTCCTCTTGCGAGAAACAAAGTATCGCAAGTCTGATGATCTAGTTTCCAGTTAGATCTGGCTCGTGTTATTTGGAAAGTTGGTAATGGGAATATTCTCTTGACTATAATATATGGTATCCCATAGGTTTGGATTCAAGAATGATTTGTGTGTTCTTTAGATGTATTGAGTTGCATGTGTTAGTTCTTTTCTCAAGAATGCTCGTGCTTATTCGTTATCGTGCACTCTCCTATTTCTGGGCCACACTTCTCTTTTTATTCTTTGAGTGCATGTGTTGGAGCCAATAGGATGAATGTATTCTTCAACTAATAACTCATACTATCAGGTGATATGTCTACAATGAAATATTAATTATGACAGTGCATTTAAAAGACTCAAATATGACCGTTATAAATTAAATTGAAAATGACAAAATAAATTAAAGAACAGTTCACAATATGTCTGGAAATGGTGTCTCTATGAAATGGTGTCTCCATGAAACGATGTCTCCTTATTTTCCTTTTGAGCGGTGAGACAGTTATGATGGAACAATTTTATAGAGATCAAGAACTGGTAGCACAAATGCGGTGTCTGGTCACGGTGTCTGGTTCTCAGTGTCTAGTCACGGTGTCTAGTCACGATGTATAGGTCATGATGTCTAGTCAAGGTGTCTGGGTCACGGTTTCTAGGTCATGATGTTTGGGTCATGGTGTTTAGGTCATAGTGTCTGGTCATGGTGTCTGGGTCCTTTTCCAAAAAAATATAACCGGTGGCAGATTCACGGTTTCTCAGACTTAGTTAAATATCTATATACAGACTTACACAGTGATATTAGAATGGATTAGAATTAATTATTTATCAAGGAAATAATTTATTACACAAATTAAAATTAGTTTTCAATAATCAAACATAGAACTTAAGATCTTGGATAGGTTAATTTAAAGAATAAAGAAACCAACCATCTGTACACATGATTTGAGACAGATTAAACAGGATTAACAAGATTTATAGAATGTATAGGATTTTTGATCATTAAAACATTATTAACACATTATTAACAATATTTACAGAATGTATAGGATTTGTGATCATTAAAACATGATTAACACATGATGATTCCAACAAAATGATCTATTAAATTTTATTTTTAACAATTTTGCTTTTACAAATGTTTTTAAAGGAATCTTCTTATCACTTTCTGAACGAGGAAATTTTATAAACTCTTACCTTATAAAAGTAATGTTATTTTTACCTTGTATGACATGTAAAAAATTACCAACTGTCATTTATTTGAATCTTTCTTTGAATGTTTAAAAGGATATTTTTTAAATAATTTTTTAATAGTGATTTTACAGTAAAATTATTTAAATGTTTTTTCAAAATAAAAAGTATATTTTCCTAAAGAATGTTTTTAAAAGATTTTTTATAATATTTTCATTAATTAATGAAAAAACCCTTTATTTTTACTCCAATTGGGATATGCTGTATTAATACTATCCTTATTCTTCCTCAGGATAGTTTTTGAATGATTTGACCATGGATAGTATTGAAATTAACTTCCTAGATTCATTTTTTAGTCCCCTTGAAGTATTAAATTTCTTATGATCATTTAACATTGAATTTCCTATAATTATCCATATCATTTATCATGGATATTTTCATTACCTAAATTGTATACCATTTTTACATATGGTGTTTACTTTGAAAGTTATTTTATTTACTGGGGAAATATTGATAAATTTTTATCCTTTATTCAATATAGAAAATTAGTAAGGCATATTGTTTATTAATTAAATTTATTATTCGATATATGAGGAATGATTTGGATATGAACTATATGGGTTGTGTACTAGTTAAGGCAAGACCCTCGATGCATAGGTAGTCTCATGAGATGAAATCAGTTGGCTAGCCTAAGCTAATGGGTTTCTTACCCAATATGTTTTAAAATATACTGAGGATAGATCTTAATGGTAAAGGTATCATGTACCTAGGAAACATGACATCCAATAATTAAGAATTGTCATTATTAAAAATTAATTTATTATTATTATCCATCACATTATTTATTTGACATTATCTATGGATTCACTTTCATTCTCAGTATATTGATTACACGTCACATGTTTTCAGTTATTTACCTTGCCATATTAATTACTCCTTATCTATTTATTTCAAATGATATGTGTGTTCATTTATTTACCTTTCCATACCATTTACGAACTTCCTAATAATATTATTGATTATATGGCATGTTTTTTCAAACCTTTCCATATTGATTATTCTTATTGATTCATTATTTCTTCCACTATACTTTAACCTTAATAAGAATTTGAGCTCACCCTTATTTTTTTCCTTTCCCCAGGATTCCCTGAAGTGTACTAAGAAAGATATGAAAGGACGTGCTAGATGGAATAAAGTTCCTATCCTCAGAAATAAAAATTTTTTTGTACTTTTTTTATTCATTTTTAATACAAGACTCATGTATGTATCTAATTTACCAAGACTACTAAACTGTTTAGTCATTTGGGACATAATTTACTTGTATATTATGAAAATGTAATGGTTTTAGACATAGACTCCGAGATTTATGGGGTCGGGTCGCTACAATTGGTATCAGAGTAGTTTTAGTAGAAACCTTGGGAATTATATTTAGGAAAACATAGATTAGATAACATAACCCTAAGGTATAATTTTAGGATACGTATAGAATAACATCTTAAAGTTTCATTTAGATAAAGATTATGTGGATTTCCTAGAAATACATCATTTTCTAGATACTACAAGTGGAAGTGGTTCTAAAATAGATGTAACTTGGGATAAAAACTCTGAGAAGGTGCATCAGGCCTGAATTGAGTGTAACCTGGTACACAAAAACAAGCCTTATTGCACACCTGGTTTGACACTCCTGGGGGATATGCTTAGGATAATTCACATTTTCTTTACAAACCATTATAAATAATTTGAATAGATAATTAAAATTAATGATTTAGGTTAAACCTAAGGTGTTTTAGATTGAGAATAAGGTTTCATGATTTAGATATCCTATAAATTATTATATATTTTTCTCATTATGACTATTGTTACTCACACTATGCTTTATGGTTTTAGTGAATGGCTGGAACCCAAAGGAGTCAAGTTAACATTGAACATGCAGGAAAAGGTGGAGAAATGAGAAAACAAATGAGGTGTTGATAGAAGTGAAAGATATAATATTTATGCCTAATTAATTTTCCTTAAACATGATTAACAACATATATCTTAACCAACTCCTGAACTCACCAAAGAAGATAAGGATGAAGGTTTCTAAGAGATCGAGTGGCGGAGACCATAAATAAAATAAGGCTCGATTTCTATCATGTATGAAATGTGGAAAGAGAAACCCATTAAAGTGTCTCAATGTAATGGTAAAATTATTTATGTGTGGGGAAGAAGGGCATAGATCAAAGAATTGTCAATGAAAAATGAAGTGTATGATGGAAGGAAATAAATATCATCTTAATGATATCTGTATAGTTCATTTCCATAAATGTGGGGAACCTAGGAATTACCTGAGTCAATTCCCTCCTATATAGAATAAACTATAAACCAAGTAAGGACCTATGTGGAAATAAATGGATGAAATATTTATGTATTGGGGTTGTGTTGAAAACCTTTGTTAAAAGGTCTATTTAATTATTAAATTTCAAGGATATTTGTTTCATAGAGAAGGGGATGAATTAGAATTTGATCGAATCACAACCAAAATATGAAATTGTTCCTATTAAATTGAAACATATCAAGTAAATATATTTCCTTATATTATTGGTTAATAAAATAATTCCTCAATATTAGGAAAAGTATCCTAAAACAAAAATGTTATCCTAATTGTAAGAGTTGGTGTCCTAGAACCAACTGGTTGTACTTTGATTAGATATATATTTAATGTATTTAAATATTAAACATCTTATTACCTATTGTTCATTATTTTGCATGACTATGATGTAATAATTTCCTAGAGTATTTGTTGCATTGATAAGGTTATGACAGTTACCTGTTATGATGAGAACCTTGAAATACTATAACAGTATTCTTAAATATAGTTCTATGGTTGGATGACATACTATGATGGGACACATAGTATGCAGACTGTCAGATGCAAGTACTCATAAGAAGATGAGACTTACTCTCACGAATTTCACACTTGGTAATCTCTAAGACAGGATATTATGAGAACAGACCCACCAGTAGGAATTCCCTATGATTTGGTGTCATCATATATTTCTATATGCGAGCATGTGTAATGATCCTTATACTTTAAGATTATCATTAATATGTGTCATGAATCTTGCAGTTTGATTTAATAATGAAAACAATCATGTAGATAGTTGGCGGAAAGTAGTGTACATTGGGAGCGTCATGAGTGGCATGTTATTAATGGATAATTTGAGGAAGGATTTGTCCCTTCTATTTATGGAAGTTGATATCTCAACCCTTTGATTGAAATAAAAATATCATGTGAAATTTCATGGACATGGTGTAATGATGAGTTTATTTCTGGTAGTCAAAGAACGACGTATCAAGAATAAAAGTTTATGACACTATCATGAAACTTTCTTGATGAGATATTGCGACAAAGGGATTATATTATATAGTAAGTGTTCGTATGTGGATGTCATTGTTGCAACTTTAAGTTCTTTATCTTGGGTGCCTTGACCCATTTCTAGAAAGTACTCTTGGACTTTAGGCAAGCTCACCTAATGCCAACGAGAAAGAATCCTAGAGGGTCACACACTAAGTGTTTCTAGTGGTCTCAGTTAAATTCTATTTGAATTTAATTAATAAATATTATTCTCAAGACAGTGGAATAATTTTATTCAAGATAAAATGATTTCATAAATTAAATAAATATTTATTCACCGGATTGTGGGTAAAATATATTTATTTATTTTATTGACCATTTAATAAATATTTATTTACTAGTTTGTAAATAAAATATTTATTTGAGAGAATAAATTATTTATTTATTTATTCGGGTGTTCAATAAATGGAAGTGGAGTTCGAGCGGACCAAGGTTGGTTTGGTAGTAAAATAATTATCTGTAAGTTGATAAATAATTATTTAACTAATTGGCATAAATTAATATAATTCTGCTATTATTTTGTGATGTGTAATTTTATTTATAATTCCATTTTGCACAAGTTGGCATACCATAAATAATGACTCAGTATTATTATTAATAGCATGGGTTTTATCTATGGTTATGAATGTATTTATTTTCTATTAAATAATTAAATATTGTAACTGAATCCCCATGTCAATAAATAGACACATATGTCTATTGTGCCATGTATCGAACCGCACACCTGGTGAATTGAGAATTGTTGAGATAAAAAATTTATTTCTCAAATCCCTTTCCCTCCTCTCTTAAGAACGAGAGATGTTCTTCAAGGTTGAAGAACAAGCGACCATGAATGATCGATAGAAGGCCCTCGCTTCACCACACTAGCACTTGAAGAACAAGTGGTGTTGATCAGAGGCCATAGGAACATGTGTGGATCACCGTTAGATGGATTTTCATTTGGATCCTTTCAAGTGAAGAAAGATAATACAGAAGGGTCATTCCAGATGATCAACATTATCAACGAATAAAATAATAAAGATCCATGTATTATTTTCTTTATGAAATTAATTAAATTAATTATAAACATAATGTGTAATATCCTATCTAAAGATTTCAGGTCTCTTACTTCTTTATCTAAATATTTGATTCTATTCTACGGAGAGTAGCATTCATCATCATATTTATCTTGGAATAATCATTGATCATGGTAAAAATTATAGTTGGGTGCCGGACTAACTGTGCTTCCACTGTTCTCGGAACCTACAAGTGGTATCAGAGGGAGGTCACATCATAGTTTATAATTATTTAAATAATTTTTAGATGATTTAAGGTTTAATAATTTAGTTTTTCAATTCAAGGATAATTGTTCTTTCAATCTAGATTTTGAGATCTGTTCTCCCTCTTTTCATTTCTCATTCACCTTATAGAAATGATATTTTCTTTTAATTTTGATTAAAATAAAATAGAGAATATCATCTGGAGGTTCTAAAGGTTCCTGACCATACAACACCAGAATACACGGAATGTAGTTGGATTCACACACCGTGTATCAAGGTTCAATGTATTAGGACTGGTCCACCAAACCAAGTTGTGTCATTGGAGTTTAACTAAGTCTTAAAGACTCTGTGTGTTGACCAGGAACAGGTGGCACATAGTTTTTAGATTACACGTCGTGTGGCCCACTAGACACGGCGTGTAGTCCCTTCGGGTTAGGGTTGGACCGTGTACCCTGTACATGGCTTTCCTAGATGGAGACCATGTAATGTGGATACTACATGGTGTGTGGACCACTGGACACTCCATGTACTCAAAAGACGTTTGAAGTACATTTACACACCGTATCCCAAGTCATGTACTTCAGATGGACGATGAATGATAGTACACGCCATGTAGCTGAAACTACATGCTGTGTACTCATCCAAATTATGCATATTTATTAAAATTTATTATTATTTTATACAAACCCTTGAGACATGTACCATGGTGTAGGCGTAAATCTGAGGCACACACACGATAGGTGTTTTATATATATGTGTTTAATTTAATATCTACGTAATGTACATTTCTACTCATTAGGTAGTTATGAATGAGAATTAACCAGGTTGCCTCCAAGTTACAAGTTATGTACACAGATAATTTTAAATGAATTTATTTTTATAAAATTATGATGGATGAGAATCTCAAGGAAATTTTGAAAAAGGATTAAGATAAAAGGATTAATTAATTAAAGATACTAATTAATCGATTCGAGCATAATTTATCTTAATAAGAATGATTAAAGAATTGAAAACTAGTTTTATTAAATGCGTAACTCATTGAATGTATGTGAGTGATCATGAAATAGACCAAGACCTTTGTATGCAATTGGTTTCCTTTTAATTTATTTATTAAATTAATCATTGTCATGCGATCCATCTCTCCTCATTAATATGTAGGGACAACATTCCCATGGTTTCTTTTATGTAAACCCAACTTTTACCCCTCACCCACATGTGAGTTTAAAAGCATATATAATGGGTGGAACTCCCAAGATAGAGGAGGCAGTTCAAGCTGGATCCGGGACGAAACCAATCCCAAGAGATACATAGGTAGACATGTGGAAAGATATAAACACGAACCCAAAAGGTTCAAGGTGTTTCTCCCCTAGTTCAGAATTAGTTTATCAACTTCTAGATAAACTAACCATTAAAAAAGCTCATGATCATTCCCTTTAATTTATTTTATTTCTATTAGTTGCATGGTTTATCATTATGGATGTGTTTTCACGATCACATAATTAATGTATTAAACAAGCATGCAAGATGGAACTAAAATAAACCAGGCTTATGGGTAAATATTATCAATACATAGTTAATCACTTAAGTAAGTTCCACTTGATATTAACAAGAATGTGATAATGATAACAATCAATTCACTCATAAGAGATAAAAATACCTCAAATAAAATATTAAGTATAGTGACCCAAGCCTTTTCCATATAACATTACATGATTTTAAGCATAATTATACATCAGAGTACAAGACAAGGATCGTTAAGTCTAGTGTCTTGGAAAACTAGGTACATAAAACATAAAATATGGGGCTAAAAAATACTTCTTTATTTAATCTCCAGAAAGAGATCCTAACTTCCTTTGAGCCATTACATCTGTATAGAGTACCCTAGGGAACACATGAACAAAGGGATGAGCTGAAAATCCCAATAAGGGAATGAGCATAAGGATACGTCTTAAGCACATGAGTTAGGAGGCATGACATAATGATATCCAAAGAAAGGAACATATAAAATCATATCATAAAAGTATGGAATCATATAAACATAGAATCATATAAAAGTGGAAGGATCATAAAACATTTCTTTAGTACGGTTCAAGGCTAACCTCCAATCCTGTTTCCCATTTTAGTACAGGTTAAGGCTAACCGCCAATCCCATTTCCCATTTTAGTACGGGTCAAGGCTAACCGCCAACCCCGTTTCCCATCACATCTCCTAAGACTTAACTTCAACCGATGCATTAGAGCGCTATCAGGGTGTACCCATCTCAAAATTTTCATGAATATGATTTCCAAATAAATAATCATACATAATCAACCATATATAAACATAAGGGTACCCATGTAAAGAATTGGGTACCATAATCATGACATAAAGCATAACCAATGGGAGTATCATGAATGTGTCCATGAAAGAAAGAGATTATAACATACATGAACATTAATAGGGTAAAATAGTTATATAACATGGTAAGTGATGTCAATCAGAAGTGACAACATATAAGAAATGTTTTTTAGAAACATTAGCATTAAAACATTTTTGTGCGTTTTTAAGGAAAATACTATAGTGATTTTAAAATATAAAAGAGGAAAATAATTTATATAAAACCATAATTGAACGAAGAAGGTTTTAATAATAAAAATACTGATTTTATAAAGACAATGATGGCTTAAAACAGAGTATAGAGTGTACTTTAAATTAGGTAAAAATTCGGGAAGTTCCCTTAAAACAAGTTTTCTTATCAGAAAGTTCTAAGAATGGAATCTTTTAAAAACATGTATATCCCCAAAGTAGAGTGATTAAAGGGTCTTAATAAATGATTTTTTTTAAAAATAGGCATAATTTATAATATGTACATAAACATACAAGATAACTCCTTTTTATATATAAGTAAATATAAGGCTACCCGAAAGAACAAAGAAGGTTCGGGTAGAATTCATTACGGTTTATCGGCATGGTGTCAGGTGTACCTAAGAAGACATGATGGGAGTGAAAATGGGTTTAAAATAACTTATAAATCATGAGTGAAGTATGGGGGAGGTGCAAAAACATACCCCATCATTTTTGATTACACATAAAAAGGCATAGCATAGAGGACAATCTTGATTAAGAGAGAAATGGAGAGGATCCCTTACCTTAAATCTGTTGGTGTTCTACACTTGTTATTAAAGACCTGAATAAACGAATTAGGTTTATTAATTAATAATTACATAACCTATTCTATATGTAATTTTTTTATTATAATAATTTTAAGTTCCTTTATAACCGTTTTGATTGGTTATGAGGTTCAATTTCATTGTTCGGGCTCGTTTGTTAAATTGGTTTTAATGACCAGTTTTCTTATATTCATGTTTGGATAAACATGTAAGATGAAAGTGGTTGTCCATAATTGAAGATATATTCTATTAGTGAAAATCCTGTAGATTACATGGTTTTAAATTTAATTTTGTTACTTAGAGTGAAGTCGAATTATTATATAAAACCATAATGACAACCGTTTTTGTTAATCACTGGGTTTGATTACAAATAACATGTTTTGATTTATAACTTAATGCCATTTGTACAAAAGGATTACAGAACAGAAAATAGGATATATTACATATATAATAATCTGGTTCCACCATAACAAAAATGGTTTCATGACCAGAATTAAATATGATAATAGAAATTGATAAACCATTGTCCTTGAATGTGCTAAAATAGCGCATCTCAAACGGTGCTTTCATTTCTTTCAAATAAAAGGTGGGTAAAGGGGAGAAGATAATGAAATATCCCATTAGAATAAAAAATTTAAGTACATGTATGTTACTGGAGTTATTATACTATTTGGGTGAAGGGAGGTGAGGAAAGAAACAAAAATAAAAGAACTTAAAAGAAATGAAGGAACTAGAAAGAGGAATTTATCGCTTGAAACTTCCTCCTTTGAGAACCTCTTAAGGGGAGATGTCTTGGTATTTTGAAGAGGCTAGGAGATTTTGGACGTGGTGGAGGATCTTGGGGAGAGATTTGGGCAGAATATTGGCAAGGAACAAGGCTTGAGAGTAGTGAAGAGAAGAGGGAGTGAGGGGGGGGGGGTTATAGTGGAGGAGAGGAGGGATTTCATAATATTATAATCATTAATTTATTATTTCTTCACTAGATAAGGAATAGTAAGTATTCCATGACCAAGAATAGTAATAAATTTGTGTGACTTCGAACCAAAGGCCATTTACATCATCCATGACTCAAGCATGATGCACAAATTAAGTTTTTAGCATTTATTGTGAATTATCAAATTTTACTATTCATAAAAAAATAAAGTATTTTAGAAAAAACTCAAAAATTCACCCTAACCATTTTTTGACGTGTAGAATCCAAAAATGAAGTCCATTATTCCAAAATAAATTTCCAAATATGATTATTTTAATATTTAATTAAAATCATATTTTATTATCAAAAATCAATTTTAAAACATTCATTTACTTATTCTAAAATATAGGTATATCATAATTTCAACTTGAATAATATTTATATATTATGATAGGTAAGGTTACTATTCATTAGTTTATATAACTATTTATAAGGGTATGTTACTATTCATAAGGATAAGTAACTATTCACCAAAAATTAAGTTTTTCTTATCAGACTCCAAATAACTTACTGATTGCAACCGTGTATGTCAAATTTTTAAAATTTCAAACACAAAAGTGAAAACTTTTGTTTAAAGGTCACTTAGCACTTAGTAGTTCATTATGTTGTGTTTTCATGTGATTTGGGGACATATTTATAAGAATGTAATTTCCATTTATAAACCATTAGGTCATTACATTCTTCCCACCTTATGAAATTTTGCCCTTGAAATTTTGTTTTACATTCTAAGACATATACGGTTGTGGGAACTTTTACTTCATTACTTACTATAGTTCCCATGTTTCCTCTTCATACTTATGGTTTCACCATAGTACCTTGAACAAATGAGTAGTCTTGTTGCGTAGAACTTTGTCTCTATGATCCAAGATCTTCAGCGAATGCTTCTCAAAGGAAAGATCATCCTCCAACTATACCACCTCTGAAGAGAGTACATGGGAAGGGTCTGGTATGTACTTACTTAAGAGGTATACATGAAAGACATCATGTAATTTCATCATGGTAGGTGGAAGTCCCAGTCGATAGGCCAATTCTCAGACTCGATCAAGGATCTTGAAGGGGCCGATGTACCTGAGACTTAACTTCCATTTCTTTCCAAACCTCATGACATTCTTCCCTAGAGATATGCGTAAAATACCATGTCTCCAACTTTAAACTCAAGGTCTCATTGAATATTGTCTTCATAACTTTTCTGTCGACTTTGGACTACCTTGATATGATGTTGAATGGTTTTCACCTTCTCTACCATCTCTTGGACCATTTTAGGTCCTAGTAGCTTACGCTCACTGACTTCATCCCAAAACGCCAGTGTTCTGTACCTTTTCCCATAAAGGGCTTCATATGGTTCCATTCAGATGCTCGATTGGAAACTATTTTCATAGGAGAATTCAAACAGTGGAAGATGTTGGTCCCATCCTCCTTTTAATTCCATAGAACATGCTCTCAACACATATTCAAGTGTCTGAATAGTTCGCTCAGACTGGCCATGAGTTTGAGGATGATAGGTCGTACAGAAGTTCAGTTCAGTGCTTAGAACATGTTGGAGTCTTTTCCAGAACTTCAAGGTGAATCTTGGATCACGATTATATATAATTGATAGTGGTACTCCATTCAAACTTACCACTTATTTGACATAAATCCATGCAAGTTTATCCAATGATAAGTCCTCTCGAATCACGATAAAGTGAGCTGTCTTTGTAAGACGATCCATGATAACCCATATAGCCTTGTTTCCTCTTAATGTCCTTGGAAGTCTAGTGAAAAAGTTCACAGTAATGTTCTCCCACTTCCATGCTAGTATGGGTAGTGGTTGTATCATCCCCTTAGACTTTTTCCTCTCAACCTTCACTTTCTAACATACCAGGCACTTTAATGTATATTCAACAATCTCCCTTTTCATATTGTCCCACCAAAAGTTTTCTCGGAGATCTCAATACATCTTTGTGCTCCCTAGGTGGATAGAGAAGGTCGAGCTATGTGCATCATTCAATAGATCCTTCTTTATCTCTAGATCAGATGGTACACATAATCATGTCCAAAATCTTACAACACCTTCCCCATCAATTTTGAAATCGGAGGATTTACCATTTTTGATAGCTTCTACCCTTTTTTGAATTTCCACATCTTTTCTTTGAGCATACTTTATTTTCTCTAAGGGGGATGGTTGCGCAATCGTTTGAGAAATTATTCATGATGTTACTTCCTTAATTATTCCCATGTACATCCTTTTCAAATATAACAAGATCGGATCCTTTTCAATTCTCATTATTTATAAAGATGTAGGATCCTTTCTACTTAGAGCATTCGCCACCTTGTTTGCCTTACCGAGATGATAGTGGATTGAGTATTTAAAATCTTTGATGAGATCTATCCATATTCACTGGAACATATTTAGATCTTTCTATGTGAATATATATTTGAGACTCTTGTGGTCAGTATATATCTCACATTTCTCCCCATATAGATAATGCCGCCAGATTTTTAACACAAAGATCACCGCCGCTAACTCCAAATCATGCATAGGATAGTTTTTCTCTTGGATCTTCAGATGCATTGAGGCATAGGCTATCACTTTATAATTTTTCATTAGCACATAACCTAATACTTTCTTAGAATCATCACTATACACCACAAAGAGTTCTTCACTTATAGGGAGTGTGAGCACTGGCGCATTGATAAGCCTCCTTTTCAACTCCTTGAAATAGTCTTCACATTCCCATGTCTAGACAAAATTTACCCCCTTCTGTGTCAACTTGGTCATTGGGTTTGACAACTGTGAAAAGTTCTCCAGAAATTGTCTATAATAGCCAGCTAAACCTAAGAAGTTGTGGATCTCCATTATAGAAGTTGGCTTGGGCCAATCTCCAATTGCGTTCATCTTGGATGGGTCCACAGATATCCCTTTGCTGGTGATAACATACCCCAATAATGATACTTCCTCCATCTAGAACTCACATTTACTGTACTTTGCATACAACTTCTCCCTTCGCAAAGTCCTTAACACAATATTCAAATGCTCCTCATATTCCACCTTGATCTTGGAGTATAACATAATTTCATCAATAAATACTACCACAAATTTGTCGAGGTAATCTCTAAAGACTATATTCATTAATTCCATGAAAATTGCTAGAGAATTAGTGAGTCTGAAGGGCATCACTATGAACTCATAGTTTCCATACCTCATTCAAAAGGAAGTCTTGGGAATATCTTCCTTCCTCACCTTTAATTAGTGATATCCTGACTAAAGGTCTACCTTAGAGAAATAACTGATCCCACGAAGTTGATCAAACGAGTCATCTATCCGTGGTAGGGGATACTTGTTCTTTATCGTGATTTTATTGAGCTCACGATAATCAATGTAGAGGTGCATTGATCCATCCTTCTTCTTGATGAAGAGGACTGGCGCACCCCACGGTGAAGCACTCGGGTATATAAAACCCTTCATCATATTCTCATGTATTTGCTTCTTCAGCTCTTCCAGCTCTACAATGGCCATTCTAGAAGGTGTCTTTGAGATAGGAAGAGATCCCGAGATAACTTCAACTAAGAACTCAACCTATCAGTCAGGAGGAAGACCGAGAAACTCTTTAGGTAATACATCAGTGTAATCTCTTATGATTGTAATGTCTCTAAGCATGATTCTCTCCTTTGTCTCAATCATTTGAGCTAGATATGCCTGCTCACAAGGCAGCAATATCCACACTTGAGATGATGATTCTCAAGGAGATTCATCTTCCTCCTTAAAATTATAAAAAATCGGAGGATGCTTTAGGATGGGAAGAGTGATCTCCCTTTCCCGACAGTTGATGTTGGCTTTGTATAAAGATAGCCAATCCATGCCAAAGATAGCACTGAAATCCACTAATGAAAGTATGATGAGATTTTCTGGGAGGTTTAGTCCACAAATGTTAACCAGGGAGGAGTTATAAACCATGGACACAACAATTTTCCCATTCACTATTATCACAAATAAATTTTCCTCCAAATTTTGAGGTGGTGTTTGAATAGTTCTACTAAACTTACAAGATATGAAAGAATGCGTAGAACAAGAATAAAATAGTACTTTCAATATTCTTGAATGAATAACTAGTGTACCTGTCACCACATCATTGTTCAGATCTATCTTAGAAGTAGTGATAGAATAATCCCTTCCTTGCTGCCTTGAAGATTGTTGCTGATTGCCTCCGACAACCCTCGGCTTAGGGAAATTGTTCGCAAAATTCCCATGCTCCTTGCAGTTGTAACACTGCACTACAAACTGAGTGTTGATTTGAACCTTCCTTTATTCTTCAACATTAGCAGGATTTTTTATACCCCTTCAATAGTTCTTGTCCAGATGACCAAACTTTCCACATTTGAAGCAATTCTTGGTTCCCTTTAGACATTTACTAGGATGGTTCTTCCCATAACTTTTACAAGGGGAAAAGTCAGGCTTCTTTCCATCATGTGATTTGTTCGATGAACCACCCGTGTTGTTTTCCATTTTTTGATTCTTGTCACTGGGCCCATGAGACCACTGAGAGTCTCTAATCTCCATTTCTACCTGCTCATATCCAGGCATGGATGTATTTTCTTGATAAATCACATACTCAATACTGACCAAAATTTAGGAATGTTTTCTTATACCTAGTCTCATCCTTAAGGTTCTCACTAAGGTGCTCTATTCCTACTCTCCAAAAACAACTAAACCATCCTCTAATACCAACTTTAGCGAACCAATACTTTTCCATATAACATTACATGATTTCAAGCATAATTATACATTAGAGTACAATACAAGGATCATTAAGTCTAGTGTCTTGGAAAACTAGGTACATAAAACATAAAACATGGGGCTAAAAAACACTTCTCTATTTAATCTCCATAAAGAGATCCTAACTTCCTTTGAGCCCTTACATTTGCATAGGGTTCCCTGGGGAAGACATGAACAAAGGGATGAGATGAAATGCCTAGTAAGGGAATGAACATAAGGATACGTCTTAAGAACATGAGTTAGGAGGCATGACATGATGATATCCAAAGCATGGAACATATAAAATCATATCATATAAGCATGGAATCATATAAACATGGAAATAAATAAAAGTGGAAGGTTCATAAAAAATTTATTTATTACGGTTCAAGGATAACCTCCAATCTTGTTTCCCATTTTATTATGGGTCAAGGCTAACTGCAAATCTCATTTCCCATTTTAGTACGAGTCAAGGCTAACCGCCAATCCCATTTCCCATCACATCTCACGAGACATAACTTTTCCCAATGCATTGGAGTGATATCTAGGAATACCCATCTCAACATTTTCATGAATATTCTTGCCACATAAATAATCATACATAATCAACCATATATAAACATAAGGGTACCCATGGAAAGAATTGGGTACCATAATCATGACATAAAGCATAACCAATGGGCGTATCATGAAAGTGTCAATGAAAGAAAGATATTAGAACATACATGGACGTTTATAGGGTAAAATAAGCATATAACATGGTAAGTGATTTCAAATAGAAGTGGTAACATATAAGAAATGTTTTTGAGAAACATTAGCATTAAAAAATTTTTGTGCGGTTTTAAGGAAAATACTATTGTGATTTTAAAATAGAAAAGAGGAAAATACTTTATATAAAACCATAATTGAACCAAAAATGTTTTCATAATAAAAATAATGAATTTATAAATAAAATTGTGGCTTAAAATAGAGGATAGAGTGTACTGGAAATTGGGTAAAAAATCAAGAAGTTCCCTTAAAACAAGTTTGTTTATTGAAAAGTTCTAAGAAGGGAATATTTTAAAAACATGTATATCCCAAAAACATAGTGATGAAAGGGTATTAATAAATTAATTTTTTAAAACTACATAGAATTTAGAATATGTACATAAACATATAAGATAAATACTTTTTTTATATAAAGAAAGATAAGGCTACCCGAAAGAACAAAGAAGGTTCAAGTGGAATTCGTTACGGTTTATCGGCATGGTGTCAGGTGTACCTAAGAGAACATGATGAGAGAGAAAAGTGATTTCCCATAACTTATACATCATGAGGGAAGTATGGGGGAGGTTAAAAACATACCTCATAATTTGGGATTACACATAAAAATTCCTAGCATAGAGGACAATCTTGATTAAGAGAGAAATGGAGAGGATCCCTTACCATAAATCCATTGGTGTTCTCCACTTGCTATTAAAGACATGAATAAACAAATTAGGTTTATTAATTAAAAATTAAATAACCTATTATATATTTAATTGTTTTAGTATAATAATTTTAAGTTCATTTGTAACCATTTTGATTGGTTATGAGGTTCAATTTCATTGTTCGGGCTCGTTTGTTTACTTGGTTTTAATGACCGGTTCACTTATATTCATGTTTGGATAAACATGTAAGATGAAATTGGTTGTATAGAATTGAAGTTATATGATATTAGTGAACATAAATTATATTACATGGTTTTATATTTAATTTGGTTACTTAGAGTGAAGTTTAATTATTATATAAAACCATAGTGACAACCGTTTTTGTTAATCGGTGGGTTTGATTACAAAGAACATGTTTTTCTTTATAACTTAATACCATTTTCACAAAAGAATTACTGAAAAAATAGGATATATTACATATATAGTAATATGGTTCCACCATAACACAAATATTTTCATGACCAGAATTAAAGATGATAATAGAAATTGATAAACCATTGTCCATGAATGTGCTAAATTAGCGCATCTCAAACGGTGCTTTCATTTATTTCAAATAAAAGGTGGGGAAAGGCAAGAAGATAATGAAATATTACATTATCATAAAAAATTCCAGTACATGTATGTTACTGGAGTTATCATACTATTTGGGTGAAGGGAGGTGAGGAAAGAAACAAAAAGAAAAGAACTTAAAAGAAATGAAGGAATTGGAAAGAGGAATTTACCACTTGAGACTTCCTCCTTTGAGGACTTCTTAATGGGAGATATTTTGGTATTTTTAAGAGTATAGGAGCTTTTGGACGTGGTGGAGGAGACTGGGGAGATATTTGGGCAGAATATTGGCAAGGCACAAGGCTTGAGAGTAGTGAAGAGAACAGGGAGTGCAGGGGGATTTTTATAGTGGAGGAGAGGAGGGATTTCATAATATTATAATCATTAATTTATTATTTCTTCACAAGACAAGGAATAGTAAGTATTACATGACAAATAATAGTAATAAATGCATTTGAAATAGAACCAAAGTCTATTTACATCATCCATGACTCAAGCATGATGCAGAAATTAAGGTTTTAGCATTTATTGTGAATTATCAGATTTTACTATTCATAAAAAATTCAAGTATTTTAGAAAAAACTCAAAAATTCACCTTAACCATTTTTCGATGTGTAGAATCAAAAAATGGAGTCCATTTTTCAAAAATAAATTTCTAAATATTATTATTTTAATATTTAATTAAAATTATAATTTATTATCAAAGACCAATTTTAAAGCATTCATTTACTTATTCTAAAATATAGGTATATCGTACTTTCAACTTGAATAATATTTATATATTATCATAGGTAAGGTTACTATTCATTTGGGTATATCACTATTCATAAAGGAATGTTAATATTCATAAGGGCAGGTTACTATTCACCAAAAATTAAGTTTTTCTTATCGGACTCCAAATAACTTACTGATTGCAACCGTGTATGTCAGATTTTTGAAATTTCAAACACAGAAGTGACAAAATTATGTTTAAAGGTCACTTAGCACTTAGTAGTTCATTATGTTGTGTTTTCATGTGATTTTATGGCATATTTATAAGAAGGAAACTTCCATTCATAAAACATTGGGTTGTTACATTCTTCCCCCCTTATGAAATTTCACCCTCGAAATTTTGTTTTAAATTCTAAGCCGTAAACAGGTGTGTGTACTTTTCCTCAATCAATTCCTCTAGTTACCATGTTTCCTCTTAGTACTTATGATTTATCCATTGTACCTTGAGTAGATGAGTAGTCTTGTTGCGTAGAACTTTGTCTCTACAACCCAAGATCTTCACTGGCTACTCGTCATAAGAAAGATCATCCTCCAACTGTACCACCACTGAAGAGAGTACATGGGAAGGGTTTAGTATGTACTTCCTTATAAGGGATACATGAAAGACATCATGTACTTTCTTCATGGTAGGTGGAAGTGCTAGTAAATAGGCCACAAATCTTACTCGATCAAGGATCTTGAAGGGGTTGATGTACCTGGGACTTAACTTCCATTTCTTTCCAAACCTCATGACATTCTTCCATGGTGATATGCGGTCTCGTCAACGATTGTTTGCATAAATTTTCTGTAGACTTTGGGTTGCCTTTATATTTTGTTGAATGGTTTTCACCTTCTACACCATTTCTTTGACCATTTAAGGTCCTAGAAGCTTACGCTCACTGACTTCATCCCATCACGTTGGTGTTCTACAGCTTTTCCCATAAATGGATTCATATGGTTCCATTCAGATGCTCGAGTGGAAACTGTTTTTGAGGGAGAATTATACCGGTGGAAGATGTTGGTCCCATCCTCCTTTGAATTCCATAGAACATTATCTCAACATGTCTTCTAGTGTTTGAATAGTTCACTCAGATTGGCCATCGGTTTGAGGATGATAGGCCGTACTGAAGTTCAGTTCAGTGCTTAGAGCATGTTGGAGACTTTTCTAGAATTTTGGGGTGAATCTTGGATCATGATCAGATACAATAGATAGTGGTACTACATGTAGCCTTACCACTTCTTTGATGTAAATCCGTGCAAGTTGATCCAATGGGAAGTCCTCTTGAATCGCAATAAAGTGAGCTGTCTTTGTAAGACAATCCACAATGACCCATATAGCATTATTTTCTATGGATGTCCTTGGAAGTCCAGTGACAAAGTCTATAGTAATTTTCTCATACTTCCATGCTCGTATGAGTAGTGGTTTCATAATCTCCTTATACTTTTGCCTCTCATCCTTCACTTGATAACATACTAGGAACTTTGATGTATATTCAGTAATCTCCCTTTTCATATTGTCCAACCAAAAGTTTTCTCAGAGATCTCGATACATCTTTATGCTCCCTGGGTGGATAGAGAAGGTCGAGCTATACACATCATTCAATATCTCCTTTTTTATCTATAGATCATATGGTAAACATAATCATGTCCCAAATCTTACAACACCTTCCTCATCAATTTTGAAATCGGAGGATTTCTCATTTTTGACAGCTTCCACTCTTTTATGAATTTCCTCATCTTTTCTTTGAGCATCATTTATTTTATCCAAGAGGGATGGTTGAGAAATAATTTGAGAAAGGATTTATTATGTTCCTACCTTAATTATTCCCATTTCAATCCTTTATAAATCTAATAATATTGGATCCTTTTCAATTATCTTTATCGATAAAGATGCATGATCCTTTCTACTTAGAGAATCCGCCACCTTGTTTGCCTTACCAGAATGGTAGTGGATTGAGTAGTCATAATCCTTGATGAGATCTATCCATCTTCTCTAGTGCATATTAAGCTCTTTCTCTATGAATATATATTTGAGACTCTTGTGGTCAGTATATATCTCAAATTTATCCCCATAGAGATAATGCCGCCAGATTTTCAAAGCAAAGATCACCGCCGCCAACTCCAGATCATACATAGGATAGTTTTTCTTGTGGATCTTCAACTACCTTGAGGCGTAGGCTATCACTTTATCATTTTTCATTAGGAAACAACCTAATACTTTCTTTTAAGCATCACTATACACCATAAAAAGGTCTCCACATGTAGGGAGTGTGAGTTCTAGTACAGTGATAATCCTTTTTTTAAACTCCTTGAAACAGTCTTCACATTCCCATGTCTAGAAAAACTTAACCCCCTTCCATGTCAGCTTTCTCATTGGGTTTGAAAACCATGAAAAGTTCTTCAAAAATCATTGATGATACCCTGCTAGACCCAAAAATCTGCATATCTCTGTTATAGAAGTTGGCCTGGGCCACTCTTTAATTGAATTCGTCTTGGAAGGGTCCATAGATATCCCATTGCTGGTGATAACATGGCCGAAGAATGATACTCCCTCCATCCAAAACTCACATTTACTGTACTTTTCATACAACTTCTTCCTTCACAAAGTCTTTAACATAGTATTCAAATTCTCCTCATGTTCCACCTTTATCTTGGAGTATATCAGAATATCATTAATAAATACTACCACAAATTTGTCAAGGTAATATCTAAAGACTCTATTCATTAAATCCATGAAAATTGCTGGAGCATTAGTGAGTATGAAGGGAATCACTATGAACTCATAGTTTCCATACTTTGTTCGAAAGGAAGTCCTAGTAATATATCCCTTCCTTACGTTTAATTGGTGATATCCCGACTGAAGGTCCACCTTATAGAAATAACTGGCCCCACAAAGATGATCAAACATGTCATCTATCCGTGGTAGGGTATACTTGTTATTTATCATGATTTTATTGAGTTCATGATAATCAATGCAATGGCGCATTGATCCATCCTTCTTCTTGATAAAGAGGACTGGCACACCCCATAATGAAGCACTCGGGAGTATAAACCCTTCTTCATATTCTCCTGTAACTTCTTCTTCAGCTCTTCCTGCTCTACGGTGGCCATTATATAAGGTGTCTTTGAGATAGGCAGAGATCCAGGGATATGTTCAACTGAGAAATCAACCTCTCAGTTAGGAGGAAGTCCAAGAAACTTTTCAGGGAATACATCAGTGTAATACATCATGATGGGAATGTCTTCAAGCATGATTCTCTCCTTTGTCTCAATCATTTGATCTAGATATGCCTACTCACATGGAAACAATATCCACATTTGAGATGAAAATTCTAAAGGATATTCATATTTCTCCTTACACTTATAAAGAATCGGAGGATTCTTTGGGATGTGAAGAGTGATATACCTTTCCTGATAGTTGATGTTGGCTTTGTATAAAGATATCCAGTCCATGCCTAAGATAGCGTCGAACTCCACTAAAGGAAGTATGATGAGTTTTTCTAGGAGGTTCAATCCACAAATGTTAACCAGGGAGGAGTTATAAACCATAGAATCAAGGATTACCCTATTCTACGTTCTCATAGATAACTTTTCCTCCAAATTTTGTAGTGGTGTTTGAATAGTTCTAATAAACTTGCAAGATATTAAAGAATGAGTATAACCATAATCAAATAGTACGTTCACTATTATTGAATGAATAACTAGCTTACCTGTCACCACATCATTATTTAGATCCACATCAGCGGTAGTGATATCATAAGCCCTTCCTTGTTTCCTTTGAGGTTGTTGCTGATTGCCTCAAAAAACCCTTGGCTTAGGGAAATTTTTCACATAATTCCCATGCTCCTTGCAGTTGTAACATTTCATTGCAAGCTGAGTGTTGATCTGAACCTTCCTTTCTTCTTCAAAATTAGCATTATTTTTCATATCCCTTTGGAAATTCATGGCCATATGACCAAACTTTCCACATTTGAATCAATTCTAGATTCCCTTCAGACAGTTACCAGGATGCTTCTTCCCATAACTTTTACAGGGGGAAAAGTCAGGCTTCTTTCCATCATGGGATTTGCTCGATGAACCACCCATGTTGTTGTACATTTTCACTTCTTGTCACTGATCCCACGGGACCACTGAGAGTCTCCAATCTCCATTTCAACCTTGAGGGCACAACGAACAATCTCATCATAACTGTTGAAGTCTCAAATTTCCAACGCTTTTTTTAGACTCAGCTTTAGTCCACTAAAGAAGTGATCCACCTTGCTTTTAGTGTTCATGAAAAATCCACAAGCATACCTTGCAAGCCTTGTAAATTTTTCTTCATATTCCCTAATGGACTCATCTTCCTTCTGCTTTAGTCTGAGGAACTCTCTTTCTATCTTGAGACGGAGGGTTTGAGGAAAATATTTATTGAAAAACATCCTCTTGAATTCCTCCGAATCCATGGAATCAATTTCACCTTGGGACTTTGTATTCCTGATCAGTTTCCACCACTGATCAGCTTCCCCATCAAAATGATAGACCACCAGTACAACCTTCTCTTCTTCTGAGCACTGGAGGATGGATAATATCTTTTAAATGTATTTAATCCACTATTCTGTAAGGAGGGGATCAGAAGATCTTCTAAACATGGGAGGATTTTTTTGCATGAAGGATTCTACGAAAACTTGCTCTTTCCTTGGAGGAGGAGGGCGTTCCGCATGATTCAAGTTATTATTCATAACTCGAGCCAGTTGAGAAAGTACCGCCTTGAAGTTTTGAGAACCCGCTCCCACCATATCAAGCATATCATTAGGGAAATCTTCAAATTGCCTATCACATTGGTTGTTATAATGTGTTCTTCTATTTCTCTCCATTAACTAAGAAAAATAACGTATAATTATAGGTCTTGAATACATAGCCATTGAGCAAAAAAAGGAAAATTCGAACATAGAAGGATAAACTTATAAAGAAGAAGTATATCCTAACTTGTGATTCCTTAGGTTTATATCTAGGTTATGATCGATCTATTTATTAACTTATATTCTTATGGGATTTTTTTGTCCCTTAACAATGGTTTATACTAATATCTTGAATCTACCAAAGCATATCCCCTTGGAGTGTCGTAACCAAGAGTGCAACAAGGCCCATTTTCATGTACCAGGATACCCTGGGTCAAGCCCGAAACTCCTTGTGCTACTCATATCTAGACAGGGATGTATTTTCTTGATAAATCACTTACTCAATACTAACCAAACTTTAGGAATGTTTTCTTATACTTAGTCTCATCCTTAAGGTTATCACTAAGGTGCTCTATTCCTAATCTCCAAAAATAACTAGACCATCCTCAAATACCAACTATAGTGAACCAAGACTCTTCCATATAACATTACATGATTTTAATCATAATTATACATCAGAGTACATCCAAGGATCGTTAAGTCTAGTGTCTTGGAAAACTAGGTACATAAAACATAAAACATGGGGATAAAAAACACTTCTTTATTTAATCTCCATAAATAGATCCTAACTTCCTTTGAGCCCTTACATCTACATCGGGTACCCTGGGGAATAGATGAACAATGGGATGAGATAAAAAGCTCGGTAAGGGAATGAACATAAAGATACGTCTTAAGAACATGAGTTTGGAGGCATGAAATAATGATATCCAAAGCATAGAACATATAAAATCATATCATATAAGCATAGAATAATATAAACATGGAATCATATAAAAGTGGTAGGATCATAAAACATTTCTTTAGTATGGGTCAATGCTAACCTCCTATCCTGTTTCCCATTTTAGTATGGGTCAAGGCTAACCACCAATATCGTTTCCCATTCTAGTATGGGTCAAGGATAACCGCCAATCCTGTTTCCCATCACATCTCATGAGACTTAACTTTACCCAATGAATTGAAGTTCTATATTGGTGCACCCACCTCAACATTTTCATGAATATTCTTTCCACATAAATAATCATACATAATCAACCATATATAAACATAAGGGTACCCAAGGAAAGAATTGGGTACCACAATCATGACAAAAGCATAACCAATTGGCGTATCATGAATGTGTCCATGAAATAAAGAGATTAGAACATAAATGGAAGTTTATGGGGTAAAATAGGAATATAACACAGTAATTAATGTCAAAGAGAAGTGACAACATATAAGAAATGTTTTTTAGAAACATTATCATTAAAACATTTTTGTGCGGTTTTAAGGAAAATATTGTAGTGCTTTTAAAATAGAAAAGAGTACAATACTTTATATAAAACCATAATTTAAACAATAAGGTTTTCATAATAAAAATAATAATTTTATAAAGAAAATGGTGGCTTAAAATAGAGGATAGAGTGTAGTTGAAATTGGGTAAAAATTCGGGAAGTTCCCTTAAAACATGTTTGCTTATCGAAAAGTTCTAAGAAGGGAATCTTTTAAAAACATGTATATCCCCAAAAGAGAGTGATTAAAGGGTCTTAAAAAATGAATTTTGTAAAACTAAACAAAATTTATAATATTTAAATAATCATATAATATAAATCCATCTTTATATAAAGAAAGATAAGGCTACCCGAAAGAACAAAGAAGGTTCAGGTAGAATTCGTTATAGTTTATCGGCAAGGTGTCAGGTGTACCTAAGAGGACATGATGGGAGAGAAAAGGGGTTTAACACCACTTATACATCATGAGGGAATTATGGGTTAGGTGAAAAAACATTCCCCATCATTTGGGATTACACATAAAATGACATAGCATAGATGACAATCTTGATTAAGAGAGAAATGGAGAGGATCCCGTACCTTAAATCCGTTGGTGTTCTCCACTTGTTATTAAAGACCTGAACAAACAAATTAGGTTTATTAATTAATAATTAAATAAACTATTCTATATATAATTGGTTTAGTATGAAAATTTTAAATTTATTAATAACTGTTTTGATTGGTTATGATGTTCAATTTCATTGTTCGGGCTCATTTGTGTACTTGGTTTTAATGACCGGTTCACTTATATTCATGTTTTGATAAACATGTAAGATGAAAGTGGTTTTCCATAATTGAATTTATATTCTATTAGTTAACATACATTATATTACATGGTTTTAAATTTAATTTGGTTACTTAGAGTGAAGTCAAATTATAATATAAAACCATAGTGACAACCGTTTTTTGTTAATCGGTGGGTTTGATTACAAAGAACATGTTTTGCTTTATAACATAATAACATTTGTATGAAAGGATTAAAAAACCAAAAATAGGATATATTACATATATAATAATCTTTTTCAACCATAACACAAATGTTTTCATGACCATAAGTAAAGATGATAATAGAAATTGATAAACCGTTGTCCTTGAATGTGCTAAATTAGCACATCTCAAACGGTGCTTTCATTTCTTTCAAATAAAAGGTGGGGAAAGGAGAGAAGATAATGAAATATCACATTATCATAAAAAAATTATAGTACATGTATGTTACTAGATTTATCATAATATTTGTGTGAAGGGAGGTGAGGAAAGAAACAAAAAGAAAAGAACTTAAAAGAAATGAAGGAATTGGAAAGAGGAATTTACCTCTTGAGACTTCCTCCTTTGAGAACCTCTTAAGGGGAGAGGTTTTGGTATTTTGAAGAGTCTAGGAGATTTTAGACGTAGGGGAGGATATTGGGGAGAGATTTGGGAAGATTATTGGCAAGTAACAAGGATTGAGAGTAGTGAAAAGAAGAGGGAGTGAGGGGGGTTTTTATAGTGGAGGAGAGGAGGGATTTCATAATATTATAATCATTAGTTTATTATTTCTTTAAAATACAAGGAATAGTAAATATTCCATTACCAAGAATAGTAATAAATTAATGTTATTTCAAAACAAAGGCCATTTACATCATCCATGACTCAAACATGATGCATAAATTAAGGTTTTATCATTAATTGTGAATTATCAAATTTTACTATTCATAAAAATTCAAGTATTTTAGAAAAAACACAAAAATTCACCCTAACCATTTTTTGACGTGTAGAATCCAAAAATTAAGTCCATTTTTCAAAAATAAATTTCTAAATATGATTATTTTAATATTTAATTAAAATCATAATTTATTATCAAAAACCAATTTTAAAACATTCATTTACTTATTCTAAAATATAGGTATATCATACTTTCAACTTGAATAATATTTATATATTATCATAAGTAAGGTTTATATTCATTAGGGTATATCACTATCTACCAAAAATTAAGTTTTTCTTATCAGACTCTAAATAACTTACTGATTGAAACCTTGTATGTCGGATTTTTGTAATTCCAAACACAGAAGTGACAAACTTAGGTTTAAAGGAAACTTAGAACTTAGTAGTTAATTATGTTGTGTTTTCATGTGATTTTAGGACATATTTATAAGAATGAAATTTCCATTTATAAAACATTCATTTGTTACATTCTTCCCCCCTTATGAAATTTTACCCTCAAAATTTCGTTTGACATTCTAAGCTATAAACAGGTGTGGGTACTTTTCCTTCATTGCTTCCTCCAATTTCCATGTTGCTTCTTTATACTTATGGTTTATCTATAGTACCTTGAGCAGATGAGTAGTCTTGTTGCGTAGAAATTTGTCTCTACGATCCAAGATCTTCACTGGCTGCT
Organism: Viscum album; assembly: GCA_963277665.1. Lineage (NCBI taxonomy): Eukaryota > Viridiplantae > Streptophyta > Magnoliopsida > Santalales > Viscaceae > Viscum > Viscum album. The sequence continues at coordinate 373,630,206 of OY728159.1, forward strand.
CCTCATAGGAAAGATCATCCTCCAACTGTACCACCTCTGAAGAGAGTACATGAGAAGGGTCTGGTATGTACTTCATTAAGAGGGATACATGAAAGACATCATGTACTTTCATCATGGTAGGTGGAAGTTCCAGTCGATATGCCACAACTCCAACTCAATCGAGGATATCGAAGGGGCCGATGTACCTAGGACTTAACTTCCCTTTCTTTCCAAACCGCATGATATTCTTCCCTGTAGATATGCGTATAAATACCATGTCTCCAACTTTAAACTCAAGGTCTCATCGACGATTGTCTGTGTAAATTTTCTGTCGACTTTGGCCTACCTTGATATGGTGTTGCATGGTTTTAACCTTCTACACCATTTCTTCGACCATTTCTGGTCCTAGCAGCTTACACTCACTGACTTCATCCCAACACGCTGGTGTTATGCACCTTTACCCATAAAGGGCTTCATATGGTGCCATTCAAATGCTTGAGTGGAAACTATTATTGTAGGAGATTTCAACCAGTGGAAGATTTTGGTCCCATCCTATTTTTAATTCCATAGAACATGCTCTCAACATGTCTTCCAGTGTCTAAATAGTTCGCTCAGATTGGCCATCGGTTTGAGGATGATAGGCCGTACTGAAGTTCAGTTTAGTTCTTAGAGAATGTTGGAGACTTTTCCAGAACTTCAAGGTGAATCTTTGATCACAATTGGATACAATAGAAATTGGTACTCCATTCATCCTTACCACTTATTTGATGCAAATCTTTGCAAGTTGATCCAATGAGAAGTCCTCTCAAATCGTGATAAAGTGACCTATCTTTGTAAGACGATCCACAACGACCCATATAGAATTGTTTCCTCTGGATGTCCTTAGAATTCCAATGTCAAAGTCCATAGTAATGTTCTCCCAGTTCTATGATGGTTTGAGTAGTTATTGCATCATCCCCTTAGACTTTTATCTCTCACCCTTCACTTGATGACATATGAGGCACTTTGATGTATATTCAGCAATCTCCCTTTTCATATTGTCCCACCAAAAGTTTTTTTGGAGATATCGATACATCTTTGTGCTCCCTGGGTGGATAGAGAAGGTCGATCTATGTGAATCATTCAATAGCTACTTCTTTATCTTTGGATCGGATGGTACACATAATCATTTCCCAAATCTTACAACACATTCCTCATCAATTTTGAAATCAGAGGATTTCCCATTTCTGATAGCTTCCACCCTTTTTTGAATTTCCACATCATTTCTTTGAGAATCCTTTATTTTCTCTAAGAGGGATGGTTGAGCAATCATTTGAGAAAGGATTGATGATGTTCCTCCCTTAATGATTCCCATGTCCATCCTTTTCAAATATAGAAAGATCAGATCCTTTTCAATTCTCATTATTGATAAAGATGTAGGATCCTTTCTACTTAGAGCATCCACCACCTTGTTTGCCTTATCGAGATTTTAGTTGATTGAGCAGTCATAATCCTTGACAAGCTCTATCCATATTTTCTGGTGCATATTAAGCTCTTTATATGTGAATATATATTTGAGACTCTTGTGGTCAGTATATATCTCACATTTCTTCCCATAGAGATAATGCCGCCAGATTTTCAATGCAAATATCACCACCACCAACTCGAGATCATCCGTAGGATAGTTTTACTCGTGGATGTTTAGATGCCTTGAGGCGTAGGCTATCACTTTATCATTTTTCATTATCACACAACCTAATACTCTCTTATAATCATCACCATACACCAAAAAGAGTTCTCCACTTGTAGGGAGTGTGAGTACTGGCGCAGTGATACACCTATTTTTCAACTCCTTGAAATAGTCTTCACATTCATGTGTCCAGAAAAACTTTACCCCCTTCCGTGTCAGCTTGGTCATTGGGGTACGGTCGGGTTGGATTGAGCACGAATCCAACCGGGCCCTCAGGACTAAAAGGCTAATAACTTACTGACTAGGCATCCATTTGATGCACTGTCTATTGCGTTGAGACCCCTATGATGTGGCGGTCCTTTGGGATACTTCTTCATGGGAATTCGTGGCAGTTGGAGTATTGACCTATGGCTTGAGGAGCGAATCCTTCTAGAATCAAGTGAGCTTAGTTTGTGAACACTGTAGCTAGATGTAACATGAGAAAGGGATCCTTCGTGGGTTTATACTCATGGATACCACATGGATCCACTCTTGGAATCCATGTGGGACTACTCTAGGATCCTGTGTGGGTCTGATGATGTAATAGGATCCTGTGTGGGTTTGTTTTACTAGGATCCTGTGTGGGTCTGATGATGTACTAGGATCCTGTGTGGGTCTGATGGTGTACTAGGATCCTATGTGGGTCTGACGATGTACTATGATCCTATGTGGGTCTGATGATGATTTAAGATCCTATGTGGGTCTACCTATTAACGGAGTAAGATGATTCAGTAGTTACATCTAGTCATCTTTACTAATGTACCTAAGTTATACCTCGTATGAGATGATTCTTTACCTTCGTGGTGATACCTTTGTGGTATTCTTATGTGTGGTGTACCTATGTGGTACTTTCCTTCGTGGTAATACCTTGGTGGTATTATTCTTTGTGGAATACCTATTTGGTACTTACCTTCGTGGTATTCCTTCCTTTGTGGAACAATTGAGCTTTGGGCTTTTGAGTTGGACCTTGTGTTTCCTCATGATTGAGATGGGTATACTTGATAACTTAGGTATATGTATGGGAATACACCTAATTAGGGTTGACAGTTGATTACATGCTTTGTGGTTTATCCTTGGTGGATTTCATGAGACCTTGAGGGTCTCGGGGTCCCTAACGAGTATCGTTATACTCACCCCTGAATGGGCTATTCCCGCACCTTGTTATGTTTAGTGAAGATGACAGACAACGCTGACTAAGGACGAGAGTACCAGGACTGGAGGTAGCTAGAAGGTGGACATTAGATGAGGCATACCATAGAGACGCCTGTTCAAGATATGTACCTACCCTACTGGTAGGATCCTTGGTGGGGGTTCACAGGAGCTGTTCCAGTTTACTTGTACTTTTCAGTTTCTTGTACTTTCCAATTGGGCTTGTATTTTGGCCCCTTTACTTATTGTACTCACTCTATTTACTATTCATCTTAACTTGTGTTCATATCCATCTGTGTGCATGGTTGTGTGTTTTTACAGGTTATAAAGGAAATGCCTTCCCAGTTTTAGGGAGTTACGCCTTCGGTGCTGGTCACCAGCCCCTGGCCTATGGAAGGTGGGCTTGGGGTAGTCACGGCACAGGCCCCGAGGGACAAGTTGTGACAATGTAAAGATCATAATTTTCCATGTATTGTTTTTAAATTATATGGAATAATATGAGTCTGTGAAAATTTACGGCGCATGATTTCGAGGCCCGGTGTGCCCGAAATGAATTTCTGAACTTTTTTTCAGGTACGTTCAGTAAACGTGCGAGCGAGTTTTTTGTAACTTTTGAACCGGTGCTCAGAATTGAAATCTGAGGGCACTGTTGAATTCACAGTGCCAGTATTTTCTTCAGAAAACCTTCACCTCGACCATAGTAGGTCAAGGGTGGAAGTTAATTTTCTACTTTTTCTTAGAGGAATAGAAAAATAAAAATATTTTACATCTTTATTTATCGTGTAACCTTCTATGGGGTTATGGAGGTGGGGACCACCCGAACTAGAAAACTCCCAATTTGAATTCAAAGGTGGGGACCACCCGACCCATAATCTCCCCCTTTAATGGGAGGTAACTCTTGGACTCCCTCCACTTTAATTATGACACATCAATTAATTCATTAATTATGCCAACTCCAAATGTGCCAAAAAATTAAAATTGATAGACATATTTTATTTGGGTTGGATCCTCATTTTGTTGGGGAGAAATAATTGGTGAAAGGGAGGCTTGGAGAGAGATCTTGGAGAAACTCATCCTCCAACGAATAATGTGTCCTCCAATGAAGAAAGTTCTCTCCAACTAAGAACACGCTCTCCAATGAGGAATGTCTTCAAGGACAATGAACCGACATCCTTACTTCCCTCCTCCCCGACGTCAACAAACCTTCTAGGTAGGGGTGTGTTTTCGATTGATCATCGTTAATTTTTCTCTCACGTTGAATCACCTCCCTCGATCCGCTTTCTAACGCTCTAACACAGAGGGTACGGGCCAAATGAACATGGATCGACCTCACCGCAAAATATTTGTGGTTCTTGGTGTGTTCTTCGCGATTAAGGAGGATGGAAACCAACACTAGTGGGGCTCGAGAATAGCGGCCGGCACCATGGACGACAGAAAAGACAAAGGCGGAGCAACCGCGCCGTCGAAGAATGGCCGCGGCCTGTCGGCCGCGATAGAGTAAGGGTGGAAGCTAGTGGAGGCCAGCCACACGACGGGGGTGGCAGCGCACGCCCGCGCTGCTCGGCGAGCAAGGGCCATGGCTTTGTTCTATGACGGTGAAGGGAGGGCGGAAAACATTTGGCTGACCATGGAGGGGTGGCGCAAGACGCACCGCCGAGAGGAGAAGGGCGCCAACCATTTTGACCTACCGAGTTGTACCAAGCGGGACCCGCGAAGGGTCCCACGTGCTGCCTGACGACTGAATGACTTTGGCCTTTCGATGGTTGAAGGTGGGGGGCGTGTGACTCCCCCCCGCATGCGGCTAGGCTGGGCCTCCGAGCGCCGGCCGGGCTGGACCCAGCAAGCCGGGTTGGATTCCGTAGGCCGGGTCCGACTGGGTCAGACCGGACCCGGACCAGTTTCGACCCTATATGTTCTTTTGGCCATATCATGAGCTATGGGAATCTATTTGATGAACCATCTACAGCGTCGAGAACCTTGGAGATAGATGGTAATTTTGGTATACCCCACCTAAGTTTTGGATAAAGTTGGGGTACGGTCGGGTTGGATTGAGCACGAATCCAACCGGTCCCTTATGAATAAAAGGATAATTACTTACAGACCAGGAATCCATTTGATGTACTGTCTATTGCATTGAGACCCCTATGACATGGTGGTCCTTTGGGATACTTCTTCATGGGACTTTGTGGTAGTTGGAGTATCAACCTATGGATTGAGGAATGGATCCTCCCGGAATCAAGCGAGCTTAGTGTGAGAACCCTGTACGTGGATGTAACATGAGAAAGGGATCCTTAGTGGGTCTGTTCTCTAGGATCCCACATGGATCCACTATAGGAATCAATGTGGGACTACTCTAGGATCCTATGTGGGTATGATGATGTACTAAGATCCTATGTGGGTCTGCTGTACTAGGATCCTGTGTGAGTTTGATGATGTACTAGGATATTGTGTGGGTCTGCTGTACTAGGATCCTGTGTGGGTCTGATGATGTACTAGGATTATGTGTGGGTATACTATACTAGGATCTTGTGCGGGTCTGATGATGTACTAGGATCTTGTGTGGGTATGATGATTTAAGATCCTATGTGGGTCTGCCTCTTAACAGAGTAAGATGATTCAGTAGTTACATCTAATCATCTATACTAATGTACCTAAGTTATACCTGGTGTGAGCTGAGTCTTTACCTTTGTGGTATTCTTCTGTGTGGTGTACCTGTGTGTTACTTACCTTCATGGTGATACATTTGTGGTATTCTTCAGTGTGGCATACCTATGTGGTACTTACCTTCATGGAACAGTTGTACTTTGGCTAAGGAGTTGGGGCCTTGTGTTTACTCATGAATGAGATGGGTAATATTTGATAACTTATGTATATGTTTAGGCATATACCTAGGTAGGGTTATCACTAGTTTATATGATTTGTGGTTTATACTTTGTGGATTTTGTGAGACCTTGAGGGTCTTGGGGTCCCTACTAAGTATTGTTATACTCACCCCTGCACAGGATTCACCCGCACCTTGTTGTGTTTGGTGCAGACGACAGATAACACTGATCGAGGCTGAGGGTACCTGGACTGGATGGTGCCTAGAGGTGGACCATACAGCATGTCGGTACGTAGAGGAGATGGGAGGATGTGGAGTGATGAGGAGGCGATCTTTACCTACCCTTCAGGTAGGAACCTCGTAGGATGACCCAATAGCTGTCTTTATCTTTCTTCAACTGTATTTTATTTCTAGTTGTACTTGTACCTTTACTGTTGGGCTTTTATTTGGGCCCCTCTTACTTTCAACACTCTTTTTTTCTATACAGTTTACTTGTGTTCATATCTTGATGTGTGCTTGGTTGAGTGTTTTTATAGGATATAAAGGCAATGCCTTTCCAGTTTTAGGGGATATGCCTTTAGGTGCTAGTCTCCATCCCCTGGCCTATGGAAGGCGGGCTTGGGGTAGTCACAGCATGGGCTCCGAGGGACGGGTTGTGATAATTGGCACAGTGATACGCCTGTTTTTCAACTCCTTGAAACATTTTTCATATTCATATGTCCAGAAAAATTTTACCCCCTTCCGTGTCAGCTTGGTCATTGGGTTTGACAACCATGAAAAGTTTTTGAGGGCACAACGAACAATCTTCTCATAAATGTCAAATTCTCGAATTGCCAATGATTTTTGTAGACTCAGATTTAGTTTTCTAAAGAAGTGATCCATCCACCTTTCTTTCAGTGTTCATGACAAAGCCACATGCGTACCTTGCAAGCCTTGTAAAGTTTGCTTCATACGCGCCGATGGACTCATCTTCCTTCTACTTGAGTATGAGGAACTCTTTTTCCATCTTGAGATGGAGGGTTTGAGGAAAATATTTTTTGAAAAACATCCTATTGAATTCCTCCAAATCCATGGAATCAATTTCCTCTTGCGACTTTGTATTCTTGATCAGTGTCCACCACTGATCAGATTCCTCATCAAAATGATAGACTGCCAGTACAACCTTCTCTTATTTCAAGCACTGGAAGATGGAGAATATCTTTTCAATGGAGTTAATCCACTATTCCATGAAGAGGGGATCATAAGATCCACTAAACATGGGAGGCCTTTTCCATATGAATGATTATATGAAAAATTTCTCTTTCCTTGTAGGAGGTGGGCATTCCCCATGATTCAAGTTATTATTCATAACTTGAGCTAGTTGAGCAAGAACTGCCATAAAGTTTTGAGAACCCGCTTTTCTCATATCAGGCATATCATTAGGGAAATCTTCATATTTCTTATCGCATTGGTTGTTGGAATGTGTTCTTATATTTCCCACCATTAACTAATAAAAAGAATTTATAATTAGAGGTCTTTAATACTTATCCATTGAGTATAAAAAGGAAACTTTGAACATAAAAGGATAAACTTATAAATAAGATGTATATCCTAAATTGTGATTACTTAGGATTATATCTTGGTTATGCTCGATCTATTTCTTAACTTATATTCTTATGGGATTTTTTCCTTAACAATGGTTTGTTCTAAGCTCATGAATCTACCAAAGCATATCCCCTGGGAGTGTCATAACCAAGAGTGCAGTAAGACCCATTGTCGTGTACCAGGATACCCTGAGTCAAGCCTGAAACTCTTTGTCGGAGTTTTCACTCCTAGGTACATCTGTGCCAGATCTACCTCTACCTACTCATATCCAGACAAGGATGAATTTGATTGACAAATCATTTACTCAATACCAACTGAAATTTAGGAATTTTTTCTTATACTTAGCCTTATCCTTAAGGTTCTCACTAAGGTGATCTATTCCTAATATACAAAAATAACTAGACCATCCTATGATACCAAATATAGTGACCCAAGCCTTTTCTATATAACATTACACGATTTTAAGCATAATTGTAAATCATAGTACAATCCAAGGTTCATTAAGTCTAGTGTCTTGGAAAACTAGGTACATAAAACATAAAAAATAAAACATGGGGCTAAAAAAGACTTCTTTATTTAATCTCCACAAAGAGCTCCTAACTTCCTTTGAGCCCTTACGTCTATATAGGGTACCCTGGGGAACACATGAAAAAGGGATGAGCTGAAAATACCAGTAAGGGAATGAACATAAGGATACATCTTAAGCACATGAGTTAGGAGGAATGACATAATGATATCCAAAGCATGGAACATATAAAATCATATCATATAAGGATGGAATCATATAAACATGGAATCATGTAAAAGTGGAAGGATCGTAAAACATTTAATTATTATGGGTCAAGGCTAACCACCAACCCTGTTTCCCATTTTAATACAGGTCAAGGCTAACTGCCAATCCCGTTTCCCATTTTAGTACGGGTCGAGGCTAACCGCCAATCCCATTTCCCATCACATATCATGAGACTTAACTTTACCCAATGCATTGGAGTGCTATATTGGAACACATGTCTCAAAATTTTCATGAATATAATTTCCACATAAATAATCATACATAATCAACCATATATAAACATATGGGTACCCATGGAAAGAATTGGGTACCACCATCATGACATAAAGCATAACCAATGAGCGTATCATGAAAGTATCCATGAAAGAAATATATTAGAACATAAATGGATGTTAATAGGGTAAAATAGGCATATAACATGGTAAGTTATGTCAGACATAAGTGACAATATATAAGAAATGTTTTTTAGAAACATTAGCATTAAAACATTTTTTTATAGTTTTAAGGAAAATACTATAGTGATTTTAAAATAGAAAAGGGGAAAATCCTTTATATAAAACCATAATTGAACCAAGAAGGTTTTCGGAATAAAAAAAATTATTTTATAAATACAATGGTGGCTTAAAACAGAGGATATATTTTACTTGAAATTGGGTAGAAATTCAAGAATTTCCCTTAAAATAGGTTTGCTTATCGGAAAGTTCTAAGAAGGGAATATTTTAAAAACATGTATATCCCCAAAAGATAGTGATGAAAGTGTCTTAATAAATGATTTTTTTAAAACTAAACATAATTCATAATATGTACATAAACATATAATATAAAACCTTTTTTTATTTAAAGAAAGATAATGCTACCCGAAAGAACAAAGAAGGTTTGGGTAGAATTCGTTACGGTTTATCGGCATGGTGTCGGGTGTAACTAAGAAGACATTATGAGAGAGAAAAGGGGTTTCCCATAACTTATAAATCATAAGTTAAGTATGGTAGAGGTGTGAAAACATACCCCATAATTTGGTATTACACATAAAAAGGCATAGCATAGAGGACAATCTTGATTAAGAGAGAAATGGAGAGGATCCCTTACCTTAAATCTGTTGGTGTTCTCCACTTGTTATTAAAGACCTGAATAATAAAATTAGGTTTATTAATTAATAATTCCATAACCTATTCTATATTTAATTGGTTTATTATAATAAATTTTAGTTCATTTATAACTATTTTGTTTGGTTATGAGGTTCAATTTCGTTGTTCGGGCTCGTTCGTTTACTTGGTTTTAATGACCGGTTCACTTATATTCATGTTTGGATAAACATGTAAGATAAAAGTGGTTGTACAGAATTAAATTTATATGATATTAGTGAAAATTCATTATATTACATGGTTTTAAATTTAATTTGGTTACTTATAGTGAAGTCGAATTATTATATAAAACCACAGTGACAACCGTTTTTGTTAATCGATGGGTTTGATTACAAAGAACATGTTTTGCTTTATAACTTAATACCATTTTTAAAAAAGGATTATAGAACCAAAAATAGTATATATTACATATATAATAATCTGGTTCTACCATAACACAAATGGTTTCAAGACCAGAATTAAAGATGATGATAGAAATTGATAAACCGTTGTCCTTGAATGTGCTAAATTAGCACATCTCAAACGGTGCTTTCATTTATTTCAAATAAAAGGGGGATAAAGGAGAGAAGATAATGAAATATCCAATTAGCATAAAAAAATTCTAGTACATATATGTTACTGGAGTTATAATACTATTTGGGTGAAGGGAGGTGAGGAAACAAACAAAAAGAAAAGAACTTAAAAGAAATGAAGGAATTGGAAAGAGGAATTTACCTCTTGAGACTTCCTCCATTGAGAACCTCTTAAGGGGAGAGGTTTTTGTATTTTGAAGAGACTATGAGGTTTTGGACATGGGGGAGGATCTTGGGGAGAGATTTGGGTAGAATATTGGCAAGACACAAGGCTTGAGAGTAGTGAAGAGAAGAGGGAGTGAGGGGGGTTTTTATAGTGGAGGAGAGGAGGGATTTCATAATATTATAATCATTAATTTATTATTTCTTCACAAGACAAGTAAAAGTAACTATTACATGACCAAGAATAGTAATAAATGCATGTGACTTCTAACCAAAGGGCATTTACATCATCCATGACTCATGCATGATACAGAGGTTTTAGCATTTATTGTGAATTATCAGATTTTAGTATTCATAAAAAATTCAAGTAATTTAGAAAAAACTCAAAAATTCACCCTAACCATTTTTCAATGTGTAGAATCTGAAAATTAAGTCCATTTTTCAAAAATAATTTTCTAAATATGATTATTTTAATATTTAATTAAAATCATAATTTATTATCAAAAACCAATTTTGCAACATTCATTTACTTATTCTAAAATATAGGTATATCGTACTTTCAAATTGAATAATATTTATATATTATCATAGGTAAAGTTACTATTCATTAGGGTATATCACTATTCATAAGGGTATGTTACTATTCATAATGGTAGGTTACTATTTACCAAAAAAATAAGTTTTTCTTATCGAAATCCAAATAACTTACTGATTGTAACCATGTATGTCAAATTTTCGAAATTCCAAACACAGAAGTGACAAAATTATGTTTAAAGGTCACTTAGCACTTAGTAGTTCATTATATTGTGTTTTCATGTGATTTTATGACATATTTATAAGAAGGGAATTTCCATTTATAAAACATTGGGTCGTTACATTAAGTCACACCAAGCCTTCCATTACTTGATTATGGGAAAAACTCAATAAAACTATGTGTTTGACCAACCCTTGTTGGGAAACTTACTTTTATACAGAAATCCCTTATGAAAGGTTTCTGGTTGACTTAACCATATTACATTAAGAGGAGTATCCCTTACTATACTTGGTGTAATATTGGAGATAAGAGTTAAGGGAATCCAAAGTCAGGATTTTAGGATTGGGGAGTCCAATAAATAGATAAAGAAGCTACAAGCCCACAGTTAGCAAAGTCCTTCCTACATAAATACCTTCAAATAGCTTGACTAACCCTTGTTGGGGTTATGCGAAGGGGAATATGGATCCTTGCCACTAGTATGTCTTGATAATTGGACATTCTGAGTTCAATGGTGAGGGCCATTGGGACTTGATAAAATAGTGGGAGACATAATAAAATAAATTTATTATTTCTCATAAAAATCAAGAAAGTACTAATGATATGCTCTTTTAATTGTAGAATAAAAATTAAAAGATCATCAACCACACTATTCCTATGATCAATTCTGGATAAAGACAACATCCTCATTAGCAGTAACTTCCAGGAATGATTTAGACACCTCCATGTTATCTTATTCCATGAACATAAGTCTTACGTGTTGGAGTCATCATTACCTAATCCACCTTCCAAATAGGCGAGTGATGAGGATTTACTAGTCTATGAGAAACATATAAACAATGCGGTTGGCATTCAATGTTTGATGCTATCATCAATGTCTAGTGAGATCATGAAGTCTCATGAAAACATGGATGCTTATAGCATGCTGGAGCACCTCCATGGTCTTTACCAAGAGAGAGAAAGATAAGAAAGGTTTGATATATCTAAGGCACTCTTTCAGAGTAAGCTTAGAGAGGGTTCCCCAACTAGACATCATATATTCATTCTCATTGGATACATTGAGCACTTGAAGTTTCTAGGGTTTAAAATCCCTGAAAAACTAGGCACTGATCTCATTCTCACATCACTCCCTTAGAGCTTCTCTAAATTTGTTGTTAATTTCAACATGAATAATATTGATATGTCTCTATCTGATATTCTTATCCTCATTCACAAAGTGGAAAAATATATAAAGTGTGAAAATCCTTTTTTCCTTATGGTGAATAAGAGGAAAGGGAAGATAAAAAGATTTAATCCCAAAGCTTCTTCACAACCTTCCAAGAAAAGGAAGATCAAAGGGGAGGAAAGGGAACATGAGGATGTTTGTTTCACATGTGGAAAGAAAGGACATTGGAAGAAGAAATTCACCCAACCTAAGAAGCAAGGGGAAGCTTTAGGTGCATTTTTTATCAAATGAAATCTATTTGTTTCTACAAATTGGGTATTAGATACAGCTTTTGGTGCTCACATATGTATCCAAATACATGAACCAAGTATATTTAGGAAGATTGACCGAGGGGAGTTAGATATGCGAGCAGCCAACGGAGTAAGACTTGCTGTTATAGCCGTCAAGGACTACCACCTCACACTGCCAATTGGGATGATCTTGGTGTTAAAGGGTTGCTTCTATGTTCCTTCTGTTACTAAAAATATTATTTCTGTATCCATATTATATGTAGATGGATTTGTTTTCAAGTTTGGAAATTAATGTTTCTTCTTTTACAAATATATCATTTATTTTTGTAGGGAACATTTATACAATGGTCTTTACGTGTTGGATTACACAAACCAAGTAATGGAAATCGATAACAAAGACACATAACATGACTTATACCACACCCTACTTTGGCATCATCAACTATGTTATGTAAACAAAAAATGCTTGAAAATGTTACATCCAGATGGATATTAAGATTCTTTTAAACTAAAACCACTAGGCGTATGTCATGCATGTTTACAATGCAAAATGACCAAAGCCTCATTTAGTGGGAAATGTGAAAGGGCTAAAGAACTTCTTGAATTGGTTCATACCGATGTGTGTGGACCATTTTCAGTTGAAGTAAGGAGAGGGTACTCATACTTCATAACTTTTACTGATGATTTTAGTAGATATAGATATATCTACTTAATGAGGTATAAGTCGGATTATTTTTATAAGTTCAAAGAATACAACAATGAAGTTGAGAACAAGCTTGGTAAGAAGATTAAGAAACTATGCTCAGACCAAGGTAAAAAATATCTTAATCAAGACTTCATTGATTAGTTATGGGAGTTTGGGATCCTATCCAAACTCACCCATCCTTACATGCCCCAATGGAATGGTGTGAGTGAAAGGAGGAACCACACCCTGTTGGATGTGGTGAGATGAATGATGAGTCATGTGAGTCTTCCATTATCCATTTGGGGATATGCGTTATAAACAACGATGCACATACTAAACCAAGTACCAAATAAATAGATAAATGGCATTCCATATGAGTTATTGAGTGGAAAGAAATCCATGTTATCAAATTTACATGTTTGGGGAATCAATGTGTTTGTTAAGGCCTCTTCAAGTAATAAACTTTCACCCCGAGGCACAAAGTGTAATTTTATAGGATACCCCAAGGAAACAAGGGGATATTACCTATACAAACCATCAGAAAAAAAAGATTATAGTGCCAAGACACACTGTATTCCTTGAGAGGGAGCACATCTCCAAAAGAGATAGTGGGAGCGAGATAGAATTTGATGAAGTTGAGGCTCGAGGTACACAAGAGTTGGTACAAGAGTAGATTCCACAAAGCCCCATGGAAGAAAGAACTGTTCTAGAGATACAAGAACTACGTAGGAGTAAAAGATAGGTTAGAGAACTGAAATGGTTCAATTTTCTAGTTACTGAGGATGGTGAATCATTATTAGTTGATAATAATGATCCTCTAATCTACAAGGAATCAATAAGTGGAATAGATGTTTCCAAGTGGAAAGAAGCTATGAATTCTGAAATGGATTCCATGTACCAAAACCAAGTATGGATTTTGGTAGATCCTACAGTTGATGTAAATCCTGTCAGTTGAAAATGGGTATTCAAGAAGAAACTGGACATGGAAGGACAAGTCAGTACCTATAAGGCACAACTGGTTGCAAAAGGGTTCAAACAACGTCAAGGAATTGACTATGATGAAAAATTTTCACCAATAGGAATAATGAAATCCATCAGAATTCTATTGGTCATTACCGCTTACCATGGATATGAGATTTGGAAAATGGATTTCCAAATAACATTCCTTAATGGGAACATTTAGGAAGATGTCTACATGATACAACCTGAAGGGTTTATGACTCTAAAGGATGCCAATAAGGTATGCAAGTTGCAAAAATCCATTTATGGATTAAAGAAAGCATCCAGGTCATGGAACATTCATTTTGATGAATCCATAACGAAATTTAGTTTTATCAAGAGTGAATGTGAGCCTTGTATCTACAAATGATTTAGTGGGAATGCAGTCGTTTTCCTAATAGTATATATTAATGACATATTACTTATTGGAAATGAGATACCAGTCTTACAGTCTGTTAAGGAATGGTTGAATCAATTCTTCTCCATAAAGTACTTGGGTGAGGAAACATATATTATTAGGATCGAGATCCATCATGATAGATCCAAGAGATTGCTGGACCTAAGTCAAAGTATATACATTGATAAGATACTGAAGAGATTTAGTATGGAACAATCCAATAGGGGATTGTTACCAGAATCACATGAAATTTATCTTTCCATGAAAATGTGCCCTCAGACACATGAGGAAATAAAGATAATGGAAAGGAATCCATACACATCAACGATTGGTTCAATCATGTATTCCATGCTATGTACTAAACTAGATGTCACCTACACATTGAGTGTAGTAGACATATATCAAGCTGACCAGGTGACCACCATTGAAAGGAATTCAATAATATCCTAAAGTATCTGAGTTGTACTAAGGAAATGTTATTGTTTTATAGAGTATATGAGGAACTAGTAATCATAGGATACAGAGATGCTAGTTTCCAGACTGATCAAGATGACATGAAGTTGCAAATGGGATACATATTCACTTTGAATGGAGGTTCAGTGAGTTGGAAGAGCTCAAAACAGAGTGTGGTCACAAATTATACAATAGATTCTGAGTATATTGCACCTTATGAGGTAGCTAAAGAAGTAGTTTGGATGTGAAGCTTCATCCAGGAGCTGGATGTGATACCTATCAGTAAATATCCCATCACAATGTACTATGATAATACTGTAACAGTGACTCTCACAAAAGAGACAAGGTCACCCCAGTGGAAGAATCACATACTTCAGAAGTATCATCTCTTGAGGGATTTTTTCTCAGAGAGGTGAATTTGTAGTGAGATGTATTTCCAGGGAAGACAACATGACAAACCCCTTGACTAAATCCTTGACTCAGTAGAAATATGATCACCATGTGAGGTCTAGCAGACTGAAAGTCATAGGCAGTTGGCTCTATTCCAAGTGGGAGTTTTTAAGAGTTGGTGTTCTAGAACCAACTGGTTGTACTTTAATTACATGGATATTTAATATATTTAAATATTAAACATCTTATTACATATTGTTAATTGTTATTCATGACAATGATGTAATAATGTCCTAGAGTATTTGTTACATTGACAAGGTCATGGAAGTTCCCCTTTATGATGAGAACCTTGAAATGCTATAAAAATATTATTAAATATAGTTCTACGGTTGGATGAAATACTATGATGGGACACATAGTATTCATACCATCAGGTGCAGGTACTCGTAAGTAGATGAGAATTTCTCTCATGAAGTTCGCACTTGGTAATCTCCAAGACACGAGATTATGAGAACAGATCTGCCAGTAGGAATTATGCATGTTTTAGTGTCATTGGATATTTCTATCTCCTAGTATGTGTAATCATCCTTAGACTTTAATATTATCATCAATACGTGTCATGAATCATGCACTTTGATTTACTGATGAAAACCCTCACGTAGATAGTTGGTGGGAAGTAGGGTACGTTGGGTGCATCATCAGTGGCATGTTATTAATGGATAAATCAAGGAAGGATTTGTCCCTTCCATTTATGGAAGTTTATATCTCAGTCTTTTGATTCAAATATAACCGTTGCATGAAATTTCATGGCCACGGTGTAATGATGAGTTTATTTCAGGTAGTCAAAGAACAAAATATCAAGCATAAAAGTTGATGAAACTATCATGAAACCTACTTGATGAGATATTGTGAAAGAGGGATTATATTACACAGTGAGTATTCATATGTGGATGTCATTATTGTGACTTTAAGTTATTTCTCTTAGGCACCTTGACCCATTTCTAGACAATACTATCGGACTTTAGGCAAGCTTGCCTAATACTAAGGAGAAAGAATCCTAGAGGGTCACACACTAAGTGTTTCTGGTGGTCTCGGTTAAATTCTATTTGAATTTAATTAATAAATATTATTATCAAGATAGTGGAATAATTTTATTCAAGTTAAAATGATTGCATAAATTCAATAAATATTTATTCATAGGATTGTCGGTAAAATATATTTATTTATTTTATTAAACATTTAATAAATATTTATTTACTAGTTTGTAAATAAAATATTTATTTAAGAGAATAAATTATTTATTTATTTATTCAAGTGTTAAATAAATGGAAGTGGAGTTTGAGTGGACCAAGGTTGGTTTAGTAGTAAAATAATTATTTTCAGGATGATAAATAATTATTTAACTAGTCAGAACAAATTAAAATAACGATGCTATTATTTTGTGATGCTGAATTTTATTTATAATTTCATTTTTCACAAGTTGGTGCACCATAAATAATGATGTGGTATTATTATTAATAAAATGAGTTTTATATAAGGCTATGAATGTATTTAATTATTTTTACGCAATTAAATATTCTAACTAAAGCCCCATGTCAATAAATATACACATACGTCTATTATGCCATGTACCGAACCACACACCCAGTGAATTGAGAGTTGTTGAGATAAACAATTTATCTCTCAAATCCTCTTCCCTCCCTTATCAAGAATGAGAGATGTTCATCAAGGAAGAAGAAAAAATGATCAATAATGACCGACACAAGGCACTCACTTTTCCGTGCTAGCACCTGGAGAATGAGTGGTGTCAATCAGAGGCCATCGAAGCACATATAGATTACAGCTAGAGGGATTCTAGTTTGGATCCTTACAAGTGCGACAAGATAATCTGTAAGGGACATTCCTGATGATCAACATCATTAACTAAGAAAATACCGAAGATCTAGGTATTATTTTCTTTATGAAATTAATTAAATTAATTATAAACATGATGTGTAAGATCCTCTCTACAGGTTTCAGGAATCTTCCTTATTTATCTAAATCTTTGATTCTATTCCACAGAGATTGGAATTCATCATCGTATTGATCCTAGAATAATCATTGATCATGGTAAAATTAAATTTGGGCGCCAGGCCAACTGCGCTTCCACTGCACCTGGAACCTACACTAATACCTTAATTTTTGTTGAACCGATGGTTTTTTAATAAGCATAAATTTATTTATTTGAGGCCCTAAAATTTATATTGATCATTCAATTGTTTTTATTGATGAACTCAATCACCCCTATAAATATTTATGCTTTTCTTCCATGTACATATCTCAACTTTCCACTAACATTCTTCTACTTGGAGACCTAGTTATATGTTATTCCATGTGACCTTGTACTTCCCATTATCTTTTTAGAGGATATTTTACAAACCCTTATCATGACGTGGGATTTAAACATGGGAAATATCAAACAATTTATAACCAATATCAAGTTTAAATTGTGAGGACACAATTTATTTAATGTGGGGAGAATGTAACACCCCAAAAATTCTCAAAGAGTAACTTTTATTTAATATCGTATAACCTCTCGAGACTTTATGGTATATTTAATATTTTAAATAAATTTAATATATCCTTTATCCTAAAACACACATAATACTGAGTTATCTTACATCACACAAAAAACGAGTTTCTTTTATGACTTTCATTACACACATGACTGAGTTTTACCGAACAAAAGTATATTATTAAAATATTATTATTTACTATAATAAGACTTAACCTAGCCTTTAAATTAGTGGTTATGAATAGTATTAAATATATCATGAGAATATATATATATATATTATCCAATAAAATATTTTTAAATTCATCCAATATATTTTATAGTCATAAGATAAGAACGAACCCAATATTACGCAAAAAACTTATATTTTCATAAAGGAACTTTTGTCGCCTTTTAATGGAGAACATATTATAAATCCAATTTTTAGAGATTTTATAAATTTTATATGTCAAAATAAACTTAATTTTTGAAATATAAACACCAAAATTATCTTAGGGTGATTTTCTGGTATTTTTCTATGTGTTTTCATTTTTTGATGAATAGTGAAAATACTGAATTTTAATTCAAAATTTATTTTTTATCTAATTTATTTATAAGGTTAAATTATATTTGTTATTAGTTTTAAAGTTTATTTAGATCAATTTTACATATATTAATCAAATTTATGTCATTTTAATCAATTTCATTTTAAAATTGGATATTAAAACCTAGCAAACTTTTGAACGTTTTTACTTTAAAAATCCACACAGTTGTCTCATCTGTGGGATTAATTTTAAATTAATTTTTGACACTTTTGTGATTTTAATTTATATAAATGGAAATATTTTTAATAATAATAATTTATAATTTATAATAAGGTAAACTTATTTTTTGACAAAAAATATTAGTGAAAGTGATTAAAATTAATTATAGCAATTAAGAGAAAAATTAGGTTAACAAAGGACTAAAACTTAAACTTAAGGCCCAAAATGACCTATAAAATTAAAAAAAACAATTATATGTTCACATTTAGACCCTATACTCAATTTTATTGAATTTTGAATATTATTGGAGTCACTTGATATGGAAAAAAGCATGGGTGAAATCCCCTTTTCAAAAATTTACAAGAATGCAACTCCTCTTCCATTATAAAAAGGCACTCAAACCTCCCACTTATTAACATATATAAATCTTTTTTATTAAACAAGAATTTGATAAAATAATCTCAAAAAATACCTCCCATCATCCTAGAGGCCTCACTTTGGGCATAAATCCAACCAAGAATCCATTTGGTGTAAACCAAAAGGAGTTACTCGAAGAGTTGTAACTTTCATCAACATGCATTTTTTTTAATTTGTTTAATTCTACAATACATTAATTTAACTTTATATCATGATCATATGATGATATCAGTATCTTCAATATACTTATATTTTGTTATGTTAAGGTTTCTGCATACACCTACACACACTTCCATCAAATGGGTAACGAACTTACCATTTGTGTGTATGGTGAACTACCGCCTCACAAAACGATGTCATTAATTATTCCTTTACCACCCCTCATGGTTGGGAATTATGATGGAAAAAATATTTATATATTATATATGTTATATTTATGTTATCATAACACTTATATAATTTTTATAAAACACATACCTTAATGATTTCCATTTTTTGTAAATACAATAACATCATTTGTGGACGTGGGGACCACCACCTCCTCAAAGAGATGTGATACATTCACACATTATATGGAATGTATTAAAGATAATTTAAATAAAAATATTTTAAATAAATGACATATATATGTTACTATAATTATAATTTACATATATATCATTTACTTTTCATTCTTTTAATATGGAAAAGAAATGGAAGTAGCGTTCATGCGTACGTACGACCTACCGTCTCCATGAATGGTGCATTTAATTTCCTATATCAAAATTTTATGAATTATACTAAATAAATATATAATGAATATATATGATATTTAAATCATGTTTTAAATTCTTGATATTATGAAATCATGATTTAATTAATATGCGCAACAAGTGACAAGTCAAAACATACTCGAAAAACAAGGCAATTAACAAATGAAATAGTAAAAATAATGAAAGAATGTCAACAACAGGAAATGAGATATTATAAGAAGATAATATATGAAATTATAAATATGATTATAGTTCTGTTATAATTTAGTGACATCTTTAAAACCATTATATAGGAAGTTAAAGGGCGTTCACCTGAAAGAAAACACAAGGTAAGAGATTTTCATCTCACTTTTTAATATCTGTGGGATAATTGTCTTATTCACCACTGAATACTTTTGTGTGGTGTTTATACTAACCATTTAGATATACTATATAATGAATTATTTTATCTTTATGGTATTTTTAGTTTTAATTTCAATTATTTCTTCTAATGGTATTTGAATGAAAAGTTACCAAGTGGTAAATAATTTCATAACCTGGCTCATTTTCATTGGGTTATATTACATCCTAATTGTCATTAATATTATAAGATTATGCATGTAATCACATTTTATTATATATTTTTATATTTCAAATTTTTTATGTGGATTTAAATTTTACACCCATAATATATTCATTGACTGTTTCTCACATCAACATTATGGGATTTTCAAGGATTTACTTCACAATCGCATTTTTTTCGGGATTATTTACAATTGAATTTACATTAGAGGAAATTATTTTATTTTTTTATTAAATAATTTATTTTTTCTATCTTCTAGTTATTCATGACATTTTTTCATGTAATAGTACCATTTTCCACTCTTTGGTACTCAAAATGTTTTAGATTTTTTTAAGAAAACCCAACTTCATTTATCTCTTTAGTCGGATAACCTATTTTCTTCTAAAAAACCTATTTTATAAAAAAGTTTTCAATTTTTTTAACCTTTTAAAAATTATTTATTAAATAAATTTTTATGATTTTAATCTTTTACAAATTTTTTTAAAGGAATATTCTTTTCACTTTCCTAACAAGGCATTTTTATAACCTTTTACATTACAAAATGAATTTTCTTTTTACCTTATATGACATGTACAAAATTACCCACCATCATTTTTTTGAAGTTTAATTTATAAGTTTAACATGTTATTTTTTATAGAAAATGTTTCTAAAGTTTATTTTCAAATAAAATGATTTGAAAATATTTTTCAAATTTAAAAGGATATTTCCTCATGAATGTTTTTAAAAGATATTTTTATTATATTTTCATTCATCAATGAAAAAACCATTTATTTTTACTCCACTTGGGATATGTTGAATTGATACCATCATTATTCTTCCTTTTGATGGTTTTTGATTTATTTTACTAAGGATAGTATTGACATTCACTTCCTTGATTCATTTATATAGTCCCCTTGAAATATTCAATTTCCTATGATCATTGAACATTGAATTTACCCTAATTATCCATATCATTTATTGTGGATATGTTCATTACCTAAACCATATACCATTTTTACATATGGTGTTTACTTTGAATTTATTTTGATTTACTAGAAAAATATTGATAAATTCGTATCCATTATTTAATATAGATATTTGATAAGGCATGTTGTTTATTAATTAAATTTATTATTCGCTATATGAGGAATGATTTGGAAATGAACTATATGGATTAGAGAATGGTTAATGAAAGTCCCTCAATGAATTGATAGTCTCATTAGATGAAATCAGTTGGATAGCCTAATCTAATGGGTTTTTACCCAATATGTTTTAAACTGTGTTGAGGATAGATCTTAACAGTAAAGGTATCATGTACCTATGAAACATGATGTCCAATAATTAATCATTTCCTTTATTTATAATTAATTTATTATTATTATCCACGAGATTATTTCTTTGAAATTATCTATGGATCCACTTTCATTCTCATTTTATTTATTATATGTATTGTGTGTTTAGTTATTTACCATTCCATATTAATTATGTATTTTCCAGTTATTTCAAATGGAATTTATGTTCAGTTACTTACCTTTCCATACTATTTATGCACTTCCATCTTAGATTATTAATTATATGTTATGTGTATTAAATTATTACCTTTACATATTGATTATGCTCATTTATTCATTACTACTTCCACTATAATTTACCCTTACTGATCATTTGAGCTCACCCTTATTTGTTTTCCTTTCCCTAGGATTACCTAAATTGTACTAATAAAGATATACAAGGATATAATAGATGTAATAAAGTTATTATCCTCTAAAAGAATTATATTGTAATTTGTTTATTCATTTGTAATATAAGACTCATGTATGTATCTAGTTTACCAAGACTACTAAACTGTTTGTTCCTTTGGGATGAAATTTAATTGTATTTTATACCAATATAATGGCAGTAGACACTGGCTCTAGGATTTCTAGGGTCAGGTTGCCACACTCCTTAATCATGGGATTAAATGTGATAAAAGGTGTTCTTATGTTTCATGATCTATGTGGAACACTAACACATGTACATGATATTAATGTGATGTGTGGGACAAGAATTATATAACCCTCCAATGCATTGGGTAATGCTATTATCTCATAAGATACCGTGTATGGTGAATGAGAGGTTATCCTAATCACACTATGTTATGATGTATCAATGGTTAGACTTGAATTATGCTTATGATGTCATGTTTTATATTGTTTCCACATTCCTTATGTTTCCTTGATGTTATAATTTTATTACATGCTTTGATGTTTTAGATTATTATTCTCACCTTTCTATGTCATAATTTGTTGCCTCTTGACCCACTTATACTGATTTAACTTATTCTATGCTTTGATTATTCCCTTACTGGGCTTTATAGCTCACCCATTTATTATGTATTCCCCAGGTTATCTTGTACAGTATTATAAGATCAATTGATTTTAAGGGCATATTTTGGAGTTTTTAAATAATGACATTATATCTCTGTTTCATGTTATTATTTTATGTTTCTAATTACCCAAATACACTAGGCCTCTCAATATTTCAGGTTTGTATTATGTGTATATTTATATAATAAATCTTTAATTATAGTGTATTAAGGATATGATTTGTCATAGTTGGTATTAAAGGAAAAGTATAGTAACTTTTGGGGATTATGATTAGAAAAATTTAGTGAAATTTTTATGGATAAGATTAAAACATAGGTAAACATACTTAAATTATGGTAAAGTATATATTAAGTGGTTTCTAAGAAACAAAATCCCCATCTATATACTATATATATATATGTGGATCTAGCACAATTTTACTTAGGGTTAATAACCCTCAAAAGGGAACATTGAATATTGACCCAATTTTCACTTTGTGCATGAAAAATTCCTTACTACATGCCTGGTTTGACACTCCAAGGAAAAATGCTTATAAAATTTTATATTATGAAATAGTCCATAGATAACTTTTATTGAAGTCTAAAAACACATAAGTTAAAGAATGTGTGGAATTTATGAGCTATCCTTTCAATATTTTCATTTTCCCTTTTATGTGTCTAATAGTTAAATGAATCTTATTCATATTTTTCCCTTTATTTTAGTCAATGGATAAAAATAGAAGGAACCAATTCAAAAACCAATGTTATGGGAAATTAACAAATTAGATACCCAACCTAATGGGAGTATGATTTGAGAACTTTATGATAATACTCACTCAACTAACTTAGGTTTTGAATATAAAATTGAATCAGAGGAAAAACCTATATAAACCTAAGAGAAAGAAAGTAGTAATTGAGACCTTTATATGAAAAAGGCCTCTAAATTTTAGTAGATATTATGATCCTTTAATCATAATATAATGGATCAAATCCATTGAAAATATCTTCTCTATCCTTAAATGCTCTAAGAAAGAGAATGTTATGCCATATCATTATTATATAGAGAGATAATCTAAACAATGGTGGACGCTGATAAAAAATAAAAGGATCGAGGAATAGATCGAAGCAATAGAGTGAAAATAATTATGGAAAATGTATTTTGATAAATAATTTCCTTTTACTCTCTAACTTAAAATAGAGAGGTATTTCCTTGGAATCAAGTAGAATGATGAAGAATCAATCGTGGTGTATGAGGAAAACTTCACAATACTTGTACGATATGTATCTGGCTTTTTAATTTACCCTAAAAGTAAGGTTGACTGCTTTTTTGGTAATTTAAAGCTGAGTTTACAAAAATAATTGGTGATTCAAGACTTTTACAACAATTAAGAAATTTTACAATATGCCATCTAAGTAGAAATGGTGATCAGTGAATCTCATGGTTCTCACGGGTTATGAGATAGAAAGTGGAGAATGGATTTTAATTCTGGAGGTAAAATGGATAAATCTCATTGGGAAAGAAAGTCTAACATGCCACTTTAAAAGTGCGGGATGAAGCATCCATAAAATTGACTGAAGGGGCAAGGAAATGCTTTAGGTGTGGTAAGAAAGGGAACCTTGTTTCCAAATTCTAATGGGAGAAACCCACTAATGTAATGAAATAAAGGAATGATATCATCAAAACTTATCCTATTGTCTAATGTTTAAACTAAAAGGAATAAGGAAACTATGTGAAACAATGCTCTAAGATAAGGGTTTCCGATGATAATTGATGACAATAATCTCTAAGGCCTAGAGAGAAAGGGTGATCTTGCTCCATCAGAACGGCTGGGGTGGATCCCAATAATAATGTGGTGGATGGTATGATTGTTATTCTTTCAAGAATAGGGAAAACCCTTTTTATTTTAGTTCTATTCATTCTTTTATATAATGAAATTTTAGTAGAACTATTTAAACACCACCTAAAAACATGAAAGTGGAGACATTAGTGAAAATGGAAAATGGAGAGATTATTAGATCCCAAGTATATAAATTTTACCCCATCCATATTTGTGGGATGTAATTCCCATAAAACCTTATGATACCCCCTTTATCATAATTTGATGCAATTCTCGTTCTGTATTGACTTTCCTTATATAGAGACAACATAAATTTCCTAGAGAAGGAAATCACCCTCTATATCGCGAATCACCCTATGATTCTATAAAAGTGAAAGGATGAGGATGAATCTTATTTTTTATCATCATCATAATCATGGATATTATTTCCCTATGAGTAAGAATATCTATCTAAAATAATTGAGACTAAGTAAAATATAATCTTTGATAACTTTACCATTTTAAGGGAATATGATGATGTGTTTCCAAAATAATTTCTTGGTCTTCTTCCAAGATACGAGGTTGAGTTTTCAATTGAGCTTATACTCATAGATTTTCCAACAACAATGATTCCATATAGAATGGACACTATTGAACTTAAAGAGCTAAAAGTAAATTGCAGGAGAATCTGGATAAAGAGTTTATATTCCCAAGTGATTCACCTTGGGGTATGTTGGTACTCTTCATCAAGAAGAATGATGGGTTAATGCAACTCTGCATTGATTATCATGAGATCAACAAGATCATGATAAATAACAAGTATCCTCTTACATGGATTGATGACTTGTTTAATTAGATATATGGATCTCGGTACTTATCTAAGATAGATCTTTGGTTGGTATTTTATCACATACAGGTAGAGAAGGATATCCCAAAGAATTATTTTCATATAAATCATGGGAACTATGAGTTTATAGTGATTCTATTGGACACATTAATGCTCTAGTTATCTTAATGAACTTATTTAATAGAGTCTTTAGGGATTACCTTGATAATTTTTTTAGTATTTATAAATGATATTTTTATATACTCTAAAATTAAGGAGGAAAAAGAGTATAATTTTAATTTTGTAATGAAGATCTAGTAAAAGGAAAATATGTATGAAAAGTAGAGTAAATATGAGTTTTGTATAGAGAAAGTAACATTACATGGGTATGTTATCACCAATAAAGGGATATCAATAGACCCTTCAAAAAAGAGGCATTTGAAGGATGGACCAAAAAAACATATGTGACAGTGATTAATAGTTACCTTGGATTAGTTGGGTATTATCATTGATTTGTGAGAAACATATCATGACTATCAAACCCATTAACCAAGATAACTCAGAAGGGGGTGAAGTTTCTCTAGAATGGTGAATGTGAGGAGAGTTTTAAGGAGTTAAAAAATAAGAGGCTAATCACTGAACCTATGCTCACATTACCCACCAGTGGAGAATGATTTTTTATCTAAAATAATGCATAAAAAAAGGCCTTGGTTTGTGTACTCATGAAATATGAAAAATTGATAGACTATGCCTCCTGCTAATTAAAGACACATGAGAAAAACTATCCAAATCATGATCTGGATTTGGTTGTAATGATCTTCACATTGAATATTGGACACACTATCTCTAAAGGGAGAAGTGTGAAATATATAAGGATCATAAAATCATCAAGTATATATTCACACAAAAGAATCTCAATATACACTAAATATTGTGGTTAAATCTGATCAAAGATTATGATTGTTCAATCCATTTCTATCCTAGTAAGGAGAACAAAGTATCAGATGCTGTTAGTAGAAAGGATCCCATAACCCTATCCATGATGAGGATAAAAAGAGATCCAATATTATTTGACATGAAAAGTATGAACTTGGGAATCATAAAAGACAATTCTTCTTACTTTGATAAAATAACCGCTAAACCATCTATTCTTGAGAGGATTAAGGAGGCCCAAAAAGGTGATGAGGAGCTACAAAAGAAGGCTGTGAATATTATAAAGTTAAATTTTTCTAAATATAGAGTTATAGGATTTGGAACCCATATATGTGTCTTATCAAAACTATAACTGAATAGGTAACTTCTAGATAATATTCATATATCATCATTCTCTATTCATCCAGGAATCACTAAGATATATATAGATTTGAAGAAAAACTTATGGTAGGAAAACATGAAGGGGATATTGCAGAATTTATATCTTGATGCTTGGTATGCCAAAAATTCAAGTATGAATGGTATAATTCTATAGTATGATGAATCTGTTGACCATAAAAATATAGAAATAGGAAAAAATAACCATGTATTTCATCATAGGATTCCTTGGTAATTTTAGAGGAAATAATTCTATCTGGGGGAAGCCGATCGTCTTACAAAGTCATCATATTTCATTAATATCAAAGAATATTTCTCTATTGACCAACTTACCATTATATATATAAATAAAGTTGAAATAATTAATGGAGTTACATTCTACATTATATATGATTATGATCTGAGATTTACCTCAAGGATTTAGAGAATCCTTTAGTAAGCGTTGGATATAAAGCTGAGTTTCAGTACTTCTTATCACCCTAAGACAATTGGTCTATCTCAAAGAAACATCCAAAATATAGAGGATATGCTGAGATCTTATTCAATGAATTGTTAAATATATTGGGATCAACAACTTTTCTAGTGGAGTTATCATATAACAACAGTTTCCATTATATCATTTAAATGGCACCTTGTGAGGCTCTATATAGGAATAGGCATTTAACTCTAATATACATGGATGAAGTTAGAGAGTGAAATATTATGGGCCCAATCTTATCCAATATATAATACAGATGGATCAAACCATTAAACATAAAATGAAATCCACACAAATATGATAGAAAAGGTATACAAAAAATCATTGATGAGACCTTGAGTTTGAGGTCAGAGGCAAGGTGTTCCTTTATATATCACCATCGAAGAAACTATAGAGAACTGGGAAGAGGAGAAAACTTAGTCCTAGATACATCAACCCATTTGAGATCCTTGATCACATTAGTTCTATGACCTATCGAATAGAACTACTACCTAACATATCCCAAGTACATGATGTGTTCCATGTATCCATCATGAGGAAGTATATAAAACCCTTCACATGTACTAAATATGGAGGCGGTTCCCTTGGTGAATAATTTTTCATATGAGTAGAAGCTGATGAAGATATTAGATTGTAGAGACAAAGTTCTATAAAACAAAACAACTCACCTGGTCAAAGTGCTATGATGAAACCATACGTTTGAGGAAGCAACATAGAAACTAGAAGAGGTGATGAAACAGAAGTACCATCATATTTTCTAGAGTATAAAATAAAAAATTGAGGGTCAAATTTGTAAATGGGGAATAATGAAATGACCCAAACTTTTTTAAATGAAATTTAATTTTTGATTGAGTAATTTCCTTATAGTTATAGAAAACACAAGCAATACTTTGGTTATTTTTTGATCAATATAGCGTGTTGGAATTAAAAAAACATTTATCTTTTCAACCATTCATAATATAACTATTTTATAGTGACTGTTAAGATTAATATATATTAAGGGTTATGATAAATTCCATTTGACACAAATGAAAGAAGTGATAACCTCGACCAGTAGGATCATATGAATTGAAGCCTGTCTATCAGAACTTATGAGGGAGATGGAATCACTGTGTTTTGACCTTAACCAAGCCCAAGATGAGATTTAACAACTGAATCTTGATAGAAACCATTTATGGGAGAAGTTGACACTTTTCTAGATCACAACCCAAACCATGTTTGCCGAACCACCCTAAGAAAGCACCACCATGTCACACCTTACCCTCAAGGAATATGATTGTGCAATAAGGGGTTATGTATTTAGACCCTAGTAATATGAAATTTTATATTTTATTTTTAATGAAATATTGATTATATTTATGCCCTTTTATTATCACTTTATTAATGATTACATAATGCGTTTGATAAATTTTAAATTTTGACATGAAGAAATAAAAATTGAGTTTTTGGTAAATATATAATTTTAATTAAGACACTATTTTAATAAATTCTAGAATTTTTAAAATAAATTACATATAAAAAAATATTATTATTAGATAATAATTATTTAAATATAAATTATAATATAATTTGACAAAGTCCAAGGTAATTTTTATAAGGGTTAGAAAGCGATTAGTATCATAAAAACTAGTATTTTACAGTAAATATAAAATGTATTTAAATTAAAAATTATCATATTTAGAAAATTATTTTGATAAAATAAATATTATTTTTTAAATTACTACGTTAAAATTATACAATGGTGATTTTTTCATAATTTTCAGAGATAATCAATTTTTTTATAAAAACATAAATAAATATAAATATACAGTCTGTATTATGACATCATGATAGCTCAAAAGTGTTGTAATAAATGCTATAAAAGGATTCCATGATCAAATATATATTTACCCTTTAAAATAATGTTTTTAAGTTATTTTAATAATTTTTTAAAACCTTAATAAATCCTCCAAAACATATATTCTATTTTAATGTTTTAAAATAAATTCTTTAAGAACATGACTCACTTCCACACCATCAATGGTATTATATTAAGTATTTCGGTTCTTAGACTTATAAAATATTTAATACCACTCCTATTTTTAATAACCCATGATAAAAGAAGATGTTAATATTTATGGTTTTGATTATTTTATCATATAGAGTCCAAAACATAAGTTTAGAAATTAATAATGAAATCCCCTATGTTTTTACTATAAATACTAACTCGACCTCCCCTCCTCTTCACTAAAAACTCATTTATCAAGAATTTTTTCTCCCTAACCCTATATAAGGAAATTAATTGGTGTTTATAAGCTCTTAATAATCTCATCCCAATATTTTAGAAGTTCCCTCCCACGGTAAGTGATTCTCTCTACGCATTTATTCAAGCACTTTATTTTTATTATGCCATTTTATTTCCAATTATTTGTGTTTGAATATGTTTTTACACATATATTGCTATAATAATAATAATTTAAAAGTAATTAGAGACCAAATTTCACTCTCGTTAAACCCTTACATGAATATTTATGTATACATGTTATGTTGCCGAAAATTTCTTATGATTTTCCATGCCAACCAGTTATATAGTGAATACCCATCCCCATTTCCACAAAAGGGTATTAAAATAGATATACTTATCCTTCATTAATTTTGTAATTCCATGTATGTAACCCACACTACTTAATCTTGGGATTAAATGTAACACCTTGAGTTTTTTTAAAAATAAATCTTTGTTTGATAGCGCATGCGACACATCATACCAAGTTTTAACAAACCTCAATATACTATTAATATTATTATTTAAAAAGGACTTTTATAACTTATCCATTAAAATTAGTGTTATTAATAGGAATATTTTTTTTACAATAAATTAGGTAGGATAAATAAAATATATTTATAAATAAGTACTTAATTTTTGGTAAACTCTTTATGAGCTTCGAAAATATTTTTTCTCAAAAAATCATTTTTATTGATTTTTTTGAACAAATAAAAAAATTATTTTTTATAATTTTATAAAATATATTTTAGAAAATGATCATTATTTTTTTAATAAAAATTTCAAAATTATCTTAGGATGAATTTTTTATGTTTTATAAATTTTTTAATTTTTAATTAATAGTGAAAAATACTAGTTTTTATTGAAAATTGCCTTTTTGTTTAAATCATATAAAAAGATATATTTTGTTTTAAAATGTTTTAAAAGAAAAATTAGTTTAATTATATTATTATTAATCTAATTTGGTTCATTTTAATCAATTTCATGTTGAATTTTTATATTAAAACTTTTTATAATTATAAAACTTTTTTTAGAAAAATGTTTTTTCGTCGCGTTTGTAGATTTAATTTTAAATTAAATTCCTACACTTATATGAATTTAATTTTAAAAAATATATTGAATATTTTTAATCAGAATAATTAATTTTATATAATTATTTCAACTTAATTTTGTTCATAATTAATTATAAAAAAAGAAAAAAATAATTACCGTGGTTAAGATTAAAACCTGTTTAACAAGTGGTTAAAAAAAATATAAGGGTTAAAATGATGTAAAAACTTGTTAAAATAATATTTTATGGAAATATTTTAACCTTATATCATATAAGGTTCAATAATGGTTCATTTTGGATTCTTTTTTCATGTGTAAAACTTGGGTATAACTTTTTCTTTTAAAACATTCCAAGTGTGTCATCTCCCTCACTTATGAAAGAGAACCCCCTCTCCTCTCCTATTAAAACATATAAAGTCTTGTTATTTAAAACTTAATTACCCATATAACTTAATTAATTCCCTAATCACATACTAGAGTCCTTTTTTTTATCATAAATCCAATCTTTTGAGGCTTTAGGTATAATCCTAAAGGGATGGTCCGGAGAAGAGTTATCGTTCTTAACCGGGCATCTTTGATTTATTTATTATTTAACCTACTTAAAATATTACTAAATAATGATTATATAATAAAGTAATTATCTCCCATATAATAATATTTTATTATTTTAATGTAATAACTTAAATCCATCTCCACTTCTATCAAATGGGAAATAAAACCATTGTTTTTGTGTATAGCGGACTACCGCCTCACAAATTGATGTAATTCGTTTTACAACATCGCATATCATTGATATTCATGATGATGTATTTAATGTTTATATATGATATTAATGACATACTAATAATTATATAAAATTAATATATAATATAAATTCTTACCTTACTATCCATTAAAGAATGATGGCGTTGTTTGTATGTACCACATACTAAAGCTTCACAAAGAGATGTGATTTTATTTCTATTACCAAATCACATGGATAGAATATGTATGTGTATGTAAATAAAAAATATGATATTTATGATATAATTATAATTTTATAAAGTTAAAATAACACTTATCTTCTTTCCATCACGATCATTGAAAAATGGAAATGTTACACTTGCGTACGTATGACCTACCGTCTCCAAGATTATAACGTAGTTCATTTTCCATAACCATAAATAATGGTTATTTAAAAATAATAATAATTTATGTATAAAATTTATAATTATTTAATTATTATAATTCTTAATATATTGAAATAATAATCTCTTTGACCTTATTCAACTTTACAAGGTGATTTTGGATATATGAGATGAAGATTGAAAAAACGTACAAATAGAACCTAAATGATTATGTAATTGAATATAACATGATAATGAATACAATAAAAGTAATAATAAACATTAAAAATTTTCTTAAGAAATTAAATAATTAATATAATTTTATTATTCAGTAATATGAAGAAAATATGTGACAAATTGGGCTCAAGGTAAGGGACCTCTCTAAACCTCTCCTTTCTTTAGGTTATAACCATTCTCTATCTAAATTACTTTATATCTCTCTATAAAGTTATGGAATTATTATAAATTCTACATATATGTCTCTTACATATAAATATATATTATTATCTCTTCCTTTGATGGGGAAATACATGACTTAGGTTCATTTCTCAAATGACTTCATTATGAAATTTCGTTTTATTATGATATGAGGCTAGATTATGAAACCAATTTTCTTCCCATGGGTAATTCTTAATTAATGACTAATTATTGAATTAATTTATTTGGAACACATAAATCATGAACATGTTATGATGGGTGCACCCAAATAGTATTCCAATACATTGGGTAATGTTTTAGTCTCATGAGATGTCATGTATGGTATTGGAGAGTAAACCTAATCCATTATGGGAATTTTTCCACCATCTGATATTTTCTAGGTAGTTAGCCTTGAATCATGTTTATATCATGTTATATATTTCTAACACATTTCCTATGATTCCATAATCTTATGATACCATATTATTTTTTCATTCTCCCATGTGATTCACTCATGAGCCTTCTATTTTATGATATCATATTATACTATTGACTTATGTGTTTTGTTTCCTTATCATATTATTCCCTTACTAGGATTTTATAGGTCACCCCTTTCTTTTATGTATTCCATATGTTATCCCATGTAGTTTTAGTATATAAAATGTATTTATGTAATCATTATTGATAATATAACGAGGATTTCATGTTTTACTTTCCTTTTTTATGTAATATGAACATAGTCTTCCAAATAAACTAGGCCTCACAATATTTGGGACATACTTATTGGATATTTATGTTTAAAAAGAATGTAATAATATGTGAAAAAGGATTGTGTTTCTATAGCTGGTATTAAAGGAAAGTTTTAGTTAACCTTTTTAAACTAGGATGAGAAAACATTAATGAGAAACCTAAGGATGTGTCTTAAGGATAAGTCTAAGTGTAGTAAAATATTCAGGAATTTTGGTGAAGGATAGAGCAAGTTGTTTTTGAGAAATTACATCCCTATATGGATACTATAATTGGATGTGGCTCTGGAAAAGTTTTACCTATGGTTAATAAATACTAAAAGGGAACATTGATATAGATTCAATAATAACCTAGTGCATGACAATGAGCCTTTCTACAGACCTAGTTTGACACTCTCATGGGATATGATTTGGAAATTCACAAACTCTTTATGAACCATTATGAAGGAATTGAAAAAATTAATAGGTTAGAAAAAATAATATGTAATTACTATAGATAACCTAGATTTAAACTCGAAGACTCATAAGTTAGGATATAGTTATCATTTATAAGTTATTCCTCCCAAGTTAATAAGTTTCCCTTTTTACATTTATTAATTATTGCATTCTCATATTATTTTTATTATTTTAATTATTGGTAGGAAATGGTAGAAACCATTCAAAAAAATAACAGGCAATGTGATGATTTCCACAATGATATTCCTAATATTATAAGAGTAGGATATGAAAACTTCATGGTATTATTGGCTCAACTAGATCAAGTTAGGAATAACAACATGAATCATGAGGAACTCCCTATTGCTCCTAAGAATAATAAAGTTGCAGTCGATTCTTTTATGCGACAAATACATCCTACCTTTAGTGGATCTTCTAATCCCCTTATTATTGAAAAATTGATTAACTCCATTGAGAAGATATTATTTATCATATAATTCTTAGAAAATGATAAAGTTATGCTCATTGTTTATCTCATTGAGGGAGAAGCCGATCAGGGGTGGACATTGATCAAGAACATAAATTTCAAAGAGGATATTGATTCCATGGAATGAGAATACTTTAAGAAAATATTTTTCAATAAATATTTCTCTTGAACTCTCTATATTAAAATAGATATGGAGTTACTCAGTCTAAAGTAAAAGGAATATGAATCTATCATGGCGTATAAGTAAAAATCCACAAGGATTGCATGATACACCTATATCTTTTTTATCATCTCCAAAATTAAGGTGGAATGATTCATTAGTGGGTTAAATCCAAGTCTACAAAAATATTTTGATATTATAGACTTTAATAGTTATGAATATATCGTATGTTGTTCCCTCAAAGTTTAGATAGAGATCATTGACTCTCAGTGGCATCGTGGGACTAGAGACAAAAACTTAAAATTGAGTTTTCTTCTTGGGTATCAATAGATAAATCCCATGGAGGAAATAAAACTAAAAATCCCACTTATCAAACATTTGGGAAGAATAATCCTAGAATTTTTTTGGTTAGGAACCAAGAGATGATTCAAATGTGGAAAATAGGGGCATTAGGTTAACTAGTTCCAGAGGGAAATGAAGAAACCCACTAATGTGGAAGAATAAAAGAAGGTTCAGAAAAACACTCAGCCTATGGTGTAGTGTTTTGACTACAAGGAACATGGTCATTATACAAGATAATACCCTAATCCAAGGTTTTTTAGAGGAAATAAAATGATAAAAAACTCCAAGTCCTAGAGATAAAGGAAGAGAATATTCTATCACTAATGATTAGGTGGATCCTGAAAATGATGTGGTGAAAAGTATGCTAGTTATTCATTCAATAATAGTGAATATACTATTTGATTCTAGTTCTATGCATTCTTTCATATATTGAAAGTTTAGTATAACTATTTAAGAACCACCTTGAAACATGGGGGTTGAGTTATCTGTGAGAACAGAAAATAGAGAAATGGTTGCATTCAAGTATATAAATCCTCCCCAGTCATTGTTTTTAGACTAAATCTTCCTAAAAATATTGTTTTACTTTTTTTAGTGGAGTTTGATGAAATATTAGATATGGATTGGCTATCCTTACATAAACCCAACATCAACTGTCTAGAGTGGGAGATCAATATCTATATTCCAAGTCATCCTCTGATTCTATATAAGTGTAAGGAGGAGGATGAATCTCCCCTGGAATCATCTATTCAATAATGGATATTATTGACTTATGAGAAATCATATATAGTCCAAATTATTGAGGCAAAGGAGAAAATCCTGCTTGAAGACATGTCCATTGTGAGTGATTGTACTGATATATTTCTTAAAGAGTTTCCTAGTCTTCCTTATGATTTAGAGGTTGATTTATCAATTGAAATTATACTTGGATCTTTTCCTATATCAAATAATCCTTATAGTATGGACACTATTGAGGTGGAAGATATTAAGAAGTAGTTACAAGAGAATATGGAAAAGGATTTCATATGACTAAGTGCTTCATCATGGGGTGCAACGGTCCTATTAATCAAGAAGAAGGATGAGTTAATGTACTTCTACATTGATTATTATGAACTCAAAAAAATCATGATAAAGAAAAATTATCCCCTCCCATAGATAGATGACTTGTTTTATCAACTATGTGGAGCATAGTACTTTTCTAAGGTGGACCTTTAGTCAAGATATCACCAATTAAATGTGAAAACAAAAGATATTCCAAAAAAATAACTTTTAAACAAGGTATGGACAGTATGAGTTCATAGTGATGTCTTTAAAACTCATTAATGATACAAAAATCTTTATGGAATTAATGAATAGAGTCTTTAGAGATTACCTTGAAAAATGTATGGTAGTCTTTATAGATGATATTATGATTTACTCTAAAATAAAGGAGGAGCATGAGGAGCATTTTAATACTGTGCTAAAAGATTTAATAAAGGAGAAAAAAATATGAAATGTATAGTAAATGTCAGTTTTGGATGAAGGGAGTATCATTATTGGGGCATATTATCACCAAAAAAGGGATACATGTATACCATTCTAAGACAAAGGCAATTTAGGATTGGCCTAGACCAGTATCCGTAAGAGAGATACATAGTTTCCTTGGACTAGTTGGGTATTACCGATGATTTGTGAGAAAATTATCGTGATTGTAAAACCCACTGACCAAGAAAATATGAAATAGAGTAATGTTTTCTAGACTTGTGAATGTGAAGATAAATTTAAAGCATTGAAGAAAGGATTATCACTGTATCAATCCTTAAGATTCCCTTAAGTAGTGAACTTTTTATGGTATACAAAGATGCTTTAAATTAAAACTTGGGATTTTTTCTGACAAAAAATGATAAAGTGATAGAATATGACTCAAGGAAGCTGAAATTTCTTTAGTTTAACTATCCCACACGTGATTTGGAGTTGGATGTAGTGATATTTTCATTGAAAATCTGATGACATTATCTATATTGGGAGAAGTGTGAAATATATATGAACTATAAGAGACTCAAATATATATTCACATAGAAGGATATTAATATGTACAATTGAATATGGTTATATTTGATCTAGGACCATGAATTCTCAATCCATTACTATCTTGGTAAAGAAAAAAAAAGTGGAAAATGATTTAAGTAGAAAGGATCTGGTGGCTTTATCAATGATGAGAATTTTTAAGGATCCAATATTATTAGACTTGTAAAGGATGGACATGGGAATCATGAAGTTAGGAGCATTATAATTCCTTTCTCAAATGATTTCTCAACCATCCCTTTTGAATAATTTAAAGGATTCTTAAAGAGATGATGTGGAAATTTAGAAGAAGGTGGAACCCATAAGAAAAGTAAAATCCTTGGAGTTCAAAATTGATGAAGAAGAAGTCGTAATATTTTGTTCATGATAATGTGAACCATCAAATCCTAAGATAAATAAGGAGCTATTTAATAATTCACATAGTTCAACCTTCTCCATCCACCTAGGGATCATGAATTTGCATCAAGATCTCCAAGAGCAGTATTGATGAGATAATATGAATAAGAAGACACTAGAATATATATCAAAGTGTCTGGTATTTCAAAAAGTGAAGGATAAAATTAATAAGTATAAGGGGTTGATTCAACCATTACCCATACGTATATAGAAATGGGAAAAATCACCATGGACCTTTTCATTGGTCTTCCCAAGACATAAATAGGAAACAATACCATATGGGTTGTGGTGGATCATTTTATAAATATTGGTCACTTTATTTCAATTCAATATGACTTATCACTTGACAATATTGTAAGGATATACATTATAGAGGTGGTGAGGCTTTGTGGGACCACAATATTTATTTTATCTAAACAAGATCTGATATTTACCTCTATGTTTTGGAAGATCCTCCAACATGCTCTAAATAATGAGCTAAACTTTAGTACGACTTATCACCCCAAAACTAATGGCCAATATAAGTGGACTATTCAAACATTGAAATTAATCTTTAGAGCATGTAAAATGGACTTCAAAGGAGTATGGGATCAAAATATTACTCTGGTTGAGTTCTTTTAAAATAATAGCTTCCACTCAAGCATCCAAATGGCTCCTTATGAATCCCTTTATGGTAAGTGATGTAGAACAACTTTTTGTTGGGATGAAGTTAGTAAACACAAGTTTTTGGGACCTAAAATTATTGAGGAAATATTAGAAAAGGTCAAGACCGTTGAACAACACATCGAGACTGCTCAATGTCGACAAAAGAGCTATGTTGACAATAATCTATGAGACCTAGAGTTTGAGGTCAGGGATAAAGTGTTTTTCTTTATATCTCCATGGAAGATATTCATGATATTTGGGAATAAAGGAAATATAACCCCTAACTACATAATTTCCTTTGAGATTATATATCACATTAGAGCTATGGATTATCGAATATAACTCCCACTAAGCCTTTCTCAATTAAATGACGTATTCCATGCATTTTTATTGAGAAACTACATACCAGGTCCCTCACATGTACTAAATTAATATGGGGTAAAACTATAAAATTATCTATCTTATGAGGAGTATCCGATGAAGACCTTAGATCATAGAGATAAATTTTTACTCAACAAGATGACTCACCTGGTCAAATTGGTATGGTGGAACCATAAATACGAAGTGAAAACCTGGAAACCAAAGGAATCAATGAAGCAGAAGTACCCTCACCTATCTTCACCTTAAATTTTAATACAAAATTTCAAGGGAAAATTTATTTAAGGGGTGAATAATCCAACACCTCAAGTTTTTTTAAAAATAAATTTATGTTCGATATCATATGAGATACACAACAACGAGTTTTAATGAACCTCAATATTCTATTAATATTATTATTTAATTATAATTTCTATAACCTAGATGTTAAAATTGTAAGTATGAAAAAGAATAACCAAATTTTGAGAATTAATTATGAATTATAAATAAAATATATTTATAAATAATCACTTACTTTTTAGTAAAGTCTTTATAGGATTTGAAAACCCTTTTTCTAATAAAATGATTTTTTTTTCATTTTGTGAACAAATAATATTTTTTTCACTTTAAGAAAATTTATTTGAAAAAATGAACTTTTTTTTTGAATCAACATGTCAAAATTATCTTAGGAATATTTTTTTTAATTTTTCTAAAAAGTTTAAATTTTTAATGAATAGTGAAAATACTGGTTTTTATTGAAAACTATCTTTTTATTTGAATAATTTTAGAAGTTATATTTCGTTTTAAAATGGTTTAAAAGTAAAATTAGTTCAATTATATTATTATTAGTCCAATTTGGGTCATTATAATCAATTTTATGTAGAATTTTTATATAATTTTTTTGTACCTATGACAACCTTTTCTTTAGAAAACATTTTTTTAATTTTTTCTGTGAGTTTAATTTAAAATTAAATTCTATAATTTATATGAATTAAATTTTGAAAAATGGATTAAATATTTTTAATAATAATAATTAATATTATATAAAAGGTCCACTTAATTTTGGGCATAATAAATAATAAAACAATTAAAAATTAATTACCATAGTTAAGGTTAAAACGAGTTAACCAAGGGGTTAAATTAAAAATATAAGGGTTAAAAATTCCTAAAAACTGATCTAAATCCTATTTTATATCCATATTTTGATCTTATATCATATAATGTTCAATAATTATGCATTTTGGAGCCTTGCGGAATGTTTAAAACATGAGTATAAATTTTTCTTTAAAAAAATTCAAGTGTGTACTTGATTAGACACTAAATGAGTCTAATATTCATTATTAATATATTTAAGATTAATGTGCTTTATTATTCATAAACACCATTTTAGTGCATTTTACATTTTTAATATCATTTAAAGTACCCAATGATTCATCTGATTTTAAGGAATGTAATTATCAATATTGTAATTTTATATTTTGGGAAATTGATCTAAACTTCAATATGAACATGTTTCATTCAGGGATCAATGAATAATTCATGGAATAAGATGAGGATTTTTTGTGATGAAAGGAAACAATTCTGAAGATGTCATATTGGACACTAGCCCACTGATTTTAATGTGGGGCTAAACATATATGCCCAATGAAGCCCAAATTTTGTGGGATGCTATACGACATGTATCGGAACAAATAATTTTTTCAAGAGATAGTGCTAATTCGGCCTCCATGGTGGTAATTAAGATGACCCAATTTGGAGATAAAATTCTGGCCCATATTCCATGGCCCAGAAAAAAATCCTACCAATATAATAATATATCAGAATCCACAACTCCAAATGGGTCCAAATTTTACAAGAGTTTAGGAGACGTCCGTGGACCCATTTTATTCTTCTATGGAACACTCTAAATTGGCCATAAAGAAGGACTTCCAAGTGTGTTTGTTCGGTGGTTGCAAGCTGGCTGCCACCTCAAGTCAAGAGTGTAAAAGTACAAGTTTCATAAGCTTTCCACCACCCTAGGCCTACCATAATCA
Organism: Viscum album; assembly: GCA_963277665.1. Lineage (NCBI taxonomy): Eukaryota > Viridiplantae > Streptophyta > Magnoliopsida > Santalales > Viscaceae > Viscum > Viscum album. The sequence goes on from OY728159.1 coordinate 373,669,524, forward strand.
ATTTGGATGATTTCTACTATTGAAGGATTGACCCAAGGCTTCAAAAATTCCTATTCAAGGCATTGGTGGTGGAGGAGTTGATTATCTTTGAGCTTTGCTTTCATCTTAATGTTATGCTGCCAATTTGTCTTTGTAACGTTCTTCCTTCACATTTAAGTTGTTTTAATTCATCCTAATTTCTTAATAAAAGTTATTCATATACTATTATTTTGTTCTTATCCATATCACTTTGATACCATTTCCTCAAGGTGTGAATTTATTCATACCAAACATTGTGAAATTATTTACACAAAGGTGGAGTGATCATTTTCTTTTTATTGTTTTCTTTACTTCTTCAATTCCTCCCTCATGAGTCAACTTCCCACTTTTATTGAAACTATAGCATCAATGGAGGACTAAACCACTTATGGGTTGATCCAAGGGATTATAAAGGGTCTGGATTGGATGTTATTTATCACCCCATTAATGTATAATCATTTCTTTTAATTGATATTTTTATTTGATGATTTTAAAACTTCTTTGTCCTTGTTGAAATTTAAGGCCACACACTTCAAGTGCTAATAAAAACCTTTACCTTGGAGTGCTCATAAATTTGATCCTCCAAGTGTATAGGTGATTAGTATTATGGTGTGTTGGTATAAAATCAATAAGTGGTGAATTTGTTTGATCTCCTTAAATTAACTCAACTCAAATATAAGAAATTGAAAAAATTGAAAAGGGAATACGTCTAATCCACCCCAAGTGATAACCTAGGATCAACTCACTTTTTTAAATTGAATTCACTTAAGTCTTTTAGAGTTAATTTAAAACCATATTAAATCAACCCAAGTTTTTCACTTAATAGCCAAAAAAAATTTATATAATGTACGCGTCTATAGGTTAATTTTTAGGTCTCTGAGGATTCGATAACCCAAGCTAAACTACAAGGACCGTTCTACCTTCATCTCTTGGGTAAATTTGAGCATGAATCAATACTCTCCCCCAATTATAAAAGGTCCCCACTATCCTCTTCTATTTACACTTATAAATCCTTTTGGTTCAGAAAATAACTTAAAAAATACCTTCCTTAATTACCTATACACATCCTAGAGTCATTTATTTGATCTTAAATCCAATCTATAGAGTCTTTAGGTATAAATATAAGGAGGTGGTCCGAAGAAGAGGTATTGTTCTTAACTGAACATCTTTGTTTTATTTATTCTTCCAAATCCTTTAAATATTACCCATTAATGATGATATAAAAAAATTAGTATCTACCATATGATAATTGGTTATTATGTTAATATAATAACTTAAATCTATCTCCACTTCCATAAAATGGAAAACAAAACCATTATTCGTGTGTACGACGAACTACAACCTCGCGAATTGATGTAATTCTTTTTCAATCATCACCTATAAATGATGTTAATGATGAAGAATTTAATATATATATGATATTTATTAAATATTAATAAAATTTTAAAATTAATATATCATATAACTTTTTACCATGCCATCTATTGAAGAATGATAACTTGGTTCATGTGTACGGTGGACTACCGCCTCACGAAGCGATGTGATTCATTTTCTATTAATACATCACATGGATGATATATGTATGTGTATTTAAAGAAATAATATTATATTTATGGTATAATTATAATTAGTTAAAGATAAAATAACACCTAGCTTTCTTCCATCAAGATCATTGAAAAATGGAAATGTTAAACATGCGTACGTACGACCTACCTTCTCCATGATTGTAACGTAGTTCATTTTTCATAACCATAACTCATGATTATTTTAAAAAAATATAATTTATATATAAAAATTATAATTATTTCAATAATAATATTATTAAGGTGATGAAATAATAATCTCTTTGACCTTAGTCAGATTTCCAAGGTGATTTTGGATATATGAGCCGAACATCATCAAAACGTCCGACTTTAACCTAAATGATTAAGTAATTGAATATAAAATTATAATGAATAAAATTAAAGGAATAATAAAATTTAAAATTTTTATTAATCAAATAAATAAATAACATGATTTTATTATTTAGGAAGATAAATAATGCACATGAAAAATCGGGATTGGGGTAAGGGATCTCTCTAAACCTCCCTTTTCTTTGGGTTATGACCATTATCCCTCTAACTCACTACATCTATCACTATAAAGATTTTGAATGATTCAAAATTATATATATATATATATATATATGTTTCTCTCACATATATAACTTTATTATTTTACTTTTCTTTTATGGTGTAATACATGCCTTATGTTTATTTATCAAATGCCTTCATTATGAAATTTCCTTTGATTATGATATGAGGCAAGATTATGCAACCCATTTTATTTCCATGGGAAATCATTATGTTATGAATTATGATTGACTTAATTTATGATGACCACATAAATCTTGAATATGTTATTATGGGTTCACCTAGATAATTATCTAATGCATTGGGTAAAGTTTTAGTCTCATGTGATGTCATGTATGGCATTAGGGAGTAAACATAATCCATTATAGGATTTTGTGAATTATGTTATATTGTCTAGGAAGATATCATTGGATCATGTTTATGTCATGTTATATGTTGATTAAACATTTAATATGATACTATTATCTTATGATACCATGTTCTTTATGTTATTCTCAAATGATATTCACTCACGAGCCTTCACTTTTATGATATCATGTTATATTTTTGACTCACATGTTATGTTTGCTTATCATTTTATTCCCTTACTATGATTTTTTAGATCACCCATTTTTTATGTATTCTTCAGGTTATCCTATGATGTTTTTTAAGATCAAATGTATTTAGGATCTCATTATATATAATAAAATGATAATTTTATATTTTAGATTACATTGGATGTATTATGAACCTAGTCTTCCAAAGACACAAGCCCTCAAAATCTTTGGGATGTACTTATTGGATTATTTTGTTTAAAATTCATTTAATAATATGTGTAAAAGTCTTTGGTTTCTATATTAAATGTGAAGAAATTTATTCTTATGTTGTATGATATATGTGTCAAACTAATGTATGTACATGATATAAATGTGACAGGAGGACCCATAATTATAAATCCCTCAAATGATTTGGGTAATGATTTTATCTCATGAGATACCATTTATAGTGCATGAGAGGTTATCCTAAGTACACTATTTTATGATGAATCGGTGGTTAGACTTAACTTATTCTTATGATTCTAGGTTTTATTCTGTTTCCACATTACTTATGTTGCCTTTATTTTAACATCTTATACCATGATTTAATGTTCAAGATTATGATTCTTACGTTTCTATGTCATCATGTCATGCCTCTAGACTCACTTATACTATTTAACTTATTTTATGATTTTATTATTACCTTACTTTGATTTATAGCTCTCACCTTTCTTATATAAGTCCCCAGGTTATCCCATGCAATATTATAAGATCAATGGATTTTAAGGGCATATTGTGTAGTTTTTAAATAATGTAATTGTATCCCTGTTTCAAGTTATTGTTTTATATATACAATTACCCAAATACACTTGGACTATCACTATTCCATTTTTATTTTATGTTCATATTTATGCAATAAATCATGAATTAAGTTATATTTAGGATATGGGGTTTCATATGAAATTATACCAAAATCCATTACACACACTAGAAAATTCACCCAAAATCATTTTTCACACCTGAAGGAATTTTTTAAACACTCAAAATATTTTTCAGTCTCATGTTCTCGCCATATTGTTGTACCATTGATCTCAGGAATTAGGACATGCCATCTGATCTCCATAACCTTGAAGACTTTAAATACATAGAAACGGTCACAAATATCATCGTTAACTACCATCATCACTTGTTTTTACATCATTATCTTACTTCATTTCAACTTTCGTAAACACACTAGACCCTTCTAATCTCTCTCTCTCAACTGGTAAATCTTCATGAAACCTCTCTCTTATCTATTAACTCTTTTGGAAACTCTTGTAGAACCATGTTCACTACTCACTCACCTCCCTAGAAGGCCTTTATTCTGCTACACATCATCATCATAACATTTCATTTATAAGTGGAAACAATATTTTTTTTTCATTTCAAATGTTAAATAATCCCAAAAAAATAGTCACCAAAGGTCTTGATCAAAGTTATCCCCATATTTAATCCCATGAATTTCAAATAAAACCATATATACTACACCAACATAGTATAAGTTCTCCTTCCAAATCCCTGATGAGGGTGGGACCATAGTTTTGTTCATCGATGTAGCTAGAAGTGGCCGTTCCACCTTCGAGTTGGGGAACCAAAATAGTGGACGACAGCTAATTTGCCACCAAAAAAATATGTTGTTATTATTATTATTTTATATAATAATATTATTTATTGATATTATTTAAACTATATATAAGGACTTTTATACATTAATTATAATGAAAAAAAATTCCGGGATGGGGTGAAACTATCATACTTGGAGAGGGCCACTTATACTTTCTTGGAATCCTTTATCTCCATCATCTTAAATCACATGAAAAACTAAGTAAAATAGGTAATGGTCCCATTTATTTATAAAAAAATGGGTTCACTATGGATTCAAAACCTAAAAATATTGAACCAAAACCCTAAGTGAAACATAATAGCCTGAGAAATATAACCCCCCCTGAAAAAGTGACCAAATAACCTAAAGTTGACTTTCTAAAATCATATCTCCTGCCATATCTAAATCTATAAATCCACAAAACAATGGTTTTACACTGAAAAAACACAATCCTGGATTAGAAGTACCATGAAAATATCAAAAAATATAATTCATTAATATCCAATGTTCTCTACCTGTATTTGATAGAAAATGAATGACCACACCAACTGCATAAGCTATATTAGGTCTAGTACATAACATTTCATACATCAAACAACCTATTGTAGATGAATAAGGTATGCACTTTATATCATCTCTCTCCTCATTAGAAGAAGGTTACTGGTTAGAACTAAGCTTAAAATAAAAATCAAGAGGAGTACTGACCACTTTGGATCTATCCATAGAAAATATCTAAAGCACCTTCTCAATATTTCTCTCTAAAGATAAGAATAATTTAGTAACCTTTATATCACAGGAGATCATTATGATAAGCATATGATGCATTGGCCCAAATCCATCATAAAATATTAAAAAAATATACTTATTCAATCTATCAATTCTAGAAGCATCTTGGCCAACAATGAGCATATAATCAACACAAATTAGTAATCTAATAAAATCATAATAATAAAATCTATGAAAAAATACAATGATTAGAAGAGTTATTAATAAAACTTGGATGAAAAACGACAAAATAAAATTTCTTATACCACTATATAATAGATTTCTTTAGACCATATAAACTCTTATTCAACCTATAGACTTAATCCTATTTAAGTATTTTTTAAAAAACTCATAGGATGCTCTATATAAATCTCCTCCTCTAAATCACAATGGAAGAAAGCTATCTTCATATCCATCTTCTCAATCTACAGATACAAACTAGCATCCAAACCAAGAAAAACTCAAATAGAATAAATTTTAACAATAGGATATAATTTTTTTTAAAAATTAATATCTTTCTTTTGAGGTAATCATTCAATAACCATCATTTTTATATCAAAGAATAAACATGGGTGATTCATTTTTAATATGATAAATCTATCAATTTTTCAAATCTATCTTACCCATAGGAAACTTCATGAGATCCAAAGTGTGGTTATTATGTAATCATCTCATGTCACCATCCATTGCCTCATACCATTTTTTTATGATCACTTTCCACCACCTCATCAATAGATTATGGTTCTTTCCCTTTAGTGAGAAGCACATAATCATGAGGTGAATACCTAATATAAGTGCCACAATTCCAAGATGATCTTTTGAGTTGAACTATAGGTTCATTAATAAACCATGAAATTGGATCATCAGAAATAATAATTTAATCAAAAACATCAAATCTAACTTATTCACCCTAAACATCATTTTTCACACCAATATGATCATAAAAATCAACAACATAATGTAATTGTCAATTAAAAAGTGTCTCAAAATTAATAAAACCATCATAATATGGAGAAGTGTATTTTTCCCATATAAACTTATAAAATAATTTGATCCTCTATGAATACTACATCATGAATTCTAATTATTTTATTCAAAAAAATATCATAAAACTTGTACCCAAACCCATCATTTCTATAACTAATAAAAATACATTCTCATGTAATACCATTGTACTTAGAACTCCCATCTCTTGGAACATAAAAACATCCTTAAAAACTTAGAACATTCAAGTGATTATACTCAATCTGTTTTCCACATAAAAACCTTACAGAATTATCTTCTACAAATACAATCATAGGTGATAAATTGATAATACATGTAGTAGTGAATAAAGCCTCACCCCAAAATGTTCATAAAAATTATATTTAGAAAGTAAACCTAAAAATATCTCCATTAAAGTCCTATTCATCTTATTAGCTACACCATTTAATTGAGTTTCCTTATGAGTAATCTTATGATGATTAATACCTTACTACCTACAATACTCATCAAAAGGACCACATTACCTACCCCCATTGTAAGTGAAAATATATTTCAACTTCTTACTTGTTCCCCTCTCAATAAAAACATAGAATTGATTAAAAGCATTAAGCACAATTTTTTTCATTAAAAACATAAAAAAAATATTTCATGAGCAGTCACTAATAAAATGAACAAAATAAAGTATTCCACTAAAATATTTAGACTTTAAATGACCAAAAACATCAAATTGTACCAACTTAAGTACACATGACTTCCTGTGTAAAAGATAATTGTTGAAAATAACCCTACTCTATTTTTTGGCCATACAATGATCACACATGTATAATTATAAAACTTTTATAACCTAAATAAATTTTATCTTATCCTGAAGACTAAGTCCCTTCTCACTAATTTGGATGACTCAATTATCGAATAATTTGGAAGAAACATTGAACTCCAAAACACAAGAAGTATCACAATATTAGAAGCTTTGATCTAGTAAAAAAATTACTACTTATTACCTCAAGACACTATCAAGTAACCCTAAAAAAATATTCCATTGTCCATCTCCAAAAGTATTAATAAAACCATCATAATCAAGAAAACTGGTATAAATGAGATTTAGAAAAACCTTAAGGGAATGTCAAAAATTATTCAAAATCAACTTACTTCTTATACCAGTCTCTAAAAAAATACCCATACCTATAAAATAAGATTCACCATTATTTCCCATCATTATGATCCAAAAATTAAATATGATATAATATATGAAAAAGTAATTTCTTGATATCATGTGAAATTAAGAACCACTATAAATAACCCAACAAGAATCATTATAAGAAATATTAATAGAATCATAAAAAATAATAAGATCACCCCTGTAGTGGTAGTGACATGATCATCTAGATCAACATTTTTATTCCATGAATTTTTCTTCATTTGGTTTTCCCTTTTCTTCTGATAGTTAAATTTCTTGACATTTCATTTCTTACCACAATTACCACCTTCAAACTCCTTCTGATTCGGTCTGAATTTACTTCTATCCTTACTTTTACCTTGGCTTATCTATCATAGATTCCTTTCCTGACTTCTCTCCCAACTCTCAATGGCTAAAATCTCTTAATAAGTTCTCTCTTGAGTACGTATCCTAACTTCTTAATTAAAAATAATAAAATTAGAAAAAATAAATGCCACAACCTCATTAGGAGCAGAACCAGTTATAGTAACATGTAAATTATCCCAAAAATCTGATAACATATTAAGAATCCAAAGATATAAAAACTCATATTCAAAATTAAAACCCATGTAATAAAAATAATCAAAATAGACCTAAAATTTACTTAAATGATAAAAATCGACATACCTTCTTTTCACCTCAAGTTCATCACCGGTTTGATACGAAACAATTTATATTTTACTATATTTGAAGCATAAGTGGTATCAAGATTGTCCAATAAAGTTATAGCATGAGAGATATTGAAAATATGGTTTATCAAATTGTCTTCAACCAAATGATGAATAAAACAACAAAACAACTTTTGCACAAATACCCATTCTTCACCATTTTTTTGGATTCTTGGAACCAAACATCAATAGATGCATTTTCTTGAAGAAAAAAATATCCTTAAATTTTAATCACCACATGTGATAATTGGTACCATTAAAAAAATAATATGACTCTAATTTTAATCCATATTTATTAGAAAAAAACTAAAGCTTCGATACTAGATATTGGGAAAGATGAAAAGTGATGAAAATAAAAATGAAAAATAATGTGAACACAAAATAGAAATATATTTTCTTCCTCTTAAATCAATCTTTTAAAATTAAATTATACATATAAACGACTAAAATATTTGTGTATAAAATAAACAGTTGACACAAATATTTTCAATGTGGAAAACCCAAAGGGGAAATACCATGACACCTAGTCTAGAAATTAAAATCCACCAATAATCAATAGTATATAGTAGATACTCCAAAAAAATAAAGGGATCATAAAAATAATTCATTGATAAATAGGATCAAGGCTGAAGGAAGATGAAACCTAAAGGTAGTTTGAAAATAAATAACTCAGTTAGAGAAAATAAATCAAACCAGATCTGAATGAGTAGATTGAAGGTTTGAAATCAGAATAAAAAGTGTAGAATAATAACCTAGATTATAATAGAAACTACCAATGATCAAAGCCAATAATATTGGAATAAAAATACTTACAGATGTAGATATGAAAATAAAAACCCAGTACACATGGAAGAGTCATGTTCATAGGAATTTTATGCAACCTAAAATCTATAAACCTAATATTTTCATATCCCTTTTTTTGTTTTTCCAAATATCATATGAGTACCTATGTTGATGCTCCTTTCTGTCACAGAGTCTAGCGAATGAAAAAGGGGAATACCTTAAGCACAAAGAGATTCATCCTTTGAAGAAACATCAAAAATTGACAAAGTCATGAACAAGGATTTGTTTAAACATGGGTCGCGCAAGTTTCATCATGGTCATGCAAGTATACTTGTGTGCCACATATTGGTCACGCATGTGACTTGTGCACCCTATTTGATTTTTCACCCAAGGTCCTCAATGGCCTATAAATACCCCTTGTGGGCCCCCCATTTCAAAGATAAAAAAAATCCAAAAGTCATATTTAAGCTCTCAGCGCCCTAGTCTTTACTTGACGTCTTCAGAACACTTCTAAGGTAATTTATTACCTAGAATGGAAGATCTAAAGTGAGGGAATAAGGCCTATGTGTTGAAATTCATCAAAACTTGCGTGCCTAAGTGTCTAACCCTTAAGGGAAATGAAGAAACTTGCGCGCCACTTTATCCCTTCAACAGAACTTGCACGCCACTCTTTTGGAAGCCTTTAGGGATAATACTAAGGGCTTGAGCCAAGCATCACCAAAGTATTACCTTATGGGTTAACCTTCACGCAAGTATACATGTGTCGTGCAAGTATACTTGCATGTCGAGGAATTTCACACCCAAACATGACTTGCGCGCCTGACTCTTTTTGGGTGCCCCTCCTGCCTATTCAACTCTTTTCTTAAAATCCACCTCTCCTCTTCAAGATTTATCCTTCAAAACCCTATTCAAAGAAATTTTTGGCATGGTTACTTTGTTTGATTCATTATCTGAAAGAAATTCTGTGGAACATCTCTCAAAACCTAGTGATTTACATATCTTTATGTCACTAAAGTTAGATATTTCCTCTATTCAACCTCATCCTTTAAGATGAGAAGATCCCTAATCTGGGCATCCTCCTTAGGAGTAAGCCCCAAGTTCCCTAACTTGGGCCTCCTTTTCAGGAGTAAGCTCCAGTCACAAGTTCCCTAAACTGGGCCTCCTTTTTAGGAGTAATCCCCAATCATAATTTCTCTTAACATGGGCCTCTTTTTCAGGAGTAAGCCCTAGATTTCAAGTCTCCTTAACCTGGGCCTCCTTTTTAGGAGTAAGCCCCAGGATAAATTTCTTTTGACTTGGGCCTCCTTCTCAGGAATAAGCCCCAAGTTCCAAGTTCCCTAATCTGGGCATCCTCTTTAGGAGTAAGCCCAAAATTCTAAATTCCTTTAACCTGGGCCTCCTTTTTAGGAGTAATCCCCAGTCATAATTTCCCTTAACCTAAGCCTCCTTCTCAAGAGTAATCCCTAAGTCTCAATTTCTTTTGATTTGGGCTTCCTTCTCAGGAGTAAAACCCAAACATAAGTCCCCTCTAATTTGGGCATCCTTCTCTGGATTAAGTCCTCAGTTAAGTATCCAAATCTCCATAAAGCACATATACCTTTATGGACCCTATTTTCGGGATTCTTCCCTGAAGTAAGTCCTGATCTTCATCTATCTGGGCAGTCATACATACATAAGCCCCACATCATTTCTTATGATTGCATCTTTCATGGAATAATTTTCAGGTTTTACTAATACCTCTTGTTTCTCACACCGAGCATGACTCACGTGAGCTTAGAGTGTAAAATTAATTATGACATTTTTCTTTGGGCCATCAATCATGCATAAATTCCATATTTCTTCACTCGAAATAAGTGAGTTCTGATTCCTTTTTTAAACAAGGATACGTAGGTAGCCCATCTGCGGGTATGATCACAACTCTGAAATAATCCATGTTCTTCTGAATGACAATAAACTTCAAGTGCCCCACTGAGTGGCTTTAAAACCATTATGGTTATCATAATGAACAAAATATTTCTATATAATGTGTTGAAGGATACCATTGACTAAGAATCTCTAACAAATACAGATGATTCTTTATCGATGAAGAACCTCAAATACATATAAAAGATTCTCTGAATCTCATAAATATTAATCATTTATTGTCAGATCTAAAGGAAAGCTCATTTTCATACTTAGTAATTTAATACGGATTCATGAACATAACTCAAATCTATAAAGAGAGTCCCGGAGTAGACAATAATTTCCCCCAAAAAGGTGTGATGAGTCCAACCTTCCATCCTATCGACCAATGAAAATTCTTAAGCCTCATAGGTCCACAACTAATGAGCACCTACCTTTGGAAAGTAAGTCCAAATGGATATAGAATCATTGGATGTTTTCGTTTCTACAAATAAACCCGTTAGAAACTGATTGGAATGTTTTAACCTTAAACAAACATAGTCATCCCAATTTCTAGAGGAAACAACCTATATGAAGGAGGAGCCCAACATTACCCTAGGTATACACATCATGTATACCTACAATAACTAAATAATCATGTATAATGATTACATTCTCATATGGTTATTTATACATACATGATGTGTGGTCTAGGACCACATGTTATATACCTCTTGGAATTACATGACTCAACCTCTACATTGGTACACACTTAGTGAGTCAGCTGAAGCTACACACCATGTACCCTCCCTAGGACATATTATGTACCCCAACCCCTAAACAACATGAGCTATGATGGTACACACTGAGTACCCCAATAGTTCCATACATAGTGTACTCAATTTTGCACACAATTTAGGTAGACCCATACATGCCATGTAGAGAGAAGTAGATGACCAGAATTCTCCCAAGGGCCTACATTCTATGTAATACTACAATATATGCTATATAATTTTTCATCTATAGTGTATTATTGTTTCTCCTTGCTTAGGGTTTGAATTTTTTCATGAAAGTAATATATCTTGATATTTTTTTTAATAGAACATGATGTTACACTCTCCTTACTAATTAGAGGTGATTTATAGTGAAATTTAGGTAGTTTAGTCTCTATAATTCTATATGATAGATGATAGGGATCAAGAATGAAGGTTAGAGAGTTCATAGGGATAAGAAATCCCCTCAGAATGTGTTTATGAAAGGGAATACCCCCCCAAACTTAATATAGTCAAACACCCTCACTCATGGTGATTCGGTCCTCTATCTATGAAGTTTGGTACTCCCCCATACGATAAGTTATACTTGATAAGAAATGGGTCCTATATAAGGGATGATTAATTTATCAACCAAAACTACCTCTTGTTGAGGTGAAAGTCCCCCATGTTAGTATTTAAACTTATGTATTAATACTCTAACATGTTTATTTTGATAAACTATAATTTACTCACACTTAATTAAATTCATTTTTTTTAAAATGTAATCTTTTTTATTGCATGTATTAATTTTTGAAATGATTAATGACACTTTATTAATAGTTTAATCTTAATATTTTTATTTATGTTGTTATAATAAGTATTTCTTAGTGAACGTTTAGTAAAAAATGGGGCCAAACTTAACAAGACCAAAAATATTCCATGTCAACAATATAGGGGATTTGAGGGTCAACCCCATAGGAGAGCCGACCTTAGGAGCTAGTATGGCGGTATGTATGAGTTTGGAACATGCATATACCCATAGGACAACACTCTTGGGTGAGCATATGGGTGGTCCATGGCCTGTGTGTGTATATGGTGTATAGGGGTGCTGATACCCTGATACTAGCTTAAAGTGGTAGCAGATCACATTGTAATATTATAGAGAACCATTTCGTTTGAACTACCGATGTGGGACTCAACCATAATAGAACACTATTTATCCATCTTTAATGATATGTAAAGAATTATGCCCACTCGATCCACTAAGTCAAGACCGTCCAATCTATCCAGTAATATCAACTTCTACCTTGAGTTTCTCAAGGATTTATCATGCACCGTTCTTAATGGATAGACATACAATGATCAAAATTAGGGTGAAATGTGTGTTCTCTATTAATTTTATGAGGTGATGAGGTTTAAAATCTTCATGCATGAAATCTGCATCTTGCATGCATGATGATTATGAAGAAAACAATACTGATGAATAAAAATAGAGTTGAAGAAGGATTCTCATGCATTTGATTTATAGGAATGTGTTTAAGCTTAAATTAGAAGACACATGTGACTCATATCACATGCATAACTCCTCCTTCATGAAAGAACCACAAGATGATGGTAGCATCAAAACTTTAATGGGGAATTATCACCTATCATGTTGGAATAATCAACAACATATACTTATCCATGTAGTAATGATAGATCTCTAGATGATGGTAGTATCATTTACTAGCCATGACAGTAGTTCAACAATGGTTGTAGTGAATTTATTCTCACTAATGGTAGATCACTTCTTCATGGTAGATAATATCTTCATGATAAATCCTTTTAATGGTAGGAAAATCTATTACTCATATATTTCAATTGTAGATAATTATACCATGAGATGACAGATCACGCGATGGTATCTTGTGCGATGGTAGATTTCTAGTGATAGAAACATCTTACCACTGCAATATATTTTTATCTACCACCGGTTAAAATATGTTTTCTAAAATTATAATTGGTATTATTTTTATTACTATAATTGAAATAAATTTTATTTAATTACTTTTTATTATTATTTTATAAAAATATAATTACATGTCGTATGAAAATATTTTGAGCATATATTATATATATTTAAGCATATAATCTCTATGATACTCTGTTTTTGTAATTTTTTAATTTCAATAAATAAAAAGTTTATTCATATTATTTTAAATGTTTTATAAATGTGAAATATACATGTTTGTATTATTGATCACTCTAGAAGCATTATGATGTCATTTTATACGGAAATAAAAGAGTTCCAAAAGTATCTAATATTGAGTGTGATATTTTAAAATATAGGTAATGGTAATATTAAGTTTGGTTATTCACTAACTCATGGAATGAAATGATTAGATAACTTAACATGCCTAGAAGATATTGGATTTAATGATGATGTAGGATTAGTATGTTGTCATGTGATCAAGGGATTAAAATAAACTTCATATAGTTTATTCAACACAAAATATACACGTGATACACAATGATTTCTACACATATGATTAAAAACTCCTAAAACTTATGTTATCTTTCTAGAATCATGAAGGAACATCCATATTTTATTTCTTACTAATGTGGTGATCAATATCATCAAGCTTAATCATCTTAATCATATGATCTTTCTTATAATTTTCATTGTTTTTGTTTTTCTTCATATTATATTTTATTTATCTATTTGTAATTGTTCATGTCCGTTCGTCCTTTTCTCAATTAAAATAAGCTCTATATATTGGTTATTCTAACAACTAAAATAAAGTTCTGGGTTGAAACTCTTAAATAAAATTCAGTTCCTGACTAGGTTAAGACTCCTATAATTTTTTGGGTTCTACCTATAGGTAATGTAAAAGGAAGAGTTTGTAATAGTTTATCACACCACTAAAAGTGAGTTTCTTCTCAGTGGGTAAAAACATTCTCATGGAGTAGAGAAGTTTGATGAGTGGACTAAGATCTTGGAGACCTGTACCACTATAAAAACACCATGTCCATTCTTTTAATTTCTGTTACACTATATAACTTGAACACTTCACTCACTATAGATTCCTTAATTAATAATTTATTTTTGATAAAAAAATTTAAATGAATATTCAACCCATCTAGTATATTTTTCTATCATATACGATCCAAAAACTAGAATCAGAGCATTGGTTCCTTAAAAGGATAGTTATCATGTTTGATTATTTTAATCTGATACCAAATAATTGCTATCATAGGATGGTCTTTGATTATTTATCACCTCTATTTGTTTTAATCTTTTCAGATATAGTTTCTATTATTTATTTTTAGTTACTATGCTAACCCAAATATCCTATACCTAACATTCTAAGGAATAAAAGAAAAGTTTTTGAAAATGGAAGGTGTTAATGATAATGATGTATGGATTACACAAAATCCCCCATTCTTTGATAGAAGTGACTATGGATAATGGAAAGACTAGATGGAAGCCTACCTAAAATAGTTAAGTGTGGATCATTGAACTGTCATGGAGAATCCATATAATCTACTGAAATTTGATCTAGATAAATTTGTAGGAAATTACATGGTTACGTATGTTTTTAATTATAAAGTTAATAACATTTTGTAGTGTTCTATAAGTAGAAGTGACTATATTCATGTTTCATACTATAAGAAAACCCCAAACATATAGAGAATACTTCAAGTCACCACTACGGGATTTAAAAGTTTAAAAAACCAAGTTATAAATTCTTCAATAAGAATGCTAAGACTTTAGGATGGTAGAAGAAGAGTCATTGAACAAGTTGTTCCATTAGTTTACAAGTATTACAACTGGTACGAGTGTTCTTAGTGAAGTACTAGAAAACACATATCAAGTTGAAATATTACTAAGATATCTACTAAAAATATGGAATGAAAATAAGGTGGACATTGATGAGAGTAAGAATTTTAAAGAGTATACCTTAGATGAAATAATAAACTCTTTGTTGTAGTATGAGTTAGAGTTGAAAAAAATTGATGATGAGGAGTTTATTAAGAGAAAAGTTATAAATTTTAATTATAATATTAATAAAATATCTAGCACTTATGAATCTAAGTTCTTGGAAAGTGAAAAAGATATGGATCAATTTATAAAGATGTTTTTCAAATTTTTGAAAAAAAGGGTAGTAAGAGGCAGTTTAGAAGATAGTTTAAAAATGATTACAAGAAAGATAATTCTAGTAAGAATAGTGATGTTTCAAAATTGACTTGTTATGAGTTCAAGAAAAATTTCCACATCTGGAAAAACCTTCCAAAACTCAAACATCTAAGTAAAGACAAAAAAAAATGATAAAATAAAAGCAAGCTATGTTTATAGATCAGGATAGTTTAGATAGTTTAGACTTAAGAAGTGATTATAAAAGTAAATTAGAGACAAGAAACCTTTCTTTAATAGCTACAAATTGGAAGGTAAATGATTAAATTTTCACTCAATTAATTACACCTACTAATGTTGATCATAATTTTATTTATGAATATCAAAAGGAAACTAATTCTAATCCATGATCTGATTTAGATTTTTTTAACTCTAAAGTCAACGAACTGCTTAAAGAAAATGAATAATAAAGGAATGATGCATTTAGGATAATTGAAAAATACACTAAAATAAAAAATAAAAATAATAATTAGGTTAAGTAAAATGAGAAATTTAAAAGAAAATGTGATATTTTGAATAATTTTATTTCCTAGAATGAAAAATGTAAATAAAATTATGATTATGAAATGTTAAAACTAAAAGAAGAAAATGACAGACTTAAATAATTTCTATAAGTTATTGATAAAGATCAAGAAAGAATATTTAATTCTATTTTATAAGATTTAACTACCATTGAGAATTATAATAAGAAACTTAATCAAGAAAATAAAAAGTTTATAAGAATAACTTATGGCTCTAATGTGAATGTTTATATTGATTTAGAGACTATTTAAAAGAAAAAAATATGAATTTGAAAATGAATGTTTTCAATCTTAAAGAAACCTTATCTATATTTGTTTAAGGAAAATGAAATTATGATAAAATGGTGTCTATGATGAAACCTAGCTATAACATGAATGGTTTTGGTTATAACAGTTTATTACCAATGTTAAATAATACTACCTTTGTTAGAATCTCAAAGGAATTATT
Organism: Viscum album; assembly: GCA_963277665.1. NCBI lineage: Eukaryota > Viridiplantae > Streptophyta > Magnoliopsida > Santalales > Viscaceae > Viscum > Viscum album. The sequence goes on from OY728159.1 coordinate 373,686,023, forward strand.
TTAAGTGTAACATCTTTTAAATGTATAATGAAAGAGAATTATGCAAAAAATATTTTCTATGATTTACATAGTCATTTGGGAATACTAATACTTTTATTAGTAGAGATTTATTTTCTAAAAAACCTACTAATAAATGTTTCAAATATATCTAGGTTCCAAAATTTTCTACTACTAATCTAGTTGGACCCAAGTTAGCATGGGTACCAAAACACATTACTTGACTGTTTAATTTCATGAAATATACCTTATAATTCTCAAATAATCATGGTATTTAGACAATAGATTCTCTAGGAACATGATATGTGATATTTAAAAATTTATATCGTTTAACTCAAGTGATGTCGTCTAGTCACTTTTGGAGATAACTCTAAAGGCCAGATTAAAGGTATTTATGAAGTTGGTTTTTCTGAAACTATTATTATTTAAAAATTATTATTTTTAGATGGTATGAAACAAAAATTAATAAGTATATCATAGTTTTTTGATGATGGATTGAATTTAATTTTTAAAAATTATAAATGTATAGTTTTTAAAAATATATCTGTTTTATTCTCTGCAAGTAGAAAAGAGAATGTTTATACTATTGATATTTTTTATCAAACCAAAAAAATGTTAAGTGTTTAAATGGTATTTAAGTAGATGAAATTCCATAGAATAAGAGTCTAGTGAATAAGAAATTTAGAATATTTTATAAACTATCTAAGCATGAATAGGTTCTATAATTTCCCAAGATATGTACAAGTAAGTATTTTATGTGTTATTCTTGTTTAAAAGGTATGAAACACAAAGAAAGATTTAAATATTTAAATGATGGTAGTACTGTAAAATGTTTATAACTATTATATCTTAAATTATTTGGACCTATACAACCAACACGTTTTTATAGTAAGAAATATGTATTTGTAATAGTAGATGATTATAAAATATTTATTAGGATTTATTTCACATCACATAAAAATGAAATATTAAATAAATTCTTTTCTTTATATAATATTATTCAAAACATAAAAAATATATCAACCATCTCTATCAAAATTGATAGAGGTGGTGAATTTTTAATTTATAATTTAATAATTGTTTTGAATAAAATGGATATAATAATTATTTTTCATCCCTTAGGACACCACAACAAAATGGTGTGGTTGAAAAAAATTAACCAATACAAGAAATGGATAGATTAATGCTTATGGAATTTAATGTTCCTAAATATTTTTGGGAATAATATGTAAATATAGATTGCCATTTTTTAAATAGGGTATTTATTATACCTTTTTAAATAAGAACCTTTATGAACTATTTAAAGGATTTAAACCTAAAGTTGTATATTTTTAGGGTCCTTGGTTACAAATTCTATCTTAAATACAAAAGATAATATAGAAAAATTTTATTCTAAAAGTGATGAAGGAATATTTTTAAGATATTCCAATAAGATCAAAAATTATAGGGTTTTCAATAAGGAAACTATAGTTGTTGAAGAGTCTGTACATGTTAGTTTTGATGAAAATAAAAATAACAAGAAAAATTCTAATTTAAACAAAGATGATGATGAATTCTAGGAATTTAATTTTGGTGAATATAATGATGAAGAAAATGATAATGCATCAGTTTAGGGGGAGAATATATCTTTTCAAACTGATCCTAAATAATAGAAAAAAATTAAATATCATCATATTTAAAAAGTAATTGGAAATTTTGAATCTATTGTAAAAAATAGAAAATATTTTTTACATTATTGGACAGATTATTCTTTTGTTACTGATTTTTTTCCTGTTAACATTGATAATTATTTACTTGATTCAAATAAGATAAATTATATACATAATGAATTAAATAAATTTAAAACTATTAAGGTGTGTAATTTAGTTTAATTACCCAAAGATGAAATAATAATAAAAACTAAATGGATTTTTTTCATAATAATATACATGAAGTTGGAAACATAGTTAAAAATAAAGCAATACTACTGTGTAAAATCATGTTTTTAAAAAGAATATTTTTAAAATTTTCAAATCATGTTTTTAAAATTAATAAATATATATATGGTATTAAGCAAGTTCCTCAAGCTTGGAATGAAATAATAACTCAATTTATCTTACAAAATTATTTTGTTAAAGGTTGGTCTAACCTTATTTATAAAGAAAGTTTCAAATGACATTAAGATTATACAAATTTATGTTAATGATGTAATTTTTGGTTTAACAAATGATTTACTGTGTAATTTTTTTTTATAAAATAATGGCTAGTTAATTTTACATGATCTTAATAGGAGAACTAAATTTATTTCTTGTTTTAAAAATTAATCAAACAATAGATTTAATTTTCTTAAATCAAGGTAAGTATGCTAAAGATCTTGTTAAAAGGTTTGTGCTTTATTCTTATAAGCCTATGGAAACACCAATGATTACCAATTCCAAATTGTACTTAGATGAATCTATAAAGTTAGTTGATATTAAACTATGTAAAGTAATGTTAAGAAGTTTATTATATCTCAAAGAATCTAGACCAAATATAATGTTCTTAGTCTATTTATGTTCTAGATTTCAGTCTAAACCTAAGGAAAGTCATCTTAAAGTAGTTAATAAAGTAATTAGATATATTAAAGAAACTTTAAGACCTAGTTTATTTCATTAAAATCATAATTTTCTAATTTATTATCTTACTCTTATTTTGAATTTAGAGGTTTTAGGCTTGACTAGAAAAGTACAATAGGTATGTGTCATTTTGGGTAAAATTTTAATTTCATGGATTTCTAAGAAACAACTATCTGTATCACTATATATATATATATCTAAGTATGTATCCACTGTTAGTTTTTTTCTAAAATCATATAGATTAAAAAAAATTATGCGATTTAATATTAGTTTTGATAAAGTTACAATTTTTTTGTGACAATTCTAGTGTAATTTCAATTTCTAAAAAACCTATAAAATACTTTATAAAAAAAATATAGATGTTATATTTCATTTTCTAAGATATCATGCAAACAAAGGTTATATTTATTTTGAATTTATTCCCAATGAAAAACAATTTTATTACATATTCACTAAACCTTTATATTTTTTCATATTTGAGAAAATGAAGCTCGTACTAGGTATGTTAGAAGCTTGATATTTATGATTATTATAATTACTTAATTGATAAAAATGCACTATGTTATTCTTACATATATATTATAACTAAATTTTATATTTATGAAATAATTATACTTATTTAATGATAATTTTTTTATTCTTTTTAAGAGGAAGAATATTTTCAAGATTTATTTTTAATATTCTTTTTGATAAATTTCAAAAATGGGGAGAATGTTTTTGAAAGTTTAAATAAATGGTTGGTTTTTTAATTTCAAAAAATAGGGATATTTTTAGTATTTGAAATTGTGTATTAATACTTTAAAATGTGTGTTGTGATAAACTATAATTTACTCACATTTAATTAAATTCAAATTGTCTAAAAAATATAATATTTTTATTGTATTTATTAATTTTTGAAATGATTAATTAAACTTTATTAAAATTTTAATCGTAATATTTTGTTAATATTTTTTTATAGTGGTCTTTTATTAAAAAATGGAGCCAACCATGACAATCCCAAAATGCCATCCCATCAACCACATAGGGGAACTGATGGTAAACCCCGTAGGAGATCCATCCCAAAGAGCCTACACGATGACATGCATGAGGTTGGGTGATGTATTATCCCATAGGAAAATGCACTTAGATGAGTGAATGGGTGGGATATGGCTCATATGTGTGTTTAGTTTATACGTGCATTGGTCCCCCACAACCATCTTGAAGCGGTAGCAATACACATTGTAATATTAAGGAGCCCCATTCCGTTTAAACCACTTATGTGGGACTCATACATAGTTAAGTATTTTTCATCCATATCTAATGATATGTAAAGAATATCACCTATAAAATCTACTGAATCTGGGATATTTGATTTATCTAACATCATTGTCTTATACCTTGAGCTACCTGAGGATTTATCATGTGTTGTTATACCTAACTAGACCTCCAATGATCAAACAAAGGATGACATGGGTGTTCTATGATCATTTTTATGAGGTGATAAAGTTGAGAGCCTTTATTCATGAATTATAAATCTTAAATTCATTATTATTATAAAGAAAATGAAAATTACAAATTCATATTCAGTTTCAAAAGGATTATCGTGCATTCTATTTACAATGTTGAGTTCAATATTAAATGAGAATAAGCACACAACTCATATCTTATGCATAACTCCTCCTTCATGGATGCACTATAAGTTAATGGTAGTACTTTAACTTAAATGTGGTGATAAAATTTACCATGATAGAAGCATAAACAACATCTATCACTCCATATAGTAATGATAGATCTCTCAAAGATGGTATTTTCATAGACCATCCATGATAGTAGTTTAGTAATGGTAGTAGTGTATTTATTCTCATTTATAGTAGATCAATTATTCATGTTGGATCATCTCTTCATGGTAGATCCATCTAATGGGAGAATAATCTATTACTCCTATGCCTCAATGGTAGATCATTCTATCATGTGGTGGCAGCTCGTGTGATGGTAGCTTGTTAGTGGTAGTAACATCTTGGTACCACCAGGTATTTTTATCTATCATCAGTTAAAATATTTTTTTTGAAAATTATTATAGGAATTATTTTAATTAATGAAATTGAAATAAAATTTATTTAATTACTATTTAATTATTTTTTTCTATAAATATAATTACATGTTTTGTAAAAATATTTTGACCATATATTATGTACATTCAAACATGTAGTATATTCTCTATGATACTCTGTTTTTGTGAGTTTTTTGATATTTCAATAATCTAAAAGTTTATTCATATTATTTTAAATGTTTTATAAATGTGAAGTATCCATGTTAGTACTATTGATCATGATGGAAGAATTATGATGTCATTTTGTATATAAATAAAAGTTTACCAAAAGTATCTGATATTGAGCGTGCTATTTTAAAATAAAGGTAATAATGATATTAATTTTTTTTATTCACCGACTCATGGAATTCCATGATTAGATAACTTGAAGTGCATTAAAGATATTGGACTTAATTATGATGTGGTATTAGTCCATTGGAATGAAATCAATTGATTAAAATAAACTTCATACAATTTATTCGACACAATATATACATGTGATACACAATGAATACTACACATATGATCAATAAATATGGAGAATTCGGTTCCATTTCTATGATCACGAGAGAACTTATATGTTCAACTCCTTACTACTAAAGTGATCAAGATCATAAAATTTACCATCTTCATCATATGATCTTTATACTAGTTTTCATTGTTTCAATTTTCTTCATATTATCTTTTCTTTATATTTTTTTAATTTTTCATTTCAGTTTATGCTTTCCCAATAAAAGTAGTTATATTTTTTTTGGTTATTTGGCTACCAAAAAATAAGCTATCTATTATGAATCCTGAAGAAAATTCAGGTTTAGACTAGGTTAAGTATCCTGTAAAAAGTATGGGTTTCACCTCTAGGTAATTTAAAAGGGAGAGTCTGTAATAGGTTATCAGACCTCTAAAAGTGAATTTCTTGTTAGTAGGTAACAATATTATCATATATTAAAAAAGGTTGATGAGTGTAATGAGATCTTGGTGATTCTGACCACTATAAAAATGTGATGTTCATTATTTTAATTTTTACTCCACTATATAACTTGAAAACTGCACTCAGTATAGATTTTTTAATTAATAAACTCTGATCGATTTTTGATAAATGTTTTTAAATGACTATTCACCCTCTCTTGTATGTTTATACATAAATTATGATCCAAAATACCACTATAGTTTCAAAGAGACAAATTTTGTTTACTCATGGATGGGTAGTTATGAAAGTTGGGGTTTCAACTCCCTTATCGATAAACTACTCCTAGGAAAAGTGTGAGTTACCGAGAATATTTATAGAATAGTGACATGGTAATTATGGATAGTAAAGTACAATAATCCCTTGAATGATGTGAATATTCTAGTGAGGAATATGTTCTCCCATTTTTTTGGTTTTTAGTGGAAGCTTGGAAGTTACAAAGGCTAAGTATTTTAGATACTTTGATCCTTATGACTCCTCATTCACCCATTGGTCACCTTCAAGATACAAATTGTAGTTGGGATATTGAATTCAGAATTAATGAGACTTTAGGTACTCTGAGAATCCTTAATTGTTCATGAGATATAAACCTTCAGTATTATATCATAAATTAATTCCCTATATCCATGATATTTCTAGTGGTAAATAATATCTATATATTCATTATCTTCTCTTAGGTGATCCTCATATTCTAAATTTTGAGATGAATTATTTTTTTGTGTTTATTTTTTTTGTTTTAAGGTGTCCTATTGAGTATGTTTATACTCACCTCCTCCAATGGCCCGAATGCCTTCATTTTTTATTGATTTTTGATAATCCACCTTTCTAGGGGTGAGGTGGAACCCTTACAAGGCCTGTAGGCATAAGTATTACATGTCCCATAGGCCTTAGAGGAATTCATTTTCCCATAGGCTTCAAACATTACATACAACCCAGACTAACTACTTGGAACTACTCCTCCCCAGCATCTTCATCGTGAAATCATCTCTCCCCCTTCGCATGGCTGTTCGGCTAGGTATTCCTGTGTTTGCACAGGCTTGTCCTGATGATAGGTGACATACCCTATCATTCTTGAAATCCATTTAGCTTTTGCTGTGGTGAAAGCTTCTTGCTCATCCTCCTTGTAGAGCTTTTTCTTCGTAGGTTGTCTGGTTTTCATCTGCACTTAAGGTGGCCCGAAGGCCTTGATGTGGGACGAAGGCCTTACTAACCCGAAGGCCTGGGTGGCCTGAAGGCCTTAAAGGACTCAGGTACCAAATCGGTGGCCTGAATGCCCAAACGGGGGCATAATCACCCAACATGGGATTTGTTCACACACATGTTGTGTTTGTGCAGATGATACGCTGTTTGGAGGTGGTCTAGGTGAATACAGAGCTGGAGTAGCTTGTTTAGAGTTGATTCTTGGTGGTGCTTGGTGGTTCCTATTGGTGACAGTGATCATTTTAATAGGATATTTATCTAGGATTCCTTTTATTGATAAGGATTAATTTATTTTTCCATGTTCATCGGGTTTATGGATCTTGTAATATGTATAGTTTCTATCATTTTTTGATTATGTGGTGATTTACTTACCATGTGATGTCTCATGCATGAATTATATGTAAATTAGTTGTTCATATATATACTACCACTATTACTGGTGTGACATATTGACCTAACTCACTCAACAATAATCATATCAGAGAACTACTAAACTTTAAGCATGCCTCCCCATATTCCAAAGGCTATCGGCTTGAAGAAAGGGTCTAAGGGGTGGTAGTGGGGAGAATATACCCCCTGAAGATAAATAATAATAATAATAAACAATAGTGGAATAAGGTATAAATAATAAGAAACAACAAGACATAACATACATATAATATGTGAGGTAAATATCTACAGTTCCATGGTAGTTATATAAGATTCAAAACCATAAGCTGATTAAATATATAAAAACCAAAAGAAACTAAAATAATTTTCCAAATTGACATCAATGAACCCCCCAAACCATATACTAAACCACATTATTTAGTATATTCACCAGCTGCACTTCTATATTTACTAAAAACCTAATGATGAGTCCTTATATCTATTTGTTTTATGAGACATAATGTCTACACATGTTTTAAAGGTCCTATACAGGGTGTGAGTATGAACATAGTAAGACTCCACCATGGTTTCCCTAGATAATATCCATATGTACATGAGTTTTTGTGAAGTGTAATAAAAATAAACCAATACACACCACTCAACCTACTCTACTCATGCTTGACCATCCATGAGTGAGCCTTTACCCACCTTGTCTAGTGCCAAAGTGGAATGATGCATCCACAATCTATCATACCAGAATTTTGATTAACCTTCCAACCATTCTTATACCACAAAAAATCACATTCTAAACATAACTAATGCCACTATCCCGAGTTAAACATGATTCCCCAATGACACATCTATAACCCATATTACAAGTCTCATGATCATACACACCCTTTAAGAACCATCAACTCAATAGCCAAATGAAACCCAAGGTAGGATGACACCCATCCTTTATTAAGCATGGCCCATCAAACCTAACACATCTCACATATACAACAATCATCCCACTCCCAAATGGAAGTCTCAATCACCACCCAGATATTATATCCACCTATGGAATATCCCTCCTCTATAATTATAGTCAACACTATCATGTCTATATCCCCCAATTTATGGAGGAACCAACAACAAATGATCAAAACCATTTCATAGGTCCTATCCTATATTCAAAAAATTCCAATATCCTCAACCCCATAGTGAGTGGAAATTACTAAAATCTAATGAACATAGCTCAAAAAACATTCATTTCTACTCACAATAATAGTCAATACCATCCTCATCACAATGAGGAACCACATAACCACCCAAGAAAATGGTCAACATCATCCACATCACATTGGAAAACCATATTTCTCAATTCCTCATGATCTACATCACCCACTGTCACAGTAGTTACACCTTTTAAATTCCTAAGGAACCACATCAATCATGATATCTCAAGAACCTTTAACCACAACATGCAACATCATTCCCATAAAAATCTCAAACCACATCACCAATAAATCCAATCCCCACCAAGAAACTCCCATTATTTTCCACACAAGACTAACTTTAGGTATCTCTTATGAACAATGAAAACTAAAAATGGTTTTATTCCTAGTTACTCAAATGAACCTACCCTTTCCTATTTATCACATGATTTATAAAAACATGTATACCATTTGAAGAATCTAGGAACTACCTACATAGAGTTAATAAGACTACACTCTCTAAGGAACTTTTTCCAATACATGTTTGATTGGAAGAATCATACAATCTATAAAAAAACATATTTTTAGGGAATAATTGATAGAAAATGAGGAAATGATGAGATAAACTAGAAATAAATCTTAAAGGGAAGATATAATTTCTTTTGGATACTCAATGAAATAAACAACCTAAAGAAAAAATAATGATGAAAAAATATCTCTCAAGAGGTAAGAAGATGAGAACAAGAGAGTGAGCAGAATAAATTATGGAATACCCACTATACATATGTTCAGAATGACCTAACAATCCTTTTATATTTAATTTAACAATTTATTTTATTATTTTAGAAAAAATAGAAATAAAGTTTATCACACTATTTTTTTTGAAAATTATGTATTTTCCATAACCCTTACGTATCATATCAGGTAACCCTTATATATAAACCCTTTTTAATGGGAACAATTACATATCAAACTTTATGTATCTAACCCTTACATGTCACAGGGAACAGTATGAAAACCCTTATGTATTGAACCTTATTACTATAAGTTAACACATCAAAACTTACATATCACCCAAGAATAACCCTTATGCATCAACACTTTACCATTTTCTATCTTTATTTTATCTCTTAACCTTACGTATCATAGGGGATACTGGTACTTTTTTTTAAATACCACTACCCTCACATATCATTGAGTTAACCCTTACATATCTCATAAAAACTATGGTAACCCTTATGTATCAGATTTATCCATTTTACAATCTTGATAAACCCTTATATATTATCTGGGTGACCATTACATATCAAAACTCATGTATAAATACTTTATAATTTTTTTAACCCAACTTAGGCAACCTTTATCATCCCAACTACTTTTATGCATTATCAGGAAACCTTAGCACATTATAGGGTGATCCTCAAGCATCAAGACTTAACCAATTTTCTAAAAATCCAAAAACTTAAGCATGAGGACTTAAATATTACACATATGAACTATTACATATGATATCACCCTTACATATCCCATACTTCACCATTTTTATAGAAACCTAATGAAACTCCAAAACATCTTCTTTTTTACTAGTCCAGATTCCAGGATTCCCAAAACATCTCTACTTAATCCCAACCACTCTAAATTATTTTAAAACTCTTAAATACCTATATAAACTCATCCCTAAGACCATACTAATTCCTAAGACTCAATTCATAACCTATAATACACCAATAACACCTTGACAGGTCCTAGATACACAAGGCTAATTCAATATTTAATCTAAATTACCAATCCTGAACATCGATCCCATTACAAACTCCCTACCATTTGATAGCTTACCCTAGATATATCTTAGGAAACACAACGATAAAACACCAAAACCCAATTATCCCACTCACCCTATTCCCAAAACATCGAGATGATGCTGAGAAAATATGTCTCTTCAGAAATATCCTGGCTAACCAACTCAAAAAAACCAATTCCTCCCATGGGCATTGACTACCATAGTAATCACCTACCTGATTACATCTCGACCAAACTACCCAACATACTAATGGAACCATTCCAAACAACATACCATAATTCACATGTTCGAACCATCATACATTATCCTATATTATACTGATGTCCACTATCATCATACATTATAATAATGATTACTATCATCTCGTATCATATCGATGCCCACTATCATCCTGCATTATACTAGTTCCCATTAACATCCCACATCATGCTTGATGATTTGAATTATAATTGATGCCAATGAATCTCATATTTATCTTGAATCATATCTGATACCCATACCTCAGTAATCATATGGTCAATCCATTTATCATATACACACATCATGAACCATTACCTGTCATGTGAAACAAAAAACCAACACACTCATGATATAACTCTGACTGTCAGTGACTCCCTGACCTGGTCAGAATATGTTAGCCCGATCACATGCAGCTAACACAAATCATGACTTACCAATACTTATCCTCCCTATAGAGTCACAATAACTATCATACACTTCCCCCACTATTGGGAATTCCATCCACTAATTCAACTCACTCATGCAGAAGAATCCCAACTATCTAATCGCATTACCTCTCCCAGTCCCACAACAAATGTTAGAGTCTGACCTAATTCACAACCCCTAGTTGACTATGAGTTCATCCAATAAAACCACTCTATATATCCCATTAGGATGTAATCATAACAATCCTTCGATGATTAGTCACACTAGGATCAAACATGCATTTTCTATCTACACTAGAAACACCTCATCGATGACACACTCCATTGTGGAATCACCAAACCTTTTCTATGACTGCCCTGATGGATTTCATCACATATCTTTTGGATAAATGAAGTTATACTACCAATCATTCTTGACACCACTATCAAACTTGGTATACTCCCATCTTCTAGGGTTTTCTATGCTATCAATGCCTAGTTCACCATCATTAAAAATTAGGCTAACCTAAATAAATTCCCCCACACCCTAATAGCATACCTTAAACCATACTCAATTCACCATACCTTATAAATCTCATTTCCCACCAATATAAATGAAAATTGAAACAAATATATGAATATCATAGCACAATCCATGCCTGAAGTCTCTCTTTTCACCAAGTTTAAGAACTCACGGGCCTTCCCTCAATGCATTGGGAAAAAAATTTCTCAAATAACACCACCTTAAAATATTTCCAAGTCATCCCTTAATTCCTACATTCCTCCACTTGTACATCCCATAAGTGTTTCACTGATACTCTGAGAATATACATATCCACCTTCAGCCTTTTCCTTGGTGGAATATCGATCTGATTAAGGATATTATATACTAACTCAATCTAGTACTTTACTACTTAGATTCCAACATCTCCATTGATCAAATGAGGATACTATGACTAGAACTACCATGTCATGTATTATATGAATAACTTTGCTCCATGACCTCCCCAATCAATACTATGAATGAAACATACTAATCTCTCCCTAAGTTTCTCATCCAACCACTTTCTTAACTCCTCTAGTCACTATGTATGACCTCCCCGCCTTAGAACATTTTTTATGTATCATGATCACCTCCTCTCTCATAGGTCTCAATCAGTTCATGCCTTGCTGGAACCATATGTTTACCCATATAACACTCTAGTGGTTATTTTTTAGGTGGTATCTCTCTAAGAAATAAATACCATACTCAGTATAAATATATTTTACTATGTATTTTAAATAGGTAAAGTTGTAATAGGTAGTGTGACCTACTATCCCTACACTTACCAACCTCACTAAAATATTATATCATCTATATTCGTAGACCCTCTTACTCATGTTAAGCTATGTTATTACACACACCAAACATACATAATACCCACATACTTAATCACATTGAGAATCAAATCTCTTCCCTGGATGCATGGAATAACAATAAGAATCTATATAGAAAAACACTATATAGGTTGTTACTGTCACTTTAAATAGCCAAACCCCTTTCCATTGCATAAAAAAATGATAACCAAAAAGAGGCACACACATGTCATGTGATAACTATGCATCTAAGATGATTCATAATCACCAAATATTCCCTCTCGGGGTAAAGAGTCTAAAATAGAAATCAGTAACATCAAATACCCATTTATCAAAATAAAATAACACAACTGTAACAAAAAACCCAAGAAAAAAAATCCAATTTTCCCTTGTAAATTAAACTTAAATCCATACGTATTCTATTCAGGCACACAACCTAAAATCCTTTCCACGTTCCATTTTTGGATGTGTTAAAACAAATTTATCAAGACTAAAATATACCATAGATAAAATAACAACCAAAATTCTATGATACCACTTTATAATATCTTGAACTTTCTCACTCTATAGTAGCTAGATCATAACACCACTAGATCTTCTATGTGACTCCCCGTATGAAAAAGTTTTCTAATTAGCAATGAGGGTTTAAGGGGTAATAATGGGGAGACTATAAAATCTTAAAATAAATAATAAAAAATAGTAAATGAATAATCTATAAATAACAGGTGAAAGTAATCTAGAATATACATATGATAAGCAAGGTAAACATCTAAAATTCCATACGATTTATATAAGAGTCAATAGATCACCCATAGTCTAATAAAATATATAAAAATAAAAAACAAACCAAAATAATATACTAACTTGGCACCAAGGAACCACTAAACCCTTCTATAAAACCACAACGTTCATCCTATGCAACACCTATACTTCCCATCACTAAAATAAACCAAATGATGAGTCCATAACCTTATCTGTTCAATGAGACATAATATCTGTATGTGTTTTGGAGGGCCCATGTAGGGTGTGAATATAAAATTAGTATTCCACCCCCAATGGAGTCCCTAGATAATATATATATATATATGAGTGTATATAAAGTATAATAAATGGAAACCAATGAACTCCTATCAACCCAGTATACTTATGATCGACCAAACATGAGTGAGCCTTTACCTACCTTAAGCAATGCCATAGTGGAATGATGCATCCCTAGTCTTTAATAATAGAAGTGATCATATCCTTCAAACCATTCCCATACCACATATCATTACACACTAACTATAACCAATGAAACCATTCAGATTCAACCACATTACTCCAATGAAATTTCTATAACCAACATCACAAGTCCCATGATCATCCAAACCATTTAATAACCATCAAATCAATATCCCCAAAAAAACCCAAGGCATAACAATGCCCATCATTTACCATGCTTGGCACATTATCCCAAAAACATCTCACATATACTGTGATAATATCTCTCCCACTTAGTGTTATCAATCACCAACAATATCCCATAGCCACATATGGAGTATCCCACCTCCATAACTATGATCAACATGGTAACCCCTATGTTACTCAATCTATAGAGGATACCACTAATAAAAAATAGTAAAAAACTACCGCATGGGATCTATCTGATGCACACATTACCCCAATAGCCTCATCTCTATGGTGAGTGGAAATCACCAACATACTATGGAAAAAAATTAATGAACCTCCATCACTACTCACAACAATGTTCAACACCATCCTTATCACATCGAAGAATCACACCTCCACACGCGATAATGGTTAACACCATCCATATCACACTAGTGAACCACATCACCCCATTCACAGTGATCAACATCATCCAAAATCACATGGGTTACTACCTTTTTATTCATAAATAACTAAATCAATCACCATATCTCAAGAACAATTATACAAAAAATGTGACATCATGACCATCAAACCATAAAATCATATCACCAAGAAAGACAAGACCTAATAGGCCACACTCTTTATTTACCACACAATACTACCTTTAAATATCACTTATGAACAAAAAAACTAAAAGTGTTTCCATTCTCAGTGACTCAAATGACCTTACCCTATCCTATTTATCACATGATGCATAAAAACATAACATATGAATAATATTGAAACCAACTACCTGGAATTAGCAAGACTACACTCACTAAGAAACTATGCCTGATCTATTTTCAATCAAGTGAAGTAATATAATCTAGAAAAAACCTCTTAATTTAGGGAACTCTCAACAAAAAATGAGGAAATAGTGATAAAATTTAGGAATAAATATTCTACAAAACCTAGACATACCCACTAAAATAAATGACCTGAATAATAAGAAACATTAGATAAACATCTCTCAAGAGGGGAAACGAGAAGAACAAGAGATAGAGAGGAAGAAATTAGGATTCACCCACTCTACACCTAGATGAAATGACATATCCCCCATTTATTTAATTCAACCATTTAATTTATTATTTTAGAAAAAATGGACATAAAGTTTATTAAACCAATTTTTCTAGTAAATTATAGATTTTCCCTAACCCTTACATATCATATATGGAAAACTTTGTGCATAAAACCTTATGCATGGGAAGCCTTATGTATCAACCATCACATATCCAACCCTTATATATAATATAAAATGGCTTATAAACCCTTATTTATTATCCCTTATGTATTTCTGAGTAACACATAAACCCTTACATATTGATTAGGGATAACCCTTATGTATCGAAATTTAACTATTTTCTAACTATACTTCCTCTCTTACCCTTATATACCATAGGTAATAATGATAATTTTTCAAAAATAAATTCCCTTAGAGACCTTTACATATCTAGGGTTAACCCTTATATATCCACAAGTTAATGCTTACGTATCACATGAAACATTTGGTAGCCCTTGTGTAATATACTAATCCATTATTCCAGTTCTATTCAACCCTTACTTATCATTTGGGTGACCTTTACATGTCTATCATAACATATTGATACTTTATCATTATTTTAACCTAACTTTATGTAGCCTTTACACATAATCATAACTACCTTTACACATTACATGGTAATCTTTATGTATTATAGGGTGACCCTTATGCTTTAAGAATTAACTAATTTACCACACATCGAGACCCTTATAGATGAGGTCTTAGCCCTTACATGAGAAAACCCTTACATATGAGAGTTATATATTGCATACTTTACCATTTTTATAGACACCTAATATTACACCAAAACATATCATTTTTTCCAGACCAAATTTCTAGGCCTATAAACTCATACCCACTTAATATCAGACACTCAAAATTATTTAAAAACACATACAGACCTATAGAAACTAAACTCCAAGATTGATCCAATTCCTAATAATTGATTCCCATCCTAAAATGACACCCCCAACACCATGAAAGGGTCCAAATAGACATGTTCAATACAAGATCCAACCCAAATTACCACTCTTGAATAATCAGTTCATTATTACTGGTTATAATATATATTATAAACATGTGACCTTTTTAGGTTGATATAGGCTAAGGCCTCACATTTTGTGTGATATGCCTACTTGGTGCTAGTCATCAGCCTATGGATTATTGGTTATAAGATTATGGTGGCACACTTGACTTACTATTAGATTGGGTAAGACCCCGATGGTTTGAGTTATGTCAGAGTTTTATTATAGTGGTTCAGTCTTAGGGATAGAGTTTTTAATTAGTATCCATGCGAGGATTGTTTTGAGATTTAAGTAAATGATGTTATGGGGGTATTAAGTTTATTTATTAGAACATAGACTGGTGTAGGTGAAACAACTAATGTATCTCTTTGATTTTTTTTGATAAACTATTTTTCATCATAAATATCTAATACATAATTTTTGGGGTACAAGCAAGTTTGTATATATATTATATAGTGGCCAGTTATGATCTTTAATGTCCTTCCTATATAAGCTAGTCTATATATACTATAATCCTTGTGGGTTCATCCTATGAAATAAAGGGTTCTAGTCATAGATAAAAAGATTGTGTATAGAGGAAGGTTTATGATGAGACCATTCCTATAGTTAGTCTTGTCACCACCGATTAGTCAGTGGTAAGGAATTGTTTCTAAAACTCAGTTGAGATATGTTATTTCCTTAAGATTTAAGGATTTTTCTACCCCACTTTTCATTTATTACATATTTTCTCATAGATTGGATAATAGTTTTCACTGTATTGGATGAGATTGTATGTAGGTCAAGTATGTTTTGTATGTTCTGATGATAGAGGCCTCATGGGTTTACGAGGCGAGCCCAATCATTTGGAGATATTAGTTTGGATAGAGTCTAAGACTCAATTTCCCATCTGATTTGGAATCTAAATGAACTTATAGATTCATGAGTGGTGTTTGTTTCTTGAACTCATGATGAAACCACTATACCATGGTTAATGTTTGATCCCTTTTTCAAGATGTATTTTTATCAGAGTACATTAAACCCTCCATAGGGTAGCATGACTATATCCAAGTAGTAATCAAGGAACACATATCTCATGAGGAGTTCCACATAAATATTTCCTAATGTAATTGTTTGAGATTAGTGGTTTGGGTGGTGTCTCCAAGGATAGGGATTTTGATATGGGGATGTGTATTCATGAAACACAACCTATGATAGAGTTTCCCAAATAAGATTTGGTAGTAAAGTATTCTTATTAGAGATTCACCCTAGTCACGAGAGAAAGATATAATTTCACCAAATGATATCCAGATTGGTGCCATGGTTAGATCCCTACATTGAAGATAGATAAAGGAACTCCCTTATTTAGGATTGGTTTCCCATCGATGAGATGTTTAATGAAATATCCGAATATGTGAGAGAACTTGGAGATGGATGATGCATTGATCCACTCCAACAATTATCACTTTTGGTTAGTTCCTTTCAATTACAGGGCATTGAAATTCAAAGATATTGGAATATGTACAAAATTTATGGCTATGATCAGTCATCAATGGTAAAATTTTTTAGTATGATTCATGTCCTGTCTTCATAGAACCTTGTACTAGTTGAAATAAGCATAGGTTACTATTCCTACACTGTATGTTTATGAGTTTTAAATTCTAGTATAACCCCTATCTAAAATAATGTTAGCTAGAGAATTATCATCAATGGATATCATATTTCACTCAACCATTTTAGTTAGGTGAGTTTATCCTTAGTGGAAAAATGATTTCTTTCATGGTATTTACCTCATGGTAGAGATGGGATCTATTGGTACCTACCCTGGTATGAATTGGTTACCCATTTCTAGTATTAATATGTGTTGGAAGTTGAGTAAATAAGGAGAGGTTGACCATTATTAGTGAGTGAGATTCCCTTAGGTATGGAAAGTAGATCTAACCCTCAAGAAGTTTTAGTTAGATACCCATCATATAATAAGCATGAATTGATGATCTATGTTCACATATGATAATTCACTTCCTATTAATGTGAAATAGTGCATGAATTCTTTTGAAGGGAGAACCATGGTTGTATCTTGATGGAAGATCAATATATGTATCATCTTACATTCCAGTGGTAGATTTTAAGTGTTGTTGAGTGGAATTATGAACACCCATGTTTCATTTGTGGATCATATTAACTAGATCTTTATTTATGAAAGTTTACAGAGGATTATATTTGGAATATAAGAATTGGATTTCTATTACCATAATAGTACTGGATGTGTAGTCAAATATCATAGTGTGGTGGATGGTTCTCTAAGAAAAAGACTCTCTATTTGGTTAATGGAGGATTCACTTGAGAAACTATATTCAAATTAGTTGATTATTTTTTTAGAGAGAGAGGAATTGATCAATTTTGATCAATGGTGGTGTCTCCATACTCTTCATTATGTGAGAGAGGCCTGCAGTGATGATGTTGATTTTTTGGTCTCACATGACAATATGTTCTTAGAAAATGGCCCTGAATGACTTTATTAAAAGTGGGGATTATGTCATCCACTTCCCCAAGTGTATAGTGTTCTCCTCTCGGTGTTTGTATTAAATATTAAAATAGAAATCCTGAGTGGGGGATTCACTAGTGGAGTATCCCCCAATTTGGTATGTTTAGAAGACTTTTTTAGATATTAACATCACATGGAAACTATTATTATGAGGTAGATGAGGAATTTTTCTCAAAAGGTTATGGTTTTAGTTTCTCTAGTTTTGGTGGGTGTTTTCCTAGGGTCTTGAGTTGATGGAGTAAGCCCATATGAATAGTAAAGAGAGTCTACTTCATATTGTGGATGATTGGTCCAATTGATGAGAAGTGGTGTCATGTTGAGAATTTTGAGGATGTTAGATCTATTTCCTCTTATTCCCATCGATGGATTTCATGAAGGAGTGATGATAACATAGTAAAGTTATCTTCGATATTGGGTTTGAACTAATTAGAGATTTATATGTAAATGGAGAGTTCTGATGAATATTTTTGAAGAGGATGGGTAAGAATGATCATTTTGAAATTGTTCCATTAAATTAAAACATTAGTGCATATGTATTATTACCAAGAGTTGGTGGATAAGATGATACAGATCTTAAACAGTATGCTATCTTATGTCTCATTTGATGTCGGTGCATGATCTTTGTGAAAGTTCTTGGTGGTGGGGTGAGTCATATACAATTTTTTATCATGTGAAAACCATTAAGAACACTATTTAATTGTGGGTAAAGAATAATCCCTACCAGGGTGAACCATGGAAATAAAATATTTTGAGATGGATGTTAGTGGTTTATGGATTCACTTCATCCCACATAATATGATGATATTTAGACGATAAAAAGTTTTTGGGTGAAGAGGATTGATGAGAATTGAATAGAGTAGGATTATGATATTAATAAAGTCTTTCTTTGATATGAGATAGAGTGGATAAATTTGTAAATAAAGATGATTCCCTCCTAGATTATTTTATAATAATTTCTCTTAGATATTTTAACTTCGAGGAAAAGTAAGTGCGTGAAGGGGTGGATTTTTTTTTCTACACAAGTTTTTTAGTGAGCATCATTATTTATCCATTCTAGTTTTTTTCCATTTCAGTGTTCAAAGCTTTAAAGGTAAAAAGGTTTTAACAATTTAGTTTTTCCCAATTGAGACTTATCTCAATTTTGAGTTTAAGAGTCTTAGAATCTCCCTATATGGAAAATAAAAATGTTATCATAATATATCACCTTGTATTTTTTTGATGGTTTTGTTTATTTCAATGTGTGGTGTTTACCCCTAGTCAGAGTGTTGGTGAGTTTCCAAGATTGGGAAATTTGAAGGGTATATTTAATTTTCATTATTTAAATTAATATTATACCTTGAGTGAAGAGTCCAATATCTCCTAAATGAAGCATCTTATGGGAATTCTGGCATTGTCACTTATTCCAAAGTGGTGGATTTACCCTAGGGGTGATACATTTTTTTTCACATTTCATGCCCTTAGGAAATTTAGTCATGGGTGTGTCATTAAATGAATAAATTAATTATTAGATAATTAATTAAATGTAATGTTTAACCTAGTTTACACATATAAATGCATCCTTATGATTTCTATGTTAGTTTAGCGACATTTTTCATCAATATAAACCATAGATTGAGAGAGGTCAGAGAGACCAGATCTTGGTGGAACTAACTTTAGATTTAAGGAATGATGCCAGATACTCGATGAAATTGATGACTGAATTTCATGGTGATGATGAATGGGAATATGGAACCAAAAATATATTAAAGTAGTGGCGATTCTCTATCGAGGTAGGGCATATTATTTTTAATTCCTTTCTCAGTTCTTCATGTTTTCTAGGCTTATGACCATATTCATGAATTATTACTTGAGGGTAGATGGCCCAATAAATTTTATATGATTTTATTATTTCCTAAAGTTATTTATTCTCCCTATGTTATTCATTGTACATGAATATACACCTTATAATCTATGGTCGGACCTTCATTCTATCCACTAACAATATCATTTATGATCATTCTTGCAAGTTACCCCCTTTTTCTTCATTCTTTCACTACTATTCTTATCCATGGATAGTGTTTTTATGTATCTTGGTTGGAATCAATGAATTATCTATACATGAGTCTAAAATAAGTAGATTGGGATATAAAAATGAAGATAGGGATATGCAATATTTCAAATGGGTGATGGTGGATCGTTAGGATGAGCAACAACATGGTATCTTTATGGTAAACAATGCAAGGAGGAACTCAAGGATTTTTTGAATATATTTACAAGATTTTTTCAATTAAAATAACCTTTAAATGGTCATTGAGGTATGATGGGGACATTACGTTCAGATAATAATGATTTGGTTGTGACTGTAGGTGAAATTAGTGGTGGATACACGATTCCAGGAGAGTTATAGATTGAAGGTGTGATCACATAGTGTATACTTATAAACTAAACACAATTTATATCCTATATAGTGACAACTAGGGTTTTGAGGGAGTTAAGTATCATGTTATGTGTACCCTAGGTATACATGCTATGTATGTTGAAGCATATTGGATCGACATGCACAAACACTACATGCTCAGATGGTCACTTGACTATGCACAATGCATGGGTTAAGATCACATGCCATTAACCCCTTGGAAATACACAACTTATCCTCCCCAAAAATTAACACTGAGTGAGATATCCAAAGCTTCTTTCCATGTACCCTCCTTGGGACACACCATGTACCCCAACCCGCACATGACATGAACTACGGTGGTACATGTCGAGTTCCCCAATAGCCCCACATTCCATGTACTCCATTATAAATATTGTGTAGGATCACCCATAAATTCCTTGTAGAGAATTGTACATGAATATATGTCTCCCTAGGGACTACACACCATGTACTCCTATAGTACACATGGTGTTATTTTCTATCCTTAATGGATTTTAATTTCTCCTTTCTCAAGGATTGGATTTTGGGCATGCAAACAGTCTATCCTAATAGTTTTTTCATATAAAACACGATGGTATATTCTACTTTGGAATTAGAGATGAGATGTGAGATGATTTAGAAAATTTAGTATCCTTATCTCCATAGGAATGAAAATGGGGATCGTACATGAAGATTTGATCTTTCATAGTGTGTGAAATCCCTTAGGCATGTGTTTATGATAGGTCATGAGTTACCTAAATAATTGATAGAGTAAGGAATTCAACCACTCATGGGGTGTGGGTCCTCTATCTATAGAGTTGGTTACTCACCTATTTTTTTTTGAGATCTACAGGAAAATGTATGGTCTTCCAAAGGGATTGATTACTACCCTAGCTGACACTACCTCTTGGCACAGTATGGGCCCCTAACTACATTTTTAGAGAGAGGTAGTGGGTTTTCTTATGGATCGATAGTTATGATAATATGTATTTGAACCGCCTTAGTTAAAAAATAGTCATATACAAGGTGTGGGTTACCTATGATGTTTTTATAATGTTGAAATGGTAATTATGGATATTAAGGTGTGTTACTCCCTCAATTTATTGACATACTTCAACAAGGATCATGTTCCCACCTTTTTATGTTTTACAGAGGATATGTGGAAGTTATAAAAGCTGATAAATTCAAATAATTCATCCTTGTGAATCCTCAGGCATCCCATAGTTTCCTTTATGATATAATATATAGCTAGGATATTGAATTATGACTTATTGAGCCTTTCAGTTCTCCTAGAATCCTTAGTTTCTCATGAGATATAAACCTTTGTGGATTAGAGATGAAATTATTGAGACTTCCCTATATCCTTGAGACCTCTAGTGGTAGATCTTATCAAGATTTCCCTATATTCTATCTGATGATATTTCTATTATGGAGTTTGATATGAATTAGTATTTTGACTTCCTTTACGGTTTTAGGTCATCCTATTGGATATGTTCACACTCACCCCAACACGGGCTTTGTTCCCACTCAGGTTGTGTCAGTTTAGAAGATATATAGTTTAGACGTATTCTAGGTGGATGTGAAGTTGACACAACTTGTTCAAAGTTTATTCATGGTGATGGTTGGTGGTAATTAATATTTCTTGTTGGTTGTAATGACTGTTGTAGTTAGATACTAATTTGGGATCCATTAGAGTGAGGATGAGTAATCTCTTATTCCATGTTCTTCGGGGTCAAGGGCCTTTTCAGACATACAATTTATATTATTATTTTTTCTATATAGATATGTACTTACCATGTGATATATCATTCATGAAATTTATATTATTAAAATGTTCATATATATACAGTTGGTTTTGTTTATTATTTTATGTAATGGAGATATGTGTGTTACAGGTTGATATTGGCTAAGGCCTACTATTTTTTTTATAACACTCCTAATCAATGCTAGTATCTATACCCCGACCTATTGGAAAAAAGCTTGGGGTAGCACAATTGGATTAGTTCTAGTCTATGAGGGGCCCTAGTGGGTTGGTTCATGTCAAAAACTATTAACATATAATTAAGGATTAGTGTTGGTATTGTATTTTTTGTAAAAACATGTGATGATGGATTTATTATCAAAACATGTTGGTAATGGAAGCTTGATGAAGAAAGATGGAAATTTTAGATGTTTTGAAGAATTAGTTATCCAAAAATTAGTTTGGAAAAAGATATAAATATATTCCCAATGTTGTTCTAGAATTAGTTTTTATAGAATTCATTTTAGAATAGGATCTATATATTCTTTGGAAGAATACATTTTTATGGAATAAGATGTCCTAGAATTAGGTAAATTAGTTGTTCTGAAAGTTTTTTTGGAAGGGGATATGAATGAGAAGTTATTAAAAAATAAGGATGAAGTATTGGAAGAAGATATTTCTATAATATATAATCCACCCTATGATAACCTAGGCCATACTGTGAGCATGTTTTTTCATGAAGACCGGTTCTGAAGATCGATGTCATGAGGAGTATATTGTTCCATAAAGGGATCCCCTTAAAAATTAGGCTTTTTGTTGTTTGAATCTAGTTAAGTGGATCACACTATGGGATCTGGTGTCACATCATGACATTCATTACCACTAGATAAGGAGTACACGTAATGATATTATTCTCACCATGGGAAGTATGACCACACCATGAATTAAGTTAGATGAATTTTAATGGATCTACTATTCTATAGATTCCCACACCATGGAGGAAGATCACACTAGGGATACTCAATATACAAGATTTAATATTCTTGGAGTCTATGTTACCATGTTATGATGATGATAGTCATACTATAATGTGCTAGTTTAAGGAGAGATCTGAATTTGTCACAACAATGTGTTTTTTGGGTGAGATTCATAAAAATTAGATGCTAAGAATTACATGTCACAATAAAGAGTTTCATTCCATGGGGATACTTGAGTTTAAGATAATGGATTTGAAATAAATTATATATCATGCCATGATGTTAATGGTCACACCACGAAGGAGTCAACTCAGTATAAGTTCTTATTCAAATATATTATCTTTCTATAAAAAATCTAGGAATTCAATGGAAGATCATGTATTAGTTTTAAAGTGGTTTTGGATGATTTTAACTGTATACTCATGGATAATAAAATATATTTAATTAGGAAAACATAGATAATATCTCTTGATATAAAGAGAAAAAAAATTCAAAAAAAAAAATAATTTCAGAGTTATCCATCTTTATAAATAGTAAAAATTTCTATTGGGTAGTGATATAGGGATGAACATTATTGATGTATCTGATGCTAGAGATATAAAAATTATAGAGAGAATAAGAGGAAGATGTTTTAATATAATATTAGAATTACAAGAATATGTTTCCAATAAATTAGGTTTTATTTCCAGGATAAGTCATGGAAGGTGATGTGGCTATCATGGTGATGTTTATAGCTAATCCGTGAAGTAACAATAAGTAGAGATCAAGGATCACCATTTATACTTAGTGCATAAACAATAGCAGTGGTACTATTTTGAGTTGGTTTGTATTCTAATGTATTTGGTTTTCTTTAAGTAGTGATCAAGAGAGAAAAGATAAGGGAGATACCATTGGGATGTAGTATACTCTCTCTAAAATGTGTAAGGGGAGTGACACAAAAAATAGCCTAAACCCACCACCAAATAGCGAGTTTAGTATATATCAGTACATAATCACATTTCAGTTGTATAATCCTTAGATTAGCCTAGTTTGGGTGAACTAAGTAATATCCTTGTGTTGTGTGTGCATGATTTAATTTCCTTCTATAAGACATAACTTTGGGAGTCTAGGTTAAATAATCATTTATCATACCTATTTAAGGGATAAAAACAAGAGAGATAACAATCATATCATCATTAAGATATGAACTAAAGTGTAACCCTAATAAATACGTGGTCAACATTATTTAGGTAGGTGAGATTTTAAGGAATAGATGTTTTATTAATAATTAGTTTTATAACTTGATTCAACCCCTATTAGGTTATCTCTCCCAAAAGATGCTTTGTGGGATAAACAATTGGTATCTAGGAATATATTCATTTTGTGGTATTTTTTCTCTCTAAAATGATCGTATTATTTCTTTAAGTTAAGTTCTATTATTACCTTATATTATTTTGTTGATATAAAAAAATGAAATAATTTGAAGAATAAAAAATCTAGGGGAAATCCCTATAATGGAATAGTTATTGGTAAAATTGTGATTCAGATGACTGACTCCAGTAGATTTAAAAATATAACTATGAATGATTTTTTATTGTGAATATATTAATTAATTCAATAATGTCATAGGATTAGATAAGGATCCTTATGTTCTAAGTGATATTAGATCTACTGATGATGATGAGATATCAATAATTACAAAGGAGGATGTTTTCTACCTATCCAAAGAGGTAGATCATAATTCGGAAGAAGAAAATATGATGTTGAAAGAGGATAATTGAGGTGACCCAAGATTAGCATGACTTTATTATATATAATTTTCATAATTAAAATAATTACATTATAGAATAAACTCAACATCCCAAGAATAGGTTTTTTGACTTTAGATAATAGCTATATAAGATACTTATTTTACAATTCTTGTGAACATTTCCCTATAATTTCATTATACTAGGTCATTTTCTAAACATCTCCCAAGTTAAACTCATCCTCATACCCTAAGAAATAAAAACATAAGAAAGGGGTGAACTCAAATGATTAATAATGGAAAAATAAACATATCAACATGTTAACTAGGGTGAGATCATAAGAATATGTAAAAACAAAATCATGATAAAAATATCATATTTAAAGAACATGGGATCCTAAAAATAGTTTATATAGAAAGATATGAGAAAATATAATCCCATATGATCAAACACATAACATGGAATAAATACTATGAAAAAATGATACATAAATCATGATCTAGATATTATAACATGATTACATATCAAAGGAGTGTGGAAGTAATGTGAGCATAGAAACACAAAATTGTAGATCTAGTATCACAACCTATTTTCTGAGGGGATCTGGCATTAATGCCAGTTTCCCATAAAAGATCAGGAATTAAAACCTATTTCCCATTTTGGATTGAGTATAACTATTAATTTAAAAATTATCTCATGAGATTTAAATATTTAACCAATGTATTAGAAGGATATATAGGGATCAACTTTCACTTAAAGATTAACCATACACATGTGCACCATAAGAAAAAAAATCTAATCATCACATCATTAAAAACCAGAAATAAAAATTGATTTCACATAAAATTTAAAATGGTATCAAATAAATTACCACATAAAATATATTAATTCATAATAAATTAATTCACCCAAAACAGGAACAACATAAAATCATTTATAGAGTGATTTATAAAACATAACATCATAGAAAATAGATCCCTTTTGAGATAAAGAGGAAAACAGAATCCAAATCATAAAATAGCATAACAAATATTATTTGTAAAACGAAAGTACGAATATCACATGAATTGATACATATTTGTATTTTTGAAATAAAAATAGAGAACTTTGGTGGTAAGTAAAAACATGGTCTTGAAAGAAAGACCCATTTAAGACAAATTAACATTTAAGAGGATGTGAATTATTCAAAATATATTATAATTTTATGGAAAATAAAATAATTCATAGAAGAGGATTTAAATTAATAAATCATTTTACCCATAAATATAAATACGATCATCATATAAAAAATGATATTATTGAATATATAGAAACATCAAAATTCAAAGTTAAAAATAAACTGTAAAACTGAAAGAAGAAGATATGAGTTACCAAAGTCCCTTAGTTTATTATTGATTTCTAAAAAAGATATTTAACCACATGTATATAAAAAATAACCATATTAATAAACTATTTTGTAACCTTATTCACATCCATAAAATTTTATAAACTTGATTTAAAATTACTCTTTACATATATTAGTTAGTTCTTATCCATTTTAAATTTTAGGTGTGAGTAATCTTAATTGTTTTGAACTAGTTTCATAAAAGTGATGTTGTTCTTCATTCTTATCCCAAAATTAATAATTACTAGCTAATAAAATTTACTATAATTTTATGTTTTTAGGATATTTTATAAACTTATAATTTTATTATATAAGAGTTTTAGTTATAGTTATTGTAGACGAAATTGAGGATTAGCATGTTTCAATGATTTTTAATAAATTAATGGTGGTAAATTCATTGATGAGTTAAATGTTTATATTTTCAAACCAAAAAAATCCAATATAAATCTTAAAATTCCATAATTGATATAAATTTATATCATTTTTAATATAGGTAGTTAAACCGACCCAATAAGTGGATGCTAAAATCTATGGGTGAGTATAGCTATGGAAGAGATCCTTTTTCTATAATATCATTATCATAAAATTATTATGGAATTATTTAGATGTTATTAAGGTGTTTAATTATAATTTTTCATATTTATAAAAATAATATAAATGAAAATAAGTTTTAACTCATAAATAAATAAAATTTCCCCTCTTAGTATATTCATTTCAGGCGGTTTGTTTTACAATGATCAATTATTGATAATATTAATTATATAAATCCTAATTTATATTTAAATAATATAAATCATGAAATAAATAACATATATATTCTCTAAACCTATTTATAGATCAATCCCTAAAATGTGGTGATGAAAAAATGAAACGCGTTGTTCATGGAGGCAGTAGTCCGCACAGGCTCATAAACAACGTTTTCATTTTTTCGATTGAATAAGAGGAGAAAAGATAATGGTTATACCATAAATATAACCACACATAAGTGTATTATATATAATTATTTTATTTATATACATATGGTTTTAAATGTTTTTTAGAAGGGTGGATGAGAAAGATAAAGAAAGGAAGTTAAAGGGAAGGTAATGCTTATATTGAGAATTTAGATCTTCTCTTGAAGTATCCTTTGTAAATGAAAGACTTAAGGAACCTTTTTGAGGATATAGGATACTAAAAGAGTATAGGGGATATAAAAAATAAAATTGGGTTTATTTTCATGATAATTTATAACTAGGGGTGTGATTTTGAAATGGGTGGAATTGAGCTCCTTTTATAGGTAAAAAATAGGGATGAATATTTGGAAAAGAATGACAGGTAAGGGTTAAGAATGGAATTGCATGAGATTTATGTGGGGAAATATTTTGTGAGAAATGCATATATGGATTCCTAACCTAAAAAGGGTATTTTAGAACATCTAAGTGTCAAATTGATTTAGTAAAATTTGAGCCACATAGATTATCCATTTTAACATTTATTAATCTTGATAAAATATTAATCATGATTATTATTTTATCAATAAAAATATAAGGTAAAATTTATTACCAAATTTTTGTGTTTTTAATCTTAATTTGGACTCTATTTAATCTAATTCATTTTTTAAATATGATAAAAATAATTTTTTAAATTAAAACATATAATGAGTTGATAAACTGTTTTAAAAAATATGTTTTACTCATTAAGTATCTTTAATATTATTTAGAACTAATTATCAATTAAATGAGTGTTAATTAATTTTTATATATGATTAAAAATCATAGTATACTATTTATTTAAAATTGATAAAATAATATTTAGAAAAGTAACATTCTTTGAAAAATAACTATTTTATCATGGTAATTAATATTTACCTTAGTAATTTTATATCTAAAAAAATTAAATTGCCCCCATTACAAAATTTTAAAGTGCTAATTAAAATTATTAAAATCATTTTATGTGATTCAGTTTCTAAAATTGATAAAAATAAATTTAAACATAAGCATTCATAATTTTTTTAAGAAACAAGTATCTTTTAAGCATTAAATGACCTTTATTTTATTATATCTTTTTATATAGTATTTATAAAGTGGTTACTTATATTTATACCCACCAATTTAATGGTTTTAATGTAATTAAATTTTTTAATAACTTAATTATAGTAAAATGGTTTTTATTTTAGTTTAGTGTTTCATGCAAGACAAGCTACTCACACAATATTTAATTAAAGAAAAGTATTCACTAAAAATCATGGGTCCTTAAATTCTACCAGACTTAGAAGAATTTAAACCTAGAAATTTTATTATTTAGATGTAAATAGTTGGAGGTACTTTTACCTCATTACATCCATATGTTATGACATTTCTGCCTCTAACTTATGATTCCTCTATAAAACTTTGACTAGATAAGTTATCTTGTTTTGCATCACCTTATCTCTTCGATCTAGTATTTCCACTAGTTGTTACTCACATGAGAAATAAAATTCTAGTCACATGGATTTTGAGTTTAGTACATATGATGGTTCTGGTACGTTCTTACTAAAAATTGATACATGGTACACATCATGGAATTATGAGTGATCTGGAGGGAGTCTTATGCAATAAGTTATTTCCCTAATTCAATCAAGGATCTCAAATGGACCAATGTACCTAGGTCTCAACTTCTTATTCTCCCTAAATCTCATAACCTACTTCCATAGAGATATCTAGAGGAACACCTTATCACCAACTACAGTCTCTAGATCTTATAGATGATTTTTTACATAACTTTTCTATCAAATTTGTGACACTTTCATATGTTGTTGAATGGTTTGAACCTTCTTTGTCATTTCTTAGACAAGGCCATGACCTATCATACTACTCTCTCTAACTTCATCCCAGTATTTTGGAGTCCTAAATATCTTCCCATATGGAGACTCATATGGTTTCATCTGAATTATAGAATGATAACTGTTGTTATATGGAAAATCTACCAGGGGAAGGTATTGATTTAAAAATCCTTAAAAATCCATTGAACAAGATATTAGTATATCCTATATAGTTTGAATGGTCCTTTCATACCTAAAATCCTTATAATGATGATAAATAGTGATGAAACTTAGCTCTACCTCTAATGATTTCTGAATACTTCTATAAAATCTTAAGGTAGACATCAAATACCAATTAGATACAATAGATAATAGTACCCCATTCAGACTCACTACTTCTGTTATATATATATTGTTGAGTTGGTCAAGGCATAGATATTTTTTTATGTCAATAAAATTCACTGACTTTGTAAGGAGACCGATTTCAAACCAAATAGAAT
Organism: Viscum album; assembly: GCA_963277665.1. Classification (NCBI taxonomy): domain Eukaryota; kingdom Viridiplantae; phylum Streptophyta; class Magnoliopsida; order Santalales; family Viscaceae; genus Viscum; species Viscum album. Next base: position 373,715,710 of record OY728159.1, read on the forward strand.
TATAGAATTTAAACATTTGGGATAGTTCTAAGAAGAGATCCATGGTGATTTTGACCATTTCTATACTGGTATCTATAATGGTTTCAGCACACCATACATATTTTTTCATTTAGCCTTAACATGATGGAATACCAAGAATCAAGATATGTATTATGTAATTTCTCTCTTCATGCTGTCCTACCATATGTTTTATTTTAGGTCTTTATACATCTTCATACTTCCTTGATGAATAAAGAAGGATGATCTATGTGCATTATCCAAAATTTCCTTCTTCAATTATAGATTTTATAAGACAAATATCTAATTTAAAAACCTTATAACTTCATCTTTATCAAAGTTAAACTCCATAATATTTGCTACATTTTTTTTAGATTTGCATCATCATTCTAGGATTCTTTGATATTTACATGAATGGATGGATGGGCAATAATTTGGGAAAGATATGATTTATAACATTCCCTTATGACTTCAAGATTTATCCTTCCATGAGTACTAGTTCTTTTTTAATCCTCATCATATATAGGGTATCATGATGTTTTCTACTTAGATCACCATCCACCTTATTTTCCTTCCCATGGTGGTAATGTATTGAGAAGTCATAATATTTTATCAATTCCAACAATATTATTTGGTTTATATTCAAATAATTTTATGTTAATATATATATTTGAAGCTCTTGTGATCAATATATATATATATATATATATATATATCACTTTTCCCTAGTGTGATAATGTCACCAAATCTTTGATGCAAAGATCACTACCTCCGTCTCTAAATCATGCATTGGGTAATTTTTCTCATAATAATTTAATTGGAATAAATCATATGAAATTACCTTATCATTATTCATGAGGAAACAACCTAATCCTTTTTTCAAAGAATCACTGAATATTACACACCCTTCTTTACTATAGGGTATTGTAAGCACTCAAGTGGTGACCAACATCTTTTTAATCCCTTGAAACTTTCTTCCCATTCCTCTATCTATAGTAACTTTAATCCCTTCCATTTTTAATTGGTTAGTTCATTTTATATCCATGAGAAATTTCTCACAAATCATTGATAATATAGGGGTTAGTCTAGGATATTGACTGATAAATTTTGTCTTTAATGGATCTTCTGATATGACTTTGCTTATGATCACCTGACTCAAGAATGATACTTTCTACAACTAGAATTCATAGTTTCTAAATTTGGAATATATTTTTTCCTTTCTAAATATCATTAACAAAATATTCTAATGATCTTAATTATCTCCCTTTATCTTTGAGTATATATGAACATCATCTATAAAGACAACCAAAAAATGATCAAGGTAGTCTATAAAGACTCTATCCACCAGATCTTTGAATATGAAAGGAGAATTATTCAATCCAAATGGAAAAACTATAAATACATGGTGTCCATATTTCATTTGGAAAACTATTTTGAAAATATACTCCCTTTTTATCCTTAACTAATGTTATCTAGATCGAAGGTCAATCTTAGAGAAATACTAAGATCCTATGAGTTGATCAAATAGGTAATCGATATGGGGTAAATGATATTTATTCTTAATTCTAATATTGTTCAGATCATGAAAATCAATGAGAAGATTCATTGATCTATGTTTTGTATTAACAAAGAGGAATGGTGCTCACTATAGAGAAGCACTGGGAGTTCCTCTAATTCAAATCAGAACATTCTATATAGAGTCTTTGAGATAAGAATGGATCTAGGTATGAGTTCAATTGAAAACTAAACCACATGATTTGGGGGAAGACCAGGTAATTCATTTAGAAATACATTAACACATTCCAATACAATGGCATGTCATCAGTGTTGACTTCCTCTCTAATAATTTGAGCTAAAAATCCCTCATTACTAGGTATCAAAACCCATATTATATAGTTTTCTTCCAAGGGAAGTCCATGATTATCCCTATATTGATACTTCAAAATGTGTTTATATAGGATATGAAATGAGATATCTTTTATTGAATAATTTATATGGTATCTATGTAGGGATAGTCAATCTGTACCCAATATTATGTTAAATTCAACCAAGGGGGAAGAATTAGATCTTCAAGAAGTATCTTCCTAAAAATTTTGATTAGAGAGGATTTATATATCATAAACATGATCATAATTCCACCATGTTTTTTCATATATAGTTCAATATTCAATGCCTATGGTGATGATTTTATATTCTTAGAAAACTTGTGTGGTATAAAAGAAATCAAAGAAAAAAAATAAAATAAGGAATTCATAGATCTTTAATAAAGAATATATGTACCTCATATCAATTATTTAACATGATCCACCTCAATAGTAGTGATTTTATATGCCCCTATTCATTAGATATGGGGTTAGTGAATTGATTCATATAATTCCCAAAATCCTTACATTTGAAACATTAAAGAGTAGGAAAAACATTAGTGGGGACTATCTTCACTTTCATTAGTTTTTTTGAATCATTTAAACATCCATGAGCTTGATGGATAGATCTACCACATTTAAAAAAAATTTATGACCATATTAGGAAATATACTTGGTATTTTTTCCAAAATTTCTGGCATGAATGAAGCTAACTATTATTTTCATCTTGATACTTTTATTTGAGTTCCCTTGGAACTCCATCTTCTATTTCATTTCTCTAGAGAAATGACAACATCTAGATTTAATCTACTCCTTAAGTGCACATTAGAAAAATATCTTTATAGATACCAAATTATCTTATAGAAATTTCCATTTAGAGACTTATTTTAAGGACACTAAATAATCATTCAATAATACTCTTAGGATCTGTATTAAAGTTGGAGGCATACCTTTCCACTGTTGTGAAGTTCACTTCATAACTTCCAATTGATTATTAATCCTTTTGTTTAAACTAAAATAATTCCATATCTATCTTCATATGGAGATTTAATGGTAAATACTTAGAAAAGAACACTTTGTTGAACTATTCCCATACCATAGAGTCCACTTCATCCTTCTTCATTTTATTCATAATCAGAGTCCAATATTAGTCAGTCTCTCCATACAACTGATGTACAACCAAAACAACCTTTTTATGATTCAAGAACCAGATAATGTAAAATATATTTTTCATAACATTTATCCATTTCCCAATAATAAGTCGATTAGAAGTGTCACTAAATGAGGATGGTTGTTTCTATATTAAAGTATCAATAGAAAGATGCTATCTCCCTAGAGAGTTTATGAGATCAATTTCATTTGTTTTAGTTGGATGAGAAAAACCATGAGGTTTTTACTCCACCCCTATTCCATTGGGCTGTTCATTGGGGAATTCATCACATTTTCCATCACAATCATTGTAAATTTGTTTCCTTCTAGTTCAATATATCTCTAAAACCAAAAGAGGTTAACATGAGTGATGAACATTTGACATTATAGAGGGATTATCATAATAAATAACATAAAAGGTATACAACATTAAAACCTTTTACCCTTTTACATCATCACATTATCCGATAATTCCTACATAAATCATAGGTTACTTTAAGGTGGGTTATCTTATACTTATCAACCTAATCCATAAATTTAACTAATAAATCAATCCTTCATAGTGGTTTGTAAATAGAATAAGATAAACCAAATAATATCCCATGGGATAATAAATACAGGTGTGAACTTAGGCCTATTTATTGCGCACCAGGTAATGATTGAGTTATTATCAAACACACCCTTTTCAGGGTTACTACCCCAAGGTACATTTATTTTAGAACATTCACCCACATTTAGTATCCATAAAGAGATGTATTGCTATGAAAACCACCCACTCAATAATTTTCTAATATTTTAGAATATCATCCTATACTCAGACTAATATTTAGGGTTTTCACTAAGGTTATCTAACTCTAAGACCAAAGGTAACTAAAAAATCTATAAAATAACTAAACCATGCCTCTAATACCAACTGAGGTAACCCAAGATAAATATTCATTTATTATACATCATTCTTATAATTAAAATAATTACATTACTTAATAATCTAAACATACCAAGAATAAAAAGGTTTATTTTATTTGGAGTTTAGATACATAATATACTTATTTTATAATTCCCATGAATTTTTCCCTACAAATTCATCATACTATGTTTTCTTATAAACATATTACAAGTTAAACTCATACTCATGACCTAGGAAATATAAACATAAGAAAGTAGTGAGATCAAACACTCAGTAAGGGAAAATAAACATATCAAAATGTTACCCAAGGTGCTATCATAAGTATATGAGAAAACATAAGCAGAAGAGAAATATTAGATTTAAAGACATGGAATCATACAATGGTTCATATGAAAATATAGGATAATAAATAATCCCATATAATCAATCATATAACACAGTGTAAAGGATGGGAAAACATGAGACTTAAATCATGATCCAGGTATCATAGAATAATCATATATAAAAGGTGTGTGTCACTAATATAAGAATAGAAACAAAACATTTTGGACCAGGATTCACCATACATTTCCCATAATGAAATCTAACATCACAACTTATTTCCTATAATGGATCATGCATCCAGCCTGTTTCCCATTTTGGATCAAGAATCACTACTCATTTCACTATTATCTCATGATATATAAAGCTTTACCTAATTAATTTTAGGGATATATAGGGCTGACCAATCAATTAAATATTAACCAGATACACATGTGGTACAATAAAACATATTATCATCACATCAGTAAAACCCATGCATAATAATGGTTCAAAAATTACATTTAAAAATGTATCACATAAATAACCACATAAAACATATAAATTGATACCAAAATCATTCACACAAAATAAGGAATTAATAAAATACTTTAGAGGGTGATTTATAAAACATGAAATCATCTAAAATAGTTCCCTTTTGAGATAAAGATAAAAAAGAAAAAAAATCATAAAAGAGAATAAAAAATCTTATCTTTGAAAGGAAAGCATGAAGATCGCATGAATTGATACATTTTTTGATTTTTTAAATAATAATAGATAATGTTATAAGTATGTTAAAACATGTACTTTAAATAAAGATCCATTTAATAGAAATCAACACTTAAGAGAAAGAGAATTTTTTGAAACATATTGTAATTTTATAGAAAATAAAATCATTCATGGAATTGGAATTGAATTAAGAAATAATTTTACCTAGAAATAAAAAATTGTTCATCATATTAAAAATGGGATAATTGAATATAGGGAAACATTGAAGGCTAATGATAAAAAGAAACTGGATAACTCAAAGAAGGATATTTGGGTTACTAAAGTCCCTTACTTTTACTCTTGGTTTTTACAAAAGTGCCTTAAACTCATACATATCAAAAATAACTATCTTAATAAACCATTTCATAACCTTATTCATATCTATAACCTTTTATAAACTAAATTAATAATTATTTTGTACATGTATATTTGTTAGTTTTTGTCCATTTTCAAATCCAGGTATGAGTAATCTTGATCATTTTGAACTAGTTTCATAAAATTTGCATCATTATTAATTATTCTCCCAAATTTAATCATTAATAGATGATAAAATGTACTATATTTTTTGTTTTAAATTTTTTTTATAAACTTATAATTTAATTATATTATAGCTTTAGTTATAATTTTTGTAGATGAAATTAGTGACGAGCACGGTTTAGTGATTTTTAACAAATGAATGGTGGTAAATTAAGTAAAGAGTTAAACGTTTATATTAACAAATTAGAACAAAAAAATATATTGAATTATTAATATCCAATATTAATTTTCCAATTCCGTACTTGATATAAATTTATATCATTTTTCATGTTGGTGGTTAAATTGACCAAAAAATAGTATGTCATAATCTATGTGAGATTATGGTTATGGAAGAGAACCTTTTATTATAATAGAATTATCATAAAATTATAATGAAATTATTTAGATGTTATTAAGGTGTTTAATCAAAATTTTGTAGAGTTATAAGAATTAATAAAATTAAAAAAAAAATTCACTTATAAATAAATTTCTATTTCCCTCTTAGTATCGTCATTTTAGGCGGTTTGTTTTACAATGATTTATTAATGATAATATTACTTATATAATGACTAATTTATATTTATAGAATATAAATAATAAAATAAATAACATATATATTAACTAAACCCATTTCCATAACCATCCATAAAAGGCGGTGATGAAAAAATGAAACGTGTTATTCATGGAGGTGGTAGTTCGTATGAGCACATGAGCAATGTTTTAATTTTTTCTATTGAATTGGATGGAAATAGATAATGGTTGTAATAAAAATATAATAACATTTCAGAATATTATTTTTACTAATTTTATTATATACTTAAGGTTAGAATGGGTTTGGATGAGGGTGGATGAGAAGGATAAAGAAAGGAAGCTAAAGGGTAGATAATGCTTACGTTGAGAATTTAGATATTCTCTTGAAGTATCCTTTGGAAACGAAAGATTAAAGGAACTTAATTGAGGATAGAGGTTATCAATAGTGTAGTATGGATATAAAATAAGTAAATTGGTCATATTTTTATTAGAATTTTGAACTAGGGGTGTGGATTAGATTGCCCATTTTAACACTTATTAATCTTGATTAAATATTAATCATTGTTATTATTTTATCATTAAAAATATAAGATGACCCTTCATAAAAATTTTGAAATTATGAATCCAAATTTGGAATCCATTTAATCTTATTCAATTTATAAATATGAGAAAATTAATATTTAAATTAAAAAATAAAATGCGTTGAAAAAATATTTAATTAAATTTTTTTAATCATTAAGAGTATTTAATATTATTACAAATTTATTACTAATTAAATTATAGTTAATTTATTTTTATATATTATTAAACATAATATTATATCCTTAATTTATAATATATCAGAAAACACAATATTTATAAAAGCATCATTCTTTTAAAAATAATTGTTTTATCATGGTAAATAATATTTGTCTTGGTAATTTTATTCCTTAAAAATGAAATTGACCCCATTACCTAATTTGAAAATACATATTAAAAATATTAAAATAATTATATATGAATAAATTTCTAAAATTAACAAAAATAAATTATAACATAAGTGAACATAAAAATAATTTTTAAAAACAAGAATCTTCTAATCCGAAAATGACTATTTTTTATTATACCATTATATTTTTTTTATAAAGTGGTCACTTCTATTGTCACATTCCAATTTAATAGTTATAATAGAATGGTAATGTTTAATAATTTTATTAAGTTAACATAGTTTTTATTTTATTTTAGTGTTGTATGAAAGGAAATATAATTATATGGTATTTAATTGAGGAAAAATATTTAATAAAACTATTGGGTTATCACAAGAATAAATCTCAAGAGATCCATGTCAGTGCACTAAAAATATAGGTTGAAAATTTTAAATTCATGAACAGATGACTAGTTGAAGTTGTAACTAATATCAAAGAAAATAATGGTTCTCAATACAAGAAATTAGAGGATATGTATTTAAGAGAGAAGAAGCTAAAATATGGTTCCAAGGATTAGGTATTTGAGTCAAAAGAAGTTCAAAATTTTAAGGATAAGTAGGATGATATTTATTCATATATTTAAAAGATGACCAAGGAGAAACAAGTTCTTCAACAAGAAAAATTAAGACTTAATTATTCTATTTCTCAAATTGAAACCAAGATTTAAGAGTAAAGTGACATATTGGATAATATTTTACATACATCAGAGGATGATATATATAAGGAGAATATACTCAAGGAAAACTTGAATTATTAACTTAAATCAAATTATAAAAAGTTCTAGTGACTTTAAGAAGAGTTAATCTTGGTTAAAAATAATTTTTAATAATTTAACTACAAGGGTAAGACTATTCTAAATTATGATTTACACTTGTTATTTTATTATCATTAAGTAGGTAAAAGTGATATGAAGAAAAAGTATGTCATATTAGAGGAGAATATTTAATGAATTATAATATAATAAAGTTCTCCTTCCATGAGAAAAACTATACTTTTTGATAATTAAATTCCTCTAAATAACAATATAAAGAAAACCATGGGGGTTTCTAGGAAAATGAAAAATAGTTGAGGTAGTGGAAACACAATCCAGAAGGTCCCTACAATAATCAATGAAAAATAGATGTGTTCCAAAAGAATGAATGGAGACATGCTATTTTACTATGGAATTCATGGACATATTTCTGGATTTTACTATGAGGATATATAATATATTTATTATTGTGAAGTTTATGGAATTTTTGAAAAAAATAGTTACTAAAAAAATAAAACAAGGTATCGGTATCATTCTAAAAATTATTACTAGGTTAATAGTCTCACTAGTGACGGTCTCTGAATAAGTATATCTAGAATAAAAGGAGAAAACTGGTGTGATTTCAATGATACATATGATCATTAAATAAATATATTTTAGTGTATATTTAAAGAAGATCACCATATAGTAAGTGGTTTAAATTGGGGTTCCAAATTTTCTTCTTAATAAAAAGTATATTTGAAAGATAAAAAGAATATTTGGAAAAGATAAATATGATTAAATATTTTTAAAACTAATGAATCTCATGTGAAAGGTGTATACCATGGAAAGGTATGTGTTAAGAAATATAATAAATCTTGTAGGGATAAACAATAGTGAAGTAAGGTTTTGAAGAGAAATGTCCAATCAGGAATGTTCCAAGAGATCCTTATCAATAAGAGTACCTAAGGAATATTTTTTTTATTTGGGACATGGAGAAAAGAAATAGAATAAGGAAATAGAATAGAAGTAAGTTTCCATAAAAAATATTTTATATCATAATATAGATTATAAATTAAAGGATAAAGGAAAATTAGTGGTACATGGTGACACACCATCTTCCTCAATATGCAGAAATGGAAATTTCCCCTCTTCTAGTGTATTAGATTCAATAACTTTTGTTAAAGTGTTGTAGGTTTTGGGGGAGATATGATCGAAGGGGAAATTTCATCAATATATGAAAGCTGTATCAAGAAAAATTCTAAAATTCCTATTAATGGATCGGTGAAAGTACATATAAGGGACATCACTTCAAAGCTAGATTTGTGAGTATATTATCACAACAAGAAGAATAAGAGAAATTAAAATAGTATTCTAATTGATAAAAATGTTCACTTTTAATATTTATTTCAAGAGAACATATTACCCATTTGTATCATAACTTAATTATGGTAGATGAAACTTTGATAGAGAAGTAGTAATAAAACTATTTTCATGATTTATTTGTTTTGATTTAACATATAATATCATTTTATTTTTTGTATGATATAAAAAGTTTACATGGTTGTATGACTCATATTTTGAAATTAAATTCTATATTTGGTCATGTAGATAATATATTTAGGGGATATTTTAATATACAGATCCAAAAGATGGTATCCCTATCAACTAAGGAAATACACTTAGTGGATGAAATAATAAATTTGTATTAAAAGTGTTGTTTCAAAGAAGAAATATGTATCAATAATTGGTATTAGAATTTCTGTATAAAAATGTTTATAAAACAAGAAATATGGTAGGAATCAGACGTTGTGAAATTAATGTTTTTCCACCAAGGGTCTATTTAAAGTGTGATTGTGATTATAGGAGGAGTTCTATAGCAACAACTTGATATTATGACTGCTTGAAACTTATAGAATTAGGTGAGTGAAATGGAAAAAAATGATGTTAATGGTTTAATATGTTGTTTAATACACTGATTTTTGAATTTTTAAGTTTAGTGGTTTTTTTGGTGAATCATTTATAATTGTTAATACAACTCATTAAAAATCATTATTAATGAAACCACAAAGTCAAATCTAGAATTGTTGTTAAAAAATGGTTCACAAGTTGTGAATTAAGGTGAAAATTTTAGTATTCTTGAAGTGTGTTGAAAGAGGGGGATAATAAGATCTCTAATTTGATGAAATAACCATATTAGAAAATGGAAATAATTTTTTTGATATCTAAATGATGGTTAGATACAAAGGTGAATACTTCCATACAAATAATGGTCTTAAATTTTGAAAGTGGTGTTAGATTTAACATGTAACATTGTTGTCAGAAAATTAATAAATGGTAAAAATAATTTCCCCTAATAACCTTATGAGAGATATCATAAGTATATATTGTGTTATTTTCTATCAAGAATATATGAATAGTATTATAATGAAGATGAAAATATTTCCTTTTTCTCTCAAGGTAATGTTTTTTAAAGATTTTATATCAGTTCCTTATAGGGTAGATTACTATTTAGATTTGATATCAAAAAGGTAGTATGAAGCATTATGAATCCATGAATCTACACATACATGAAAGGGAGAGTAGGAATCATCATGATAACATGAAAGGATTTTGGATTCATTATAGTGTCTCCAAAAAATCTAAATGGGATGATTGTTAGAATCTAATTGAGGATTGGTGTTTGTGTCAGATTTGTTATAAACACATGTGTAGATGGATTTATTATCAAATAATGGTTATAATAGAATCTTGATGAAGAAATACTAACATGTGGGATGTTTTGAGGTATTTGTTTTTTCAAAAGTTGGTCTAGAAGAAGAGATGAAGACATTTCAGAATTCGTTCTAGAAGTCATTTCAGAAGAGGAGCTATGTATGTTCTCGAAGAAAAAGTTTTTTGGAAGTATATGTTTCAGAAGTAGGTAAATTATAAATTCTAAAAGTTATTTTGGAAGGAAATATTATTTTAAATAAGGATAAAATAGTTTTAATAGATCTTTATATGGGATATAAGTGATAACATAATAACCAAGGTCACACCATGAAAGGGTTATGTCATGAAGACCTATTTTGAAGATTTTTATTATGGAGAGTAGCTCACACCATGAAATTAACCCCACGATAGTTAAGATTTAATCTATTTTAATCTATTCAAGTGGGTCATGCTATATGATCTAGTGTCACATTATAATATAATTTACCAGTAGAGAAGGAATATGTGTAAAGAGATTATTCCTATTGTGGGAAATATATCAATACCATGAATTGAGATAAGTGGATTTTGATGGATCTTCCATTCTGTAGATTCCCACACTATAGAGGATGATGACACCATGGATACTTTGTGTGCATGAGTTATTATTTTTGGAGTCCAGGTAACCATGCCATGATAATGAGAGTCACACTATGGTGTGCTAGTTAAAGGAGAGTTCTGAGTTTACCACTATGTTGTGTTTTGTGGGTGTGATCCATAAAATTAAGAGATTAAGAATTACATTTCTTATGTAGAGTTTTATACTATAGAGATGGCTGTGTTAAATATTATTATTTTTAAAGAAAAAGGAATCCATTCTAGGATTTTAATGGTCATGTTATGAGTGAGTTTAATTAGAATAGTTCCAAATTAAAATATCATATATTTTCGGAGTATATTTTATAAATTCAATGGAATATGTTGGATTAGTTTTAGAGGAATTTATTGGATGATTTTTTTCTTCATACTCATGAAGAATCAAGGATCTTCAACAAGGGAAACATAAATAATCTCTCTTGATATAAAGAGAAATAAATTTTGTAAAGGAGAATTATGAAGATATCTATATTTATAAATAATTAAGATTGATGATGGAAAATGATAGAGGGATGAATATTATTGATATATCCAATATCATAGAGAGTTTTTAAAGAGATAAGAAGAGGGGGGAAGTTTTAAGATATCATTATCACTCCATGAATATCTTTCAAGTGAAGGAGAGTGGATTTCCATGATGAATCATAGAAGGTTATTCTACATTCATGATGATGTTCACAACCAGTCTATGATGAAGTAGCAATTATAGATCAAGGATAACTATCTAAACTTGGTGTATCAACAATAATGATGGAACTATTTTGACTTGGCATGCATTCCAAGGTGTTTTACTTTCTTGACGCATTGAGTAAGATAGATCAGTAAAGTTAGTGACCCTTGGGAGGTAGTATACCATCCAAAAACCCTATAAGGTTAATGACCCAAGGTGTAGCCTAAACCCACCAATAGATAGTTATTTTAGTAGATATAGATATATCAGAACATTTATATTGTATTCTCCATGAATTAGTTCAGTGTGAGTAAACCAAGTAAATCTATGCATAATGTGTAAATGATTTACATTCCTTCTATAATACATAAATTGGTGAGTGTGGGTTAAAAAATCATAGATTATACGTATTTAAGGTATAAATATAAGAGAGAAAACAATTAGATCACCATTAAGACAATAAATAAATTATTAACCTACTAACTATGAGGCCAAGATTATTTAGGGTGGGGAGATTTTACAGAATCAGTGTTTAATTTGGAATGAGTTTTATACCCTGATTATCCCCCCTCTTAGGGTATCTCTAACTAAAGATTCTTCGTGGACCTAAAAAATGATAAATAAGATACTAATAGAAAAAAATTTATTTTAAAGGATGATATGGGACATTAAATCCTCCCCAAATTTAAATATGATCATCTTGAAAAATAAAGAACAACCAAGAAGAGAATAAACCAAGATCATGTTTGTGAATTATAATCCCAAGTACTCTACTATATATCATCATACCACAAAGGAAATCATATAAGATAATTTAATGCATATAAAAAATCCTTCTCATGATACCAATATATTATATTGATCACTTAATGAAAATACAAAACAACTTACACATTTTCTTCATATCATTTCATGACATAGATTCTTGATACATGAACCACCTAATTTATAAATTACCGAAATACATCATTAATTTATTTAACCATTGTGCAAATCATAGTTGGTAGGTCATATCAACTATAATAATTAGTTTTGAAATCATTCAGTGAATATTAGAAATATTTTAGACTACCTACCAAGACTTTCCCATCCACAAAACAAAAATTACTTTAGGTTAGCCCAATTATATACTAGTTACAAAATGTTACTATACTGTACATCTAGGGAAACTTGTCCACTCTACTATGAATACTCACCCTTTTGAGAATAGAAAATCATATATTAACTTTTCTAAGAGTCCTAAAATTTCAAACAACCCTGCTATAATCAAGATATAAAAAAAGAAACATGATCGAAGAAAATCATCAATATCACTCCATATAAAAAACATAACCTGAAATACATAAAATTTAATAGGATATACATATGAAATGACTCATTAAAAATCACGAAATAGATAGAATATATTAGCTGGTCAATGATTAGTCAAATAGTGTTACAACCATTTGTAAAAAACATAAAATCTACCATAAATCTCATTACTATCTCATATTACTTCCATTATAATATAAATCAAAGAATACCTCAAAGATTCTTTAGAATCTCATCATTTTTACTTTTTACAATAGCAATTAATTTAGATACCAATATGATGAAACTTTTCATACCCATTAAACAATTTTATTTTCAAAATTCTTGGTATATCCTCACAATATATTGGTGTACCACTAATCAACGTGTGCTAAACTTACCCAATAATTCACTTATATAAATTGAATAATGTCATAAATCATTTCTATAGTATAATGTTATGCTCCCCATATTTATGAAGAAACTATAAGGAGGGTCATATAAAAATTCCCAATCACAACAGACCTCACTATAAATGTCATCTAGTTGAGTTTACTATACTTGATGAATAAGTATGAATGTCCCTGACATCAAGTTCCAAAACTAGATATCTCCCTCATCTATAATAACTAGTCTCATATCCACAAACTATTTTATCCTTAGGTAGTGCATTAAAAATCCTCATCATAATTATAGTTATAACCCTTCACACATCCTCATCACCAATATAGACATTTTAAAAAATTGAGTAATCCAACATCGAATGATTTGTATGATAAATTGGAAATAAAAAATAACCACCTTCATCAAAATAATAGTTTTTAATTGTATGCTATTTGATAATAAATTTAGGATCCATAACCTAATCACAACACATATGATATTGATAACATACCATTGAGAGGGTATCAATAACCACCTCATCAGTGGTCTAATATGGATAACTATTGGGTCATAATAACTATATCCATAGAAGATTCCATGGAGTAGGTCATGTAAATGACATGATGGAATATTTCTTATCATACCAAACTCTTGTCTCCCCAATTATCCTTTGACATGCCTCAAGTGAGAGATGAACAACTACTGAGAGGATGGGTGAATTAGTAGTTTCTACAATATGAACTCTCAAGTAGATTATTCTCATGCTAATTAAATCTAGGATCTATGAACAAAACTAAACAATGATGTGATATAGAACACACACAACACAATGATTTTTATGTGATTTAAATACTATTTTTTATCAATTAAACCATACTTGGTGTTTAGTAATTTTGATCCATCTATCCATGTTCTTATTTTATTATCATTAGGAATAAATAATGAATTTGGAATATGGTTCTAAACCCTAAGTATAATATTAATCTATTCAACCATTAAAAAATAAATCAATCTTCTAATTCCCTTCTTAAGTGTATCTATGTTTGGATCATGTGTATAGTTTTATTCATATTCTTAAATATATCCTTATCCTATCTATAATTATTTATGGAATGTTTTTATGAATATATAAATTTTCCTTTAACAATAATCGCAACAAAAATACTCTTTTTATAGAACATTAATTAATCAGAGTGTGATAGATGTGGGTTAGAGTGCAATATTTGGTCAACTCAAGATCCAAAAACCATGGATTATATCTATAAATTAAACTTTCTAAATATTCATTGAGATGATTAAAATCTAACATTAGTTTTATTTCATTGCGGTGTGACTAGAATAATTACGACATGAAATATTTATCCCCTAAACCATAGAAACACATAAATATTATACTATATTACACCTTTTATTGTGAAATATTCTAATTTGGAATAATAACCTAGCTTATAGTGTAAAAGTATTATTTATAATTAGACATCCCCGCAAAAAAAATCACAGTCACTTATTGTGGAATGACACTTATAAAGAACATGTCTCATGATTCTTCAATAACTTATCATGACACAACACCTGAGTACTGTAGTAGGATTCTTGAATAATAGTAAAATATTACTTTTGTTTAACACATTGTATTGTAATGAGTAATACAACATTCCATGGTTTTCTCCACCTCAAGAAATATTAATTCATTTACTATTAAATCATCTCCAATTATATTTAGACTCATCCATTTTTTTTTCCAATAAATATAACAAAAAACTAAAATAAAAACTCATGAATGCACTCTCTTAAGAAACAAGTCATATTTCTCCCAATGTGTGAGTTATCTAAACCCCACAATATCAGGTAGAATAGAGTTTGTAAGAGTTCTCCAAACCTCAATGTAAAGATCAATATTATATTGAAAATATCTTAATTAATATTAGCTTAGGTCCCACTTTATTAATTAATTTCAATGTGGTTGATTTAATCTACAAGGGATTATAAATACACTCTTTGTATTTGTTAGTAATATACCAAAAATATATTATCTCTTAAAACTCTAAAATTCAGCTACCAATACCTCATTTATCCCTTTATAAGGAAAAATATTCTTATCTTATCTGTATTTATCATCACCTATGAAAATAAAAGAGTCTATCCCCCAATTCAATAAGTTATCCTTTTCTATTATCCCTCATTTTCAACAAATTAAAAGAAGTGAAATAAGAAAAATATTTTAGAAAATTTATAGGGATTGTGGGAGAGAACACACTCTCTGCAACACTCTTAAGTGCTAAAATTCATTTTTTTATTTGGGGAATCATCAATATATCTTATATTCACTACAAAAGTAAAATATATTATCAATATCTCCACATTTCAACTTATCCTTGATAAAGTGGTACTCGATATCATTATGCTTTGACCTTAAATATTACACTATATTCTTTATAAAACTGATGGTACTTTAATTATCACACCCAATCATCAATGGGTATAAAAAATATACCCTCATGTATCCAAGCTTTAACTTAATCCAAATCATTTGTGTTATGTCTTAGGATATCACAACACACTCAAATTTCATTATTCTTAGTATGTTGTAATTTTTATTCTTATGGTGCAAAGAAAGAAAACTTCCTCTAATAATGAATAAACCCCTAGAGGTTGAATTTTAATCACCAATATCCTTTGAAACTCCTTTTGATAAAACTATTTACTGCTTCTTACAAGGATAACTTGTAATAGATTACTATAATAGTAGATAAATATCTAGATTCTTCCATTCCAAACATTTTCAATAGCTTATAAATCCTTTTTCATTTAAGTAGTAAAGTATTTACATGTATTCTATTAATTTTTTAGACCCATATTTGATGACTCATTTACCTATAGATATGTCACCCTCTATAGAGTAGGTGGGTTCTATTTCTCTATAATAAATGGACCTTCTAATAGTCCTTTAATGTGGTTTAGATGCCTCTAGTACTGTATATCTCTAGTTTTTCCCCATATTTTGATCTGAAGGTGGTGAGAAGAGAATATATAAAGCCTCATACAAAATAAAACCTTAATTACATGATTTATAGCAATTATTATATTTAATAACATTTCTATGACCTTTTTGGTTTATATTTTTATAGAATTAGGAAAACTATTAAATTATAAAGTGGACAATTCTATATAGTATACATTTTCCCACAAAAAAGTTCTTAATTTAATACTCTTGTTTCATTTATGACACATTTTATTAATTCAAGATGAGCTTCCATAACCATAAATTTGACCTTTCTATAGTTCATACACATACTTAAAACCTATAAAATAATTTAAAAATGTTATATGATCACATAAATCTTGGTAAGGGATATAAAATAAAGGAAAATTTCTAGTCTATTAAAAAATATAAAAACCAATGAAAAAGATTTCCTTTTTCAAATAATAAACTCTGAGCTCATAATTACATGTGAAATAAACCTCTATTCAAGAAAACCATTAATTCTTATAGAATGAATAGAGAAATCATGATGGTATCTGGGGGTATCAAATTCAACACCATTTCATATCACCCTTTGAATTGGAATAACCTATTTATTTACTTTCAATATTTTATCTCTAAAGACTAAATAATTACCCAATTCATTATAGATGTATATCAGGGGATCACCCATGATCATCTATAATGCTCAAGTATCATAATACGAACACAAAATAAGGTGTCACTAACCAAACAACTGGGGCCTTCCTGGATAGCAGTAATATGAGTAAGACACCCCAAGTTCACCTCCAATAGGTTAGGGACTGACGACAAGTGTCAAGTAAGAAATAATGAAATAGGAGGACTTATCTTAAGTACCCGTATAAATGAAAAAAATAGAACCATGTAATATCATAGAGATAAAAAAGACAATAAACATATAGAGTGTAAACAATGCATTCAATAACCTCTAGGAAATACATATTAGAGTACGATAAAGAATCTAAATTATAAGAGAAAAATACACACCTAACCATAAATCCAAAGGAAAACCCAAACTACAAACAAGTACAAAGAGTAGAGTAGGGGAGAGCTTTGATCAATATCCTATAGTTTGACCACCAAACATGATCAATGCCTCCACATACTACTAAGATCTATTGATACCAGGTCCACCATATTCATTGATAATCTATCTATCGACTGCATAATACACAACATGTGTGAGAAAATCCCATGCATGGGTGAGTATATACATACCCAGTAGAACACCTCAAAAACCAAGAAGGGGAATCAAAAACCAAAAAAAATAGCTAGCTCAACCCATGTAATAATAGGGTAATAAAACATAGTAATCAGATATGCTTATAAAGAAATCTAAATAAGAGAGAAAGGGGATCTCTATCTCCACAACCTTTTAATAACTAAGATTCTACCCATATCTCCAAAGGTCCATCACTAATTCCAAAAAAACCAATGTAATTATATAATATATAGAGTGGAGGCCCCTCTCCTCACCAATGTGTGTCATAGCTATGGGGGAACTGTCTTCTAGCTATGCATCTTGTGTAACCTATCAAGAATCCATATGGAGGGTCTTCACATCACCATTATGCTCCACTACCAAGGGGGAACTATCTCTACTAGGGGACCCACTCCCCACAAAATCTTAAAGAAAATGGGTTACACTCCATAGATAGAGGACTCATTACCTATGCAGTATGGGGGGGGGGGGGTGACTATTCTAATAATAAGTATATTGGGGACCTATTCCCTAGAGAGTGATAGGGGTGTCAACCTTGGTAACACTATGCTGATCACACCTGATCACTATTATCGACTAAGAATTGCTAAGAGAAGTGTCCCACTAGAATCATCTTGAATCTTATATTTTCTTCTGAAAAAGGTCTACATCATGTTGTACGTGGAAAACTACTTAGTATAGGATACTTCCATGTCCAAATATAAGTCCTAAAGAAGGATATACACAAGGTATATGTATCATAGAAAAATGCATTACATGTACATTGGGTCACGCGATGTGTGAATTTTCTCAGACACCTGGGAGTGTCCTATACTAGAAACATATTGTGAATACATATGAAAATACACATTGTGTACATGAGTCACATGACATGTCTTTCCTTCCCAAGGTTATGCTCGTGTACTCCAACCCATGCCCGTGTACTCTATCCCTTGACTGAGTGCACTAGGATTGTGCCCAAGGTACCCAAATCATCTATCCATGTACATATACAAGGTGTGTACCTTAGGTTAAATGGTGTGTATGACCACACATGGTCCTGGGTGTGAGAATTCATCACATGACTTTTCTGGATGAGTAAGGTCACGCGGTGTGTCGGTCGGTCAACACAGTGTCTGATATTTATCTCACCTAAAACCATAGCCACTAATTCTAGGATACTTAATAGAATGTGTTTTTAAACTACATGCTGTGTATGTGAAGAATTTATATAATCCTACAATCTCCACATATGAGATTAGATCTTTCAAATTAACAGCTTCCACCACTATTTGAACTCATAAAATCTGTCAAAATCGAAGGGGAAGCCTTTGCTTATAAAAACCCTACTTTTTATTACACACTTAAACATGATTTATTACATAAAATATTCACTTGATACAACATATAAGATCAATAGGTCAAGTGACTTTGGGGATTAGTAACATTACATAATGACTTAAAACACGAAACACAACATATTTATTGAAAACTTCCTTTACATGACCACTACATTCCCTTGCACATAGCATTGCATGGGATAACATGAGGACATGAATAAGAAAGGGGTGAGATATAAATCATAGTAATGGATTAAATAAGGCATAACATGAAGAATATGTTAGGAAATAGACATATCAAAGGATCATAAGAGAAACGTGAACATAAATTCATGATATAGCATGATTATCATAACATGGAAATGTGTCAACAATACTTAACATGGTATTAGCATGAGCCAAGGCTCATTGCACATGGAGCATGAGTAAAACCTCATTTCACTTGAATTATCATGATTAAACCCTCATTGCACTTGATTTATCATGATACTAACTTTACCCAATGCATTGGAGCGCTATCAGGGCACACCCTTCTTAAACATTTCATTTCATGCATAAGTGTGCCACATGGATCATACAACATGGATTCATTAAACATCATCATTTATTCCATGATAAAGTAATGTGGAATTAATACATTAAACTCTATAATAAATAAGTAAAAGTTCATAAAGGTGAATACCCTTGAGAGAGAAATGGGAATGGTATTCACTACACAATGACTTTGGCTTGAGAAAAATATCGGTGCAATTTCGATAGCATAATAGCATGACATTAGAATTCATAAAAATGGTTGATGATAGATAATGGGGTGTCTCATAATATTTATATTAAATTTACAGTAATGGGGTCATATATATACATTTCCCAACAAATTTAATGGAATTTATATTCATAATACAAAACAATTTCTTGAATGTGAATGAGAAGAGAGAAATTTCTTATGGAATTTTGGCATGGTAACAGGTTTACATGGGAGGAATTAATGAGAGAGAAATAGGTCTATAATCATTTAAAAAATAGGTATGGGAATATAAGTAAGGTTAGAAATCATACCCCAAAATTTTTAATTGAAAGTAAAAGGGTATTACAATATAATTATACTTGGATAAAAAATAAGAAAGGAAGGATTCCCTTACTTGGAAGTGTGATCCCAAAGGCTTGGGAGGAGCTTGAGAGATGCTTATTGGGAGCTTGGAGAAACATGGGAGGATTCTAGAGAGAGGAGGTCAGGGGTTGGTTGAGCTATAAAGTCTTTGAGTGAAGAGGATGTGGTATCTTGGGTGGGTTTATATAGAAAAGGAGAGGGAATTATTTATTATTTAGGTTTTGGACACCACACATTAAAGTAATCAAAACCATAAACCATACCATGGTTTTTGACCATGGTTTTTCCCAAAGGGGAGTGGAAAAAATTATTTTATAAGAACAATTTATGAACCTCTTAAAATATTAGTCTTTCTTATGTGGAGGCAAGTCGCACTCTCTAGGAAATCATTTTAAAAAGTTAAATGCTATATAAGTCTTGGAGGGTCCACTAAAGCTTTGTAAAATAAATAAAATAAACCTAAAATAAAATTATTTTAATAGTAAAACATATATTGAAAGAAAATAATGTTTATAGAATTTTATTACAACACTATTTGGTCATTATGATGTAATAAAACACATTATATATTTAAACGGTATTTAATTTTTAACCAAAAATTCGATTGTCTCAGAAAATTATGAAACATTCACCATTGGATAATTTTGACGTCCTGATTCCAAAAATAATATTCAGTTTATCTAAATAATATTATAAATATGAGAATTTTTACTTTTAAAATAAAAACTGACATTTATCGTGTAACACCCCAAGATTTCATTATAAATTATTTTCTTTAATGTAATTCAATAGCTTACGCTACACGCAACACCGAGTTCGAGTGCACCACGACTTACCAAACTAGCTGTTAAAAAAGAGGTTATCAATAGTATTAACTAAATTTTGAATTTTATATATTCCATATAATTTTATAATCCATATTATGTGTTTCTTAGACATAATATAAGAACAAATTCATTTTTTTCAGATAAAAGAAGTATTTTTCAAAAAATGCAATTTTACTACCTTTTAATGGAAAACCCTTTTTAAAACCAATATTTGAAACTTTTCCATATTCAATTTAAGTAAATTAAATTATTCTCTATAATTGGGACATAAAAATTTATTTTGGGTAAATGTTTGGTACTTTTCTCATAACTTTCATATTTTGATGAATATTGAAAAATACTAAATTTTAATTTAAAACAAATTTTTTAATCGAAATAATTTATAGTGTTAAATTATGAATTTGAATGGTTTTTAAGTATAATTAGATTATATTTTTATCATTTAATACAATTTAGGTCATTATAAGTAATTTCATGTTTAAATTTGACATAAACACATGTCAATCTTTTGATAGTTTTTACTTTTTTAAAACCCGTTTTTTGGTTTTGACAACAAAAATTAATTTTAAATTAATTAATGCAACTTCTATGTTAATAATTTGGTAAAATAGGATTCATTTTTGAATTCGGAATATCAAAATTATCTTACGGTGAATGTTTGGTATTTTTCTGAAAACATTCAATTTTTGATGAATAGTGAAAACACAACCTTATTGTTTAAAACCGAATTTTTATTTAAATAATTATTTATTTTATTTAAATTTATTTTAATCCGAAATATATATATAATAAATATATATGTTCAATGTAATTCATTGGAGTCATTTTATAATAAGTTTAGATATGTAAAATTATATTGAACTTTTTACCGTCTTTTACCCACCTTCTAAGAGCATTTGAAAATTTGTATAAAAATTAATTTTACCGCTTCTGTGAGTTGAATTTAAAGAATAAAAGAGACATGGTTAATATCAGTAAGTAAAATTCGGTTCAATAAGATGAAAATAATTTTTTGGTGAATAGTTACTTTTGACTTTTATTTACCACAGTTAAAAGTAAATATGGTAATTAAGGGTAAAAATGATATTATAATTACCCTAACACATTTAATAATTCTATTGTATAAGTGTAATTAGACAAAAAACAAACTTATTAATAAAATATGATCCTATTTGGTCCACTTGGAATAGATTAGGACATTAATTATTATTTTATTTAAAGAAGAGTTAAAAGTGTTATGTTCAAAGTTTAATAACTAAACCATTTTTAACATAGGGTTACATATAAGATAAATTATACTATAAATATTCATTATAAATATAAAAATATATCATACATAATGGTATTTTATTTATAATTTTTAGACTTTAAATAATTTAATTTATTTACAACACAATGATGATGCAGTAATTACCTTATTAATGAAATATTAAAATAATTGATATTATAAATATTCAAATAAATGTAAATTGAGTGTTATGATGAATTATAATTATTTATATAGGTTAATATGACATGTTAGGGTCGATTAAATAAATTTTATTTGAAGTGAAAAAGTTTTTATGGCTTTGAAAAAAATCAAATACTAAATAGTGTCAAAATTGACATAATTGAGTTTCCAAAACAAATACTATATTATTAATTGATATAATATTCCTAAAAATATAAAGTTCAGACAAAGGACTTAGATAATGTTATATATATTAATAATTAACCAATTGGGGTTTTATTGTATTATTAGAGTAAGTTTATTAAATATATAATATAAAAATACAAAGAGACATGATAAATGTCAAACTATTTAACTAAGAGTTAAATCTAAAAGATAAGTTTAATATGGTGACCTAAACCTATCTAAAACCTATTGGTTGAGAGGTTTTAGACCCATACCCACATAATACTCGAAATAAATCATTTTGGAGCCATTAGAATCCGAAATTTATGTTGTTATAAAATAATATTTCAAGCTTTTCCTAAAGTGCCCCTCGCCCCTCTTATAAAAGGGAACTTCCCCTTCTCTCAAAATCCCACCTCTAAAGCCATTTGTCTTAGTCAAAACCTACCCAAATATCCTCCCAACTTCCCTCACATCAACCAAGATTCCTTACTTTGATCAGAAATCCAACCTAAGGAGCCCTTTTGATCAACTCAAAAGGAAACACCCAAAGAAGATGTAATGATTTCACCACCCTCTTTCAAGTTCTTTTCTTCTTCCACTTCCTCTTTATTTTTTGTTTCCATAACAAAATAATAAATCTAGTACCTTATGAATACTTTTATGTTATTATAAATATGGTACAACAATATTTGTTATTCTATCCATTCTATAAATGACAAAGTCACCATACGTGCGTACGTACGGCTTACCGTCTCCACCTCGTGGAGTAGTTTTTTATTTAAAAAATTCATTATTTGGATGGGTATAATAATGCATATTACTGATTTAAATAATAAATATAACATGTTAATTATTCTTTATATATGATATACCATCCAATTTCATATGATTTCACCTTCAATATAATGATATTGTCGCTCGTGCGCACGTACGACTTACCGTCTCCACGAACGCAATGAGATTCATTCCCCATCGTAATCATTAAAGAATAATTTTCATTTTATGATTAAAAATAATGTTTAAGAACTTAATATAATTCTGAATATGAATAAAATACATCCTATACATAACAAACATGACTTACATAACAAAACATAAAAAGGAAAATGAATCAGTTAACAACCAAAACAATGATACTACTAAAATATCATTAACAAAGAAATATTAGAAGATCATATATGATATCATATTTATGTATTTGGTTATTTTATAATTTTATAACAATGATTTAACCATTATTCAGGAGGCTAAACTGACCTATACTAAGGAAAATTACAAGGTAAGGGGTTTCTTATCTCACTTTTAATTCCGTGAGATTTCCATTATTCGCCACTTATTTATTGCATGTGGAGTATCGTGTAATGAAATTTGATAGATATTATAATGATTATATTTATATTCATGGTATTATGTGATTAAGTTTTTGGTTATTAACTTTTGGTCATATGACTCGATTGATTACAACATGGTAAAGGGTTTCTTATCTCACTTTTAATTCTGCGAGATTTCCATTGTTCACCACTTAATTGTTTCATGTGGTGTATTGTGTACTGCCATTTGATATATATATTATCATGATTATCTTTATATTCATGGTATTTTGTGATTCATTTTGTGGTTATTAACTTTTGTTCATATGACTCGATTTATTACAACGTGGTAAGGGGTTTTCATCTCACTTTTATTCCCGTGAGATTCATGCTATATTTGCCACTATTACCTTTTGTGTGGTGTATGTACTAACCATGATTGTATTTTTTGCATAATATACTTTAATTTATGGGTATTTACATAAAAATTGTATGATCCTTATTTCATGGGGTGTATGTTTCTTAAGTTACCAAATTGGTAATGGAATTTCAAATCTCAATTTCCACTCATTCAATTTTACGCAAACATCATCAATTATTTTACTCCACGATTATGTGTGAAATCACTATTTATATACTTATGTATTAATTTACACTCCCCTTTGTGTGGATATACTTTTGATACACATAATCACTACATTTATAAATTCTCAAGTCATCGATATGAACTTGATAAGAGTAATTTTAACTCAATCTCTATTCATTGAGATAAAAATCCAAGTCATTGGCATTGTTTTTACAAGAATACGTGTGAATGTACTCTGGTTGATTTACAATGAATATCCAATCATATTGAGTGTATTTATATTTGTGACACATAATTATGTCATTGATTTATCCTTAACCTAAGGATATGGTCTTTATAAGGGAATTCTTCTCAACTTACATTCTGTTGAGACTTCTTTGTTATTATACACAAATTCACATTTATTTGGTGTATATACTGTACTTTGACATAGTATATCATGAATACCTTTATTCTCACGATATTATAATGTTTTTATTACCTCAATTATTTTTAATCAAGGGTCTATCATTTGGTTAGGAACTCAAACTAAAATATCATTTTAAATGTTTTAAAAATTTATTATTCTAAATCTATCTTATTAATTTCCATGTTTTAAAAAAGGTTTTATGGATTTATTTATATGGACATGAATGTTTTAAAATTAAAACTAATTTTAAAAGTTTCAAATTGGTATGGGAAAATTTGATTCAAAAATCTATTTTAAACAGCTTCTTGATAAATAGTGATACTTTTAAATGTTTTCAAGAAAAGGGGATATTTCTCTCAAATGATTTTAATGATTATTTTCGTCTATGTAAACATCCTTCATTGTATTTTATGTTTGTTTAAATTTGATTCATTATGATACAATCTTACAAATGGTATTGCAGGTTTTGTGATATGTTTGACTATGGATGTGTTATTTTTGTACCATTTATGGTTTATGGTTAAAGTATTAACATTTCGCATTCTAGTTTTAATATGAATGTTTATGTTATGTTTCAACATTTTCATATGAGGAATGCATTGGACTTAGTAAGTGATGGGTGGAGCCCGTTATATCTCCTAAATGCATCGGTAGGTCTCATGAGACAAACTAGTGTCTTGGAACAAGGCCTTGACAAAATCTTATTTTTAGTCTTGGCATAAGGCCTTGACTCTATGGTTATAAAGTCTGGAATTATGCATTCCATAATTATGAAATTGGATATTGATATTACATGTGATTATTCGACTAGTTGAATATCCACGTGAATAAGTAAATGGAATTATTTGATTTATATTTTCCATATTATGCTGAAGTTTGATTTTAAAAGGCTTGTGTTCTAGTCTTATACATTTCCTTAAATGTATATTCTTATTTATGATAGTTTCTGTTATATTATTATTCTTAATGAGCATCTGAGTTCACCCCTTTCTTATGTTTTATTTTTCGCAGGATTCAAATAAGTATATTATGATTAACTTGCATGAATAGGCTAAGGGATTTAAGATTTTTCAAAGGGAAAATAATATTGTTTTTTTATTTCATGATGTAATGTAAAACTTATGTATGTATCTAGTAATTCCAAGGATACTAAACTAATCGGTCTTTCGGGACATGATTCCATGTATCATGCCAATGTTATATAATAATGCACCAATTCTAGGTAACTGGGGTCGGGGTGTTACAGTTGGTATTAGAGGAAGTTTAGTACAAACCCTGGAAGATAGATTTAGAAAAAAAAATATGATTAGGAAACACTACCCTAAGATAGACATTGAGGATTGGTATAGAAGAACATCCAAAAATTTTGGTAATGTAAATATTATGAGGTTTTTTCAAGAAATACATCCATGTCTGGATACGAGCAGGTAGAGGAAGCTCTAGAACAGATGTACCTAGGAGTGAAAACTCTGACAAGGAGTTTCGAGATTGACCCAGGGTATCCTGGTACATGATAATAGGCCTCACTGCACTCTTGGTTATGACACTCCCGGGGAATATGCTTAGGATAATTCACATTTTCTTTACAAACTAATTTGAAAGATTTTAATAAATATGAGAATAAATAACCTTGGTTAATTCTAAGGTGTTCTAGATTGAAAATTAGGTGTAATGATATTCTCTAAATGATTTTATGACTCTCACTGTGTTTTCTTGTATTAGTCAATGGTTGGATTTCAGGGAAGTCATAGTAACATTGAACATGATGTACAAGGTGGGAAAAATGGTTGAAATGAGAAACAAAATGGAATATTGATAGGTGTAAAAGATATCATGTTCATGCCGAATCAGTTTTCCGAAAATATGATCAACAACATATATATTAACCAACTCCCGAACTCAAAAAATATAGAAAGGCAGTGAATGATAAGAGTTCTAGCAGTGGAGACCATGAAGAAAAGAAATCTTAATTTCCATCATGGAGGAAATTTGGAAGGAGACACCTAGGAAAGTGTCTAAATGGAACAAAGAAATGCTTTATATGTGAGAAATAAGGGCATAAAGTAAAGAATTGACGAGGAAAAATGAAGAGTAATATGGAATAAAATAAAAATGATCCCAAGAATCCATTTAAAGTCATTTGCTGTAAATGTAGGGGACCTGGGAATTACCCGAGTGAATGACCTATTCTATTGGATAACCTCTTGGTCAAGGAAGAACCTATGTGGAAAAAAATGGATGGTGAAATGTTTAAAAGTATTAGTGCTCTTTATTGATGAGATTAATTTAGAAGACTTTTCTCTTGTATGTGTAACCCTACAGTTTGTTATCTGAAAAATTTATTTTATGAAGAATTATATTTTCTATTGTTGATATAGTCATAAATAACCATTTGGGTTTATATGATGCTTGAATTTGAGGTAATTACAAGTTATTAAATTTTGGGATGAAAATGCGAGTTATGAGATAAAATTTGTGGTGAAATTATGTTATGGTTATTTTGAGAAATTTATCTCATTTTGTGAATGTTATAAAATATAGTTTTTGAAAAAGGACAACACACATACCGTGTGACAACCCTTCATGTCAGAAAAATCTGTGGGAATCGAACCCACAACCAGAGTGCGATTAGGATTTATCACCTACCACTAGACTATGTGAAGTCCCTAGTTAGTGTGAGTAATTATTTTTAGTTAAATGATTTTATTGATCAATTATAAGTTGATTTGGGATCTTATGTCTTATCCAATGGATATACTTAGTATAGGAAAATGATTTGGTGATTAAGTGATAAATGTTATTTTGGAAGATGTTTTCTATGTTGGGAACACTATATGCCTAAGGAAAATAGAATACTATGGGATTTCATTTGAGGATTAATGGGGTATTTTTATCTATGTTTTTATTGTGGATTTATAGATATTTGTGTTATTTATGGAAATTATTATCCTATCACAGAGAATATGTGATTAAGTTAATTACTTTTAAGTATGTGACTTTAATAGTAGTCGATGTTATTTAGAGATACAATTTAACATGGAAGACTGTGTAATAAAAATCTTTTATGTTTTGGATTTCAATATTAGTTTGGATTATAATGAAGGTTTTTAAATAAAATTGTTTATTGAATGGTATTTATTTAACTTTGGGTATTGTTGGTTTAATTTTCGAAATTCAGATTAGTATTTCTTTCTTTAAAGGGTTATCCTTTTTGGGGATCATATGATCTAGTACTAACAAATTTGGTTTTGATTAATCTCTAAAGAAAAGGTAAATATATAGTTTACCCTTTGTGGATTATGTGATTCTCTAGAAGATGATTCTAGCGCTTCAACTGTGACCAAGTCATCTTGAATACTCATCGTTTGAAAAAAAAGATGAGTTAGTGGTAGAAATTTATGAAAAGATGAAACACTACTTAAAAATTAAGTATATCTCCTTATGTTCTTAGTCAATATCATAAATAAATTTCTCAACATTATGAGATGGAACTTAAAACAAAAAACATTTTCTATTTGCTTTTCCTACTGGGAAACTAATGACCATTTATCCCATCACAAGTTTGTGGTTTTTTGTTTTTAACTTTCTCCTAATCATGTTTTCTATCACTATCCATCAGAACATGACACTTAGTTTATCTTCCATATCCATGTTTTTCTACATGGAATCCTAGTATGGGTTATCTCAGGTGACCTTTGTACTTCTATTTCTTTCTTTTAAAGTGATAGTTTTATTGACTCTTTTTCCGATGTTGGAATTTCAATGAAGTCCCAAGCCCAATTTTAAAATTGTGATGATGCAATTTCCAAAAGGGGGAAATAATGTAACACCCCAAGATTTTATAGAAAGTTATTTTATTTAAAGTAATTCAATAGCTTGCGCTACACGCAACATCGAGTTTGAGCGCACCACGACTTACCAAACTAGCCGTTCAAAAAGAATTTATGAATAATATTAAATGAATTTTGAATTTTATATATTCCATATAATTTTATAATCCATATTATGTGTTTCTTAGACATAATATAAGAATAAATTCATTTTTTCAGATAAAAGAAGTATTTTTCAAAAAACACAATTTTACCACCTTTTAATGGAAAACCATTTTTAAAACCAATATTTGAAACTTTTATATATTCAATTTAATGAAATTAAATTCTTCTTTATAATTGAGACATAAAAATGTATTTTGGATAAATTTTTGGTACTTTTCTGATAACTTTCATATTTTGATGAATATTGAAAAATACTAAATTTTAATTGAAAACAACTTTTTAATTAAAATAATTTATAGTGTTAAATTATGCATTTTAATGGTTTGGAAGTATAATTAGATTATATTTTTATCATCTAATACAATTTAGTTCATTATAAAAACTTTTACAATTAAATTTTACATAAACACATGTCAATCTTTTGATAGTTTTTACTTTTTAAAAACCCGCTTTTTGGTTTTGACAACATGAATTAAATTTAAATTAATTAATAAAACTTTTATGTCTTTAATTTGGTAAAATAGAGTTTGTTTTTTAATTTTTAGCATCAAAATTATCTTAGGGTGAATTTTTGTTATTTTTCTGAAAACATTCAATTTTTGATGAATAGTCAAAAACACTGCGTTATTGTTTAAACCCGACTTTTTATTTAAATAATTATTTATTTTATTTAAATTTATTTTAAGTAAAAATAGATAAATAATACTTATATATGTTCAATTTAATTCATTATAGTCATTTTATAATAAGTTTAGATATGTAAAATTTTATGGAACATTTTTCTGTCTTTTACCCACCTTCTAGGAGCATTTGAAAATTTGCATAAAACTTAATTTTACCACTTCTGTGAGTTAAATTTCAAATCTATGAGAGACACAGTTAACATCATTAAGTAAAATGTGGTTCAATAAGATAAAAATAATTTTTTTTGAATAGTAACTTTTGACTTTTATTTACCACGATTAAAAGAAAATTGGGTAATTAAGGGTAAAAATGATATTATAATTACCCTAAAATATACCCTAATTCTATTGGATAAGTGTAATTCGACAAAAAAAAACCTTATTAATAAAATATTATGTTAATTGGTTCACTTGGATTAGATTAGGACATTTATTATTATTTTATTTAAAGAAGAGTTAAAAGTGTTAAATTCAAAGTTTAATAACTAAACAATTTTTAATATAGGGTTAAACATAAGATAAATTAGACTATAAATGTTCATTATAAATATAAAAATATTTCCTAAATAATGGTATTTTATTTGTAAATTTTAGACATTAAATAATTTAATTTATTTATGACATAATGAGGATGAAATAATTACCTTATTAATGAAATATTAAAATAATTGATATTATAAATATCCAAATAAATGTAAATTGAGAGTTATGATGAATTATAATAATTTAATATGTTAATATGACATTTTAGGGTTGATAAATTGAATTTTATTTGAAGTGATAAAGTTTCATGTCTTTCAAAAAAATCAAATACTAAATAGTGTCAAAATTGACATAATTGAGTTTTTTAAAAATATACTATATTATAAATTGATATAATATTAATAAAAATCAAAGGTTCAGAAAAAGGAATTATATAAGGTTATATATATTAATAATGAATCAATTTTTCATTTATTGGCTTGTTATAGTAAGTTTATTAACCGTATAATATAAAAATACAAAGAGACATGGTAAATGTCAAACTCTTTAACTAAGAGTTAAATCTAAGAGATAAGGATAATATGGTGACATAAACCTATCTAAAAAATATTGGTTGATAGTTTTTATACCCATCCCCACCATTTCCTCTAAATAAATCATTTTTGAGCCATTAGAAACCGAAAATGATTTTATTATAAAATAATATTTCAATCTTTTCCTAAAGTGCCCCTCATCCCTCTTATAAAAGGGCACTTCCCCTTCTCTCAAAATCACAACTCCAAAGCCATTTGGATCGGACAAACCCTGCCCCAATATCCTCCCAACTTCCCTCAAATCAACCTAGAGTCCTTACTTTGATCATAAATCCAACCTAATGAGCCCTTTTGATCAACTCAAAAGGAAACACCCAAAGAAGAGGTAATGATTTCACCACCATCTTTGAAGTTCTTTTCTTCT
Organism: Viscum album; assembly: GCA_963277665.1. Classification (NCBI taxonomy): domain Eukaryota; kingdom Viridiplantae; phylum Streptophyta; class Magnoliopsida; order Santalales; family Viscaceae; genus Viscum; species Viscum album. Next base: position 373,746,651 of record OY728159.1, read on the forward strand.
TCCACTACCTCATTATTTTTTGTTTACATACCAAAATAATAAATCCAGTACCTTCAACATACTTTTATGTTATTATAAATATGGTACAAGCATATTCGTTATTCTATCCATTCTATAAATGACCAAGTCACTATACGTGCGTACGTACGGTTTACCGTCTCCACATCGTGGTGTAGTTTTTTATTCAAACAATTCATTATTTTGATGGGTATAATAATGAGTATAACTAATTTAAATAAAAAATATAACATGTTAATGATTCTGTATATATGATATACCATCCAATTACAAATGGTTTCTCTATCAATATAATGATATTGTCGCTCGTGTGTACGTACAACTTACTGTCTCCACGAACACGATGAGATTCATTCCCCGTCATAATAATTCAAGAATAATTTTCATTTTATGATTAAAAATAATTTTTAAGAACTTAATATAATTCTGGATATGAATCAAATACATCCTATACATAAAAAACATGACTTACATAACAAAACATATAAAGGAAAACGAATAAGTTAACAACCAAAACAATGATACTACTAAAATATCATTAACAAATAAATATTAGAATATCATATATGATATCATAATTATTTATATGGTTATTTTATAATTTAATAACAATTATTTCACTATTATACATGAGGCTAACCTACCCTATAATAAGGAAAAGTTCATGGTAAGGGGTTTCTTATCTCACGTTTAATTCTGTGATATTTCCATTGTTTGCCACTTATTTATTACATGTGGTGTATCATGTACGGACTTTTGATATATATTATCCTGATTCTATTTATATTCATGGTATTTTGTGATTAATTTGGTGGTTATTAACTTTTTTCCATACGACTCGATTGATTACAACGTGGTAAGGGGTTTCTTATCTCACTTTTAATTTCGTGAGATTTCCATTGTTCTCCACTTAATTATTGCATGTGGTGTATTGTGTACTACCATTTGATATATATTATCATGATTCTATTTATATTCATGGTATTTTGTGATTAATTTTGGGGTTATTAACTTTTTTTTCATACGACTCGATTTATTACAACGTGGTAAGGTGTTTTCATCTCACTTTTATTCCTGTGAGATTCATGCTATATTTTCCACTATTACCCTTTTTGTGGTGTATATACTGCCCATGATTGTATTTTTTTCATAATATAATTTAATTTATGGGAATTCATATCATCATTGGATTATCCGTCTTTTATGGGGTTTTTATTTCATAAGTTACCAAATCAGTAAGTGAATTTTAAATCTCAATTTCCACTCATTCGGTTTTACGCAAACTTCATCAATTATTTTACTCCACGATTATGTGTGAAATCACTATTTATATACTTATGTAGTTATTTAAACTCCCCTTTGTGTGGATATACTTTTGATACACATAAAATCCCCATTGATAAATTCAACAGTCATCGATATGAACTTGATAAGAGTATTTTTAACTCAATCTCTATTCATTGAGTTAAACATCCAACTCATTGGCGTTGTTTTTACAAGAATATGTGTGAATGTCCTCTGATTTATTTACACTAAATATCCATTCATATTGAAGGTATTTATATTTTTCACACATAATTATGTCATTGATTTATCCTTAACCTAAGGACACAATCTTTATAAGGGAATTCATCTCAACTTACATTCCATTGAGACTTCTTTGTTGTTATACACCAATTCACATTTATTTGGTGTATATACTGTACTTTGACATAGTATATAATGAATCCCTTTATTATCATGACATTATAAAGTTTTTAATACTGTAATTATTTTTATTCAAGCCTCTATCATTTGGTTAGGAACTCTAACTAAAATATCATTTTAAATGTTTTAAAAAATTATTCTTCTAAATCTTTCTTATTAATGTTCATGTTTTAAAAATGGTTTTATGGATTCATTTATATGGACATGAACGTTTTAAAATTAAAATTCATTTTAAATGTTTCAAAGTAGTATGGAAAACTTTGATTCAAAAATCTATTTTAAACGGCTTCTTGATAAATAGAGAGACTTTTAAATGTTTTCAGGAAAAAGGGGATATTTCTCTCAAATGGTTTTAATGATTATTTTCATCTATGTCAACATCCTTCATTGGATTTTATGCCTGTTTAAATTTGATTTATTATGATACAATCTTCCAAATGGTATTGAAGGTTTTGTGATATGTTTGACTATAGATGTGTTATTTTTATACCATTCATGGTTTATGGTTAATTTATTAACATTTCGTATGCTAGTTTTAATACAAATGTTTATGTTATGTTTCAACATTTTCATATGAGGAATTCATTGGACTTAGTAAGTGATGGGTGGAGCCCGCTATAGCTCCTTGATGCATTTGTAGGTCTAATGAGACAAACTAGCATCTTGGCACAAGGCCTTAACAAAGTCTTATTTTTAGTCTTGGCACAAGGCCTTGACTATGTGGTTATGAAGTTTGACAGTATGCTTTCCATCCTTATGAAATTGTATATTGATATTACATGTGATTATTCGACTAGTAGAATATCCACATGAATAATTAAATGGAATTATTTTATTTATCTTTACCATATTATGCTGACGTTTAATTTTAAAAGGCTTGTGTTCTAGTCTTATACATTACCTTAAATGTATATTCTTATTTATGACAGTTTCTGCTATATTATTATCCTTACTAAGCATCTGAGCTCACCCCTTTCTTATGTTTTATTTTTCCCAGGATGAAAAGAAGTATATTATGATTAACTTGAAGGAATAGGCTAAGGTATTTAAGAGTTTTCAAAGGGGACATAATGTTGTTTTTTTTTATTTCATGATGTAATGTAAAACTTATGTATGTATCTAGTACTTCCAATGATACTAAACTGATCGGTCTTTCGGGACATGATTCCTTGTATCATGCCAATGTTATGTAATAATGTACCAATTCTGGATAAACGGGGTTGGGGCGTTATAGTTGATATCAGAGGATGTTTAGTACAAACCTTAGAAGCTATATTTAGAAAAAACATTTATTAGGAAACAATCCCCTAAGATAGACATTGATGATTAGTATAGAAGAACATCCAAAAAATTTGGTAATGTAAATATTATGAGGGTTTTCCAAGCAATACATCTATTTCTGGATACGAGTAGCTAGAGGCGGCTCTGGAACATATGTACCTAAGAGTGAAATCTCTAACATGGAGTTTCGGGCTTTACCCGGGGTATCCTGGTACACGACAACAGGTCTTGCTACACTCTTGGTTATGACACTCCTGGGGAATATGCTTAGGATAATTCAAAGTTTCTTTACAAACCAATTTGAAGGATTTTAATAAAGATGAGAATAAATAACATTGGTTAATTAAAAGGTGTTTTAGATTGAAAATAATGTGTTATGATATTCTCTAAATGATTTTAAGACTCTCACTATGCTTTCTTATGTTAGTCAATGGTTGGATTCCAAGGAAGTCATAGTAACATTGAACATGATGTACAAGGTGGGAATGGTGGTGGAAATGAGCAAAGAAATAGAATATTGATAGGTGTAAAAGATATCGTGTTCATGCCAAATAATTTTTCCAAAAATATGATCAAAATTATCTTAGGGTGAATTTTTTCCATTTTTCTGAAAACATTCAATTTTTGATGAATAGTAAAAAACAATGCGTTATTGTTTAAAACTGACTTTTTATTTAAATTATTATTTATTTTATTTAAATTTATTTTAAGTAAAAATAGATACACAATACTTATATATCTTCAATATAATTCATTGGAGTCATTTTATAATTTGTTTAGATATGTAAAATTTTATTAAACTTTTTACCATCTTTTACCCACCTTCTAGGAGCATTTGAAAATTTGCATAAAACTTAATTTTACTACTTCTAGGAGTTGAATTTCAAAACTCTGAGAAACACAGTTCACATCAGTAAGTAAAATGTAGTTCAATAAGATGAAAATAATTTTTTGTGAATAGTAACTTTTGACTTTTATTTACCACCGTTAAAAGAAAATAGGGTAATTAAGGGTAAAAATGATATTATAATTACCTTTACACATGCCCTAATTCTATTGGATAAGTGTAATTCGACCAAAAAAAACCTTAGGAATAAAATATTATATTTTTTGGTCCACTTGGATTAGATTAGGACATTTATTATTATTTTATTTAAAGAAGAGTTAAAAGTGTTAAATTCGAATTTTAATAACTAAACCATTTTTAATATAGGGTTACATATAAGATAGATTCGACTATAAATATTCATTATAAATATAAAAATATTTCCCACATAATGGTATTTTATTTATAAATTTTATAAATTAAATAATTTAATTTATTTATGACACAATGAGGATGAAATAAATAACCTTATTAATGAAATATTAAAATAATTGATATTATAAATAAAAAAATAAATGTAAATTGAGACATATAATTAATCATACTAATTTTATAGGTTAATATGACATTTTAGGGTTGATTAATTAAATTTTATTTTAAGTGATAAAGTTTTTATGGCTTTCAAAAAAATCAAATACTAAATAGTGTCCAAATTGACATAATTGAGTTTTTAAAACAAATACTATATTATTAATTGATATAATTTTACTAAAAATCCAAGTTTTGGCCAAAATAATTAGATAATGCTATATATATTAATAATTAATCACTTGTGGTTTTATTGAATTGTTATAGTATGTTTATTAACCATATAATATAAAAATAAAAAGAGACATGATAAATGTCAAACTATTTAACTAAGAGTTAAATCTAAAAGATAAGGTTAATATGGTGACTTAAACCTGTATAAAACTGATTAGTTGAGAGTTTTTCTACCCATAAACACCTTATAATATAAATAAATCATTTTTGAGCCATTAGAAACCGAAAATGATTTTATTATAAAATAATATTTCAAGCTTTTCCTAAAGTGACCCTCACCCCTCTTATAAAAGGGAAATTCCCCTTCGCTCAAAATCACACCTCCAAAGCCATTTGTCTCGGCCAACCCATGACCAAATATCCTAAAAACTTCCCTCACATCAAACTAGATTCCTTAATTTGATCATAAATCCAACCTAAGGATCCCTTTTGATCAACTCAAAAGGAAACACCCAAAGAAGAGGTAATAATTTCACCACCCTCTTTCAAGTTCTTTTATTCTTCCACTTCCTCTATATTTTTTGTTTACATACCAAAATAATAAATCCAGTACCTTATACATACTTTTATGTTATTATAAATATGGTACAACCATATTCATTTTTCTATCTATCCTATAAATGACAATGTCACCATACGTGTGTACATACGGCTTACCGTCTCCACGTCGTGGTGTAGTTTGTTATTCAAACACTGCATTATTTTCATGGGTATAATAATGAGTATAACTGATTTAAATAATAAATATAACATGTTAATGATACGGTATATATAATATACCATCCAATTACATATTATTTCACCATCAATATAATGATATTGTTGCTCGTGCGTATGTATGACTTACCGTCTCCATGAACGTGATGAGATTCATTTCCCATCGTAATCATGCAAGAATAATTTTCATTTTATGATTAAAAATAATGTTTAAGAACTTAATATCATTCTGGATATGAATTAAATACATCTTATATATAACAAACCTGACTTATGTAACAAAATATATAAAGGAAAACAAATCAGTTAAAAACCAAAACAATGATAGTACTAAAATATCATTAACAAAGCAATATTAAAAGATCATATATGATATCATATTTATGTATTTAGTTCATTTATAATTTAATAAAAATTACTTCACCATTATACAGGGGATAAACCTACCCTATACTAAGGAAAAGTACAAGGTAAGTGGTTTCTTATCTCACTTTTAATTCCCTAAGATTTCCATTGTTCGCCACTTATTTATTGCATGTGGTGTATCATGTACTACCATTTAATATATATTTCCATGATTCTATTTATATTCATGGTATTATATGATTTATTTGGTGTTTATTAACTTTTGGTCATACGACTCGATTGATTACAATGTGGTAAGGGGTTTCTTATCTCACTTTTAATTCCGTGAGATTTCCATTGTTCGCCACTTAATTATTGCATGTGTTGTATTGTGTACTGAAATTTGATATATATTATCATGTTTATCTTTATATTCATGGTATTTTGTGATTAATTTTGTGGTTATTAACTTTTGTTCATATGACTTGATTTATTAGAACGTGGTAAGGGGTTTTCATCTCACTTTTATTCCCGTGAGATTCATGCTATATTTTCCACTATTAACTTTTGTGTAGTGTATGTACTTCCCATGATTGTATTGTTTGCATAATATAATTTAATTTATGGGTATTTAAATAATCATTGGATGATACTTCTTTCATGGGGCTTATGTTTCGTAAGTTACCAAATCGGTAAGGGAATTTCAAATCTCAATTTCCACTCATTCGGTTTTACGCAAACTTCATCGATTATTTTACTCCAAGATTATGTGTGAAATCACTATTTATATACTTATGTTTTAATTTCCACCCCCCTTTGTGTGGATATACTTTTGATACACATAATCACTCCATTGATAAATTCTCAAGTCATTAATATGAACTTGATGAGATTAATTTTAACTCAATATCTTTTTATTGAGTTAAACATCCACATCATTGGTGTTGCCTGCAAATCATTTTTCCCCATTTTCAAAAGGCCGGTTCAAGGGTTTCCGGTACCCAATACATGACTTCACCACATCTACTTCACCACAACACAACATCCATATTTCACCATTCTAGAACCACAACAACTCACGAACACACCAAATAACCACCCAGTGAATTCAACTGCATCCTCAGATTCAAACCAGATCAAATTCAAATTCAAATTTCCAAAAAAAAAAATCAACAAGACAGATGCCCTCGAGCCGTGCACCTGCCATCATGCCGTGCACCTGACCGCGCCCTTCGTCCTTCATCACCGACAAGAACTCCTCAGGTGTCACCACAGAAGATTCAAAGAAAATTCGGATCACAGGTTGAACCAAATCGACCAAAACAAAGCATTCCAGCATCAACGAGCTCAAAAAATCCAACATCGACTCAAAAATTAGAATGCATCAAAGCAGAAACGACACAAAACACCGAACACCAGTCTGCGCCGGAAGAAGGAACACCGCAAGTCATGAATGTGACCCATCGCCTCCTTCACATCCACAGTGGAGACCATCGCGAACCACCCCATGCACTCCGAGCTGGCACCTGAGAAATAAACCCCAGGAAACAAGATAGATCTCAACCACTGGATCTCACCACGCCACCAAAGAAACCCTAGCCAATAAAGGAGGTAAAGGGCGTGGAACGGGCCAGGAAATGGTGGAGAAGCCGCCACAACCAAGGTCACAACAGGAACACTTCCACTGAAGGAGAAACCACCCCGAAATCTCCTCGAAGAAGCACAGGGAAGGAGCTGAAGTTGACCTAAGGCGAGGAAGGAGGCGGCGAAATGTGAGGAAACCCTAGTGGAGCGCGCCCCTACGGGCTCATCCTGTGTCATTGGTATTGTTTTTACAAGAATATGTGTGAATATCCTTTGACTGATTTACACTAAATATTCAATTATATTGAGTGTATTTATATTTTTCAAACATAATTATGTCATTGATTTATCCTTAACCTAAAGATACAGTGTTTATAAGGGAATTCATCTCAACTTACATTCCATTGATACTTTTTTGTTGTTATATACCAATTCACATTTATTTTTTGTATATACTATACTTTTAAATAGCATATCATGAATCCATTTATTCTCATGATATTATAAAGTTTTTATTACCTCAATTATTTGTATTCAAGAATCTCTCATTTGGTTAGGAACTCTAACTAAAATATCACTTTAAATGTTTTAAAAATTTATTCTTCTAAATATTTCTCATTAATGTCCATGTTTTAAAAATGGATTTATGGATTTATTTATATTAACATTAATGTTTTAAAATTAAAATTCCTCTTAAAAGTTTAAAAGTGGTATGGGACACTTTGATTCAAAAATATATTTCAAACAGATTCTTGATAAATAGCAATACTTTTAAATGTTTTCAAGAAAAGGGAGATATTTCTCTCAAATGGTTTTAATGATTATTTTCATCTATCTCAACATCCTTCATTGGATTTTATGTTATTTTAAAGTTGATTCAATATGATACAATCTTACAAATGGTATTGAAGGTTTTGTGATATGTTTGACTTTGGATGTGTTATTTTTATACCATTCATGGTTTATGGTTAAAGTATTAACATTTTGTATGCCAGTTTTAATATGAATGTTTATGTTATGTTTCAACCATTTCATATGAAGAATGCATTGGACTTAGTAAGTGACGGGTGGAGCCCGCTATAGCTCCTCGATGCATCGGTAGGTCTCATGAGACAAACTAGTGTCTTGGCACAAGTCCTTGAAAAAATCTTATTTGTAGTCTTGGCACAAGGCCTTGAATATGTGGTTATGAAGTCTTGAATTATGCATTACATCATTATAAAATTGGATATTTATATTACATGTGATTATTTGACTAGTAGAATATCCATGTGAATAAGTAAATGGCATTATTTGATTTATCTTTTCCATATTATGCAGAAGTTTAAGTTTAAAAGGCTCGTGTCCTATTCTTATACATTGCCTTAAATATATTTTCTTATTTACAACAGTTTCCGCTATATTATTATCCTTACTGAGCATATGAGCTCACCCTTTTCTTATGTTTTATTTTTCCCAGGATGCAAGAAGTATATTACGATTAACCTGCAGGAATATGCTAAGGGATATAATAGTTTTCAAAGGGGGAATTAATTTTGTTTTTTTATTTCATGATGTAATTTAAAACTTATGTATGTATCTAGTACTTCCAAGGCTACTAAACTTGTAACACCCAAACCATAGTTACCCAGAGTCGGTGCATTATTACATAACATTGGCATGATCACAAGGGATCAAATCCCAAAATCCCGATCAGTTTAGTAGCCTTAGAAGTACTAGACACATTCATAAGATTTACATTAGATCATGAAATAAAAACATCAAAAACATTTTTCCCCTATTTAACACACTTATATACTTATCCTATCCCTGAAGGTTAACTCTAAAATACTTCTTCATATCCTGGGAAAAATAAAACATAGAAAGGGGTGAGATCAGATGCTCAGTAAGGATAAAAATATAGCGGAAACTTTCATAAATAAGCATAAACATTTAAGGCAACGTATAAGACTAATACAAAAGCCTTTTAAACTTAAACTTCAGCATAATATGGAAAAGATAAAATCAAATAATTCCATTTACTAATTCACATGTATATTTGTTGGTCGGATTGGATACTCAAGAGGGGGGTGAATTGAGTTCCAAATAAAATTTCTGTTAAAAACTTTTAGGATTAAAATCCCCCAAATTAGAATAGCCTAGTGAATTAAGGAAGTAGAGATATAAGTGAGTTATTGTTTAAAAGGTTTCTCAAAGGTTGATTACTCCTCAGTTGAATCAGTATGAGAACTAATTTTACTTTTGAAACAGGTTTACTAAACAACTCAGATATACACACTAAATAGAACTAACTATCAAAGTGAATGTAAAAACAGATTTCTGTCTTTGAAAATATAAGCACAACGGATAGATGTTAAACAGAGTAAATCAAAGATGAAAACAACAAATTAAAATAAGAGGTTTAGTCTTAATTCAAGACCTAATACTCTCCACTTGGTGATCACCTGCCACCAAGCAATTATATTAAAAGTGATACACAACCTGTATCGGGCTTTACAACAGCTTTCACAAACTGTCCAGGTTTTTCAACCTCTTCCATAGTTCTACATGGGTAAAAAAATAAACTACTAAGCCACACCAGGTTTCTTCCACAGTTATACATGGGAAACAAATGTAAGAATAGTATGGAATGGTGATTTTTAGTATCCCTCAGTTCAAGCACAAAAGTCAGTGTGTATAACACATACACACTCCTCACAAATGTAAAGTATTTAAACACAGTAGAGCTAAAGATAGTAGGGATAATTTTGGAATGCTCTATTGTGTTGGAAGATCAGCTCTGGACTCGTTGGAATGAATGAAATGAATATTTGGTCCTTATCTACAAGTTGCCTCCAAAACAGAGTGTCGCAACTTCTAGGTAGTGACATCCAGATGTAGAGATGACCAACTTCTAGGATTCAAAAACTCTTTACATCACACTACTACAGATTGTAGAAGGTTCTTTTAAATAGATCTTCATGAAGCTCTTGTTATTTTTGGATTAGTGCTTTAGAGTTCCCTTCTTCTTTCCAGTATGTTCGGGTTCTACCCCTTCTTTGTGTCTCTCTACTGTGTCTTTTATATAGTCTCTTGTTTTTGTGTTTTGTTGTCCAGTAGGGGCCGATAAGAGACATGTTTCAACCACGTGTGGTATTCCTCGTACATCATACTGTCTCCTGATATCCCTGAAAATAACATTAAATAATGTCAGGTGAATTAATTTGTCCAGACATGACTGTTATAATAGTATTAATAAAATAGGTAAAGAAAATAGTGGAATATCATTAGACTGGTAGCAGATGCATGTCACACGGTAGACTTCAATCTCTACAACTGTGGACTTCATCGGTAGACTATTCAACTGAGGGCTTCAACTGTGGTCTTTCCAACTGTGAACTTCAACTGTAGTCTTTCCAACTGTGAACTATAGTCTTTCCAACTGCAAACTTTAACTATAGTCTTTTAACGGTAGCTGTTTATTCTTTGTAACAGTGGATCCTCATCAGTGAACTCCATCAGTAGGCTCAACAGTATACCTTTAACAGTAAGCTTCTAATTGGTAGTTCTGTAACATTATACTACTTCAACAATAACCTTTCCAACTGCAGACTTGAACAAAGAATTTCTCAACAGAAGACTTGAGAAAGAGTCTGACAGCGGACTTCTAGCAAAAACCTTGTTACAGTAGTGACCTTATGACAATAACTCTTTATCTGTGAGCTTTGATAAGTAGATCATCATTAGGTTTTTGATAGTAACCATGTACCGGTAGCTTCCAACAGTGACTGTAAATCTTCAACAATGATCTTCTAGCAACAATGACTTAAGGTGATAGTAAGATATAACTGTGACTTTGAACAGAAGGCTCTTACCAGTAGCCTTTAACAGTGAGCTTATATTTTGATAAATATGGACTGTAAGTTGATGAAACAAATTCATGAGTCTTAAGAATATACATTGTTGATAATAAGATAATTGTATATGTAGATTAAAATGATTAAAGACTAACTTAATATATTATGATCAATATTTAAACATGATTTGTGATTATTAAAACAGGTGAGTCCAACAATCTCCCCCTTTTTGATAGTCACAAATTATGTCAGTATGTATTAAAACTTGTCAAGTATCAGAGATTAATATGCACAGTATTTCGAGAGTTAGCATAATATTTTTATAGTTTTTTCTCAATTAGCACAGTAAGCATAGTAAGCAGAGTATTTCTCCCCCTTTGTGATTAGAAAAAAGAAATAAAAATGAGAGAAAAACTAAGAAGGCTTATATTAATAACACAATAAATTTCATGACCAAAAATAATACAGAGTCCCTATCAAAAGATATAAACAAACTCAATCCACACCATCCGTAGGTAAGGGGTCTTTCCCTTTGGTAGAAGAAGATAGAGAAGAATCTTGAGGATCAGCAGGTTTAGGAATGGCTGTAGGAATGACTGGAGGGGCAGAAACAGAAGCTCCTGTGGGTCTGTAGTGGTTAGATTTATAAGGGATCAGTGGAGTAAGGCTTCTGATAGCTTCAGCAGGAGACATGATGGAAGAAGAACCACTGGGTTGAGATGTAGGTAAGGCAGAAGGGATAATGACAGGGGTGCATTCCACATGAAGAAAGGGGAGAAGAAGGTTTCTGAAATCCATAATAATGCTTCCTCCTCTTTCCATGGCAGATAAGAAATCATCTTTATTCTCCAAAAACTTATCCAAAGAAGGATCCAATTCTCTCAGCTTGCTGACCTGCTCTCTGAATGCCTGAGTCACTAGAGGCAACTTTATATTCTCTATCAAGATCTTGAAGTGGTTGGTCATTTGATTCTTGGAATAGACCTTCTCAAAGTAGGAATCCCCTTTATTCTTAATGGCCTCTTGAGAAGCAGTAGCTGCTCGTAGGTGATCAAGAACAAAACTTCTGACTTCCCTAGTGGTAGAAAGTATCTGAGTATCAGAGGTGCCACTGGTACTGGCCTTACCCAACTCTTCCTGGATCACAGTTCTGATCTGGTCAATGTTCACAGTGGAGCTGGATGAGGGAAGGGGTTTTACCGAGAAAGCTACTGTCTCTTTGAAAGACTGTGTCAAATTACTAACCACCTTCTGAACAAGTGCATCTTGACTGTTTAAATGTTCTTTTACTGATGTCTTAAAAGCCTCAAATACTTCCACAAACTGCTTGACTACTTCTTTGATATATCTAATATTAGCATTCACTTGGGTTTGAGAACTGTTCATGGCAGTCAATGAAGCAATATATTGTCTTAGACCAACCACAACTCTAGTCCAACTCTCAATTTGAGTATGGAATACTTTAACTTCATCCATCATTTCCTTCACTAGACTAGACACAACACATCCCATATATAGCTGCTGGGATTGCTCCACACTCCTCATCTCTTCAACCAGAATTTTCTTCAAATCTGCCACTGAATCTCTTAGTGCTTCTTTCATTTCAGTCTTTAAAGACTCAAGGTCCTCCTTGGTTTCTAAATTGTCATCCATAATAGGTATGATAACTGAATCCCTTTGGGGCTGTTCTTCCTCATCAGAATCTCTATAATTGAGTCCAAGTACCATATATCCTGGATCTTATGACCAACCTTCGATGTCATACAACACGGAAACTGAACCAAGATGCTCCCCCTCACTTAGAGCATTCTCCTGAGGAATCTCCTCTAACTGTTCTGCTCGAGGTAACTCCACAACCTCCTCTGAAACTTCAGTAGATGCAACAACCATTTGCTCTGATAGTTCAACAGTAGGGTTAGTCCTATCCTTTTCTGAGTCATCAATGACTCTCTCATCAATGGTAGTAGATGCCACTCCTGCTTCCTGATCAAGAACTATATTGACTGTATTATAAATCAGAGGGCTCAAACTGAGCTCTTCTTCTTCATTTTCCTCATCATATGCTTCAGAAGCAGCCTCCTTTTCTTCATGAGTAAAATGATCTAATTCGGTAGCCTCATCCTCTTCAGAGGTGTCCTTGACAGCATTCTGATATGCTTCTTCTTCTTCTTCAGTGGTCTCAGTATCACTGTCCTTCAGAACAGTCTCTCTCCTTGTTAGTTCTTTTGGAGGGCTAGCTGATCCAAAAGCTACAGTCCTTATAGGACTATGAGGTAAATCAGGATCACTCCCATCATCAATGGGGGTGTTATCTCTTTGAGGGTCCACAGCTCCTTCAGCCTCCTCCTCATCAGAATAAACCGGTTCTGGCTCATCTGGCTTCAGGCCTAGATCTCTTTTTTCTTTTGGCCTAGTTGGATGAGTACTAGGGTCAAACTTTTCATACACCTTTACTTCATCATTCACCCCTGTCCTCTTCCTGGGATTCCATATAATTTTCATGAACTTGCAAATTACATTGGAGATACAAACACTGTTCTTGGATACTATCATTTCTTCTTGATTTCGATCCACACCCTTTACCTTTAGCATAACTGAAATAAGCTTGGCATGGACTAAGGCATTGGACTTCGAGCTTTTCTTGGTAATATCCTCCAATTGTACCATCATTAACCTACATAGGTTAATCTTCTTCCCATGCTTCAGTAAGTAATTCAGGAATATGTCCTGGTAATTCAGTACAACAAAGTCCCCTCTCCTCGGATTAAGTACATGCTGAATGAATTTGAATAAGAGCTTCTCTTCTCCATTCATCTTAGATGCAATGATCCTTCTTGATTTTCCATCTCCTATCAGTTCTTCTAGAGGTTTTTCATACTCAAAAATAGCACTGTCTGGAGGAGCCACTCCAGATTAGTAATCAAATATTCCTTCATGAGGATCTCTCAAAAAGGCAGCCCACTCAGCAGATGAGAAACTAACTTCATTGTCGTTGACTCTGGACATTAGCTTATGCACATCCTCTTCCTCTTCAAACGTCAGATATTCATATAATTCTTTCACAAGCTTCCATTAGTAAGGTCCATTGTTGTTGGCAAAGCATTCGGTCCATCCTTGGGAATCTAGTACTTTCAGTACTAATGACTTGCTCGATAACAGCCATTCTTTACTTAACTCCTTCTCAGAAAAGATTTTTCTCTTGGTCAGATGCGGGTTTACAGGTCCCGACTGGGTGTTACTGGTGCCACTGGATTTGGCTCGAGTTCTCTTAGGCCTTGGCGCATCCTCATTGACAGTCAGGGGTCGCTTGGTTCTGGCCCTAGAGATTGAGAGAGGTTTGAGTGCTCAGGTGAAGGGTTAGGGTTTAGGAATTTCGAGAGCAAGGTTCAAGATTGGGAGAGGAAGGTGGATTGAAATGTGTTCGTTTCCTTTGATTTTATCATTTAGGGATTAAAATAAAATAGAAATGATAAAAAGAAATAAAAATGGTTTGAATTCCCGCAAAAATAAAAACAAACAGAAAGGTATCCAACAGTGAGATGTATCAGTGAGGTACACTAGTGAGGTGCAATAGTGAGGTATAACAGTAAGGTCCAACTGTGAGGTCCAACTGTGAGGTCTAACAATGAGGTTCGACTGTGAGGTCTAATAGTGAGGTTTGACTGTGAGGTCTAAGAGTGAGGTTTGACTGTGTGGTCTAACAGTGAGGTCCCCTATACTAAAATTAATCATACCTAATTCATGTTTGATGTAATTTAACCTCTCAGAATTCAAATGATTTGTGAATATATCAGCCAATTTTTGTTCAGTGCCAATTAATTCAAGAGTGATATCACCCTTTTGATAATGATCCCTCGAAAAGTGATGTCTCACATCAATATGCTTGGTCCTAGCCTGAGATACTGGATTTTTTGAAATGTTAATATCACTTGTATTGTCACACTTTATAGAGACATGTTCGAATTGAAATCCATAGTCCAGTAAAGTATGTTTCATCCACAGAATTTGAGCACAATAACTACCAGTAGCTATGTACTCAGCTTCGACAGTAGATAATGCAATAGAATTCTGCTTCTTACTACACCAAGATACTAATGACTTGCCTAAAATGTGACATGTCCCAGAGGTGCTTTTTCTATCTAACTTGCAACCGGAAAAATCAGCATCAGAATAACTCAACAAATTAAATGATTGTCCTTTTGGATAGAATAATCCTAAGTTGGGAGTATGTTTGAGATATTTAAAAATTCATTTAACAGCAGTTAAATGAGACTCTTTTGGATTGGCTTGAAAGCGAGCACACATGCATACACTAAACATGATGTCAGGTCTACTAGCTGTAAGATAGAGTAGACTCCCTATCATACCTCTGTAGTTGGTTTGATCCACTGGTTCTCCAGCTTCATATGTATCCAACTTACAGGTGGTACTCATAGGTGTTTCACTACCTTTACTACCATCCAAAGAAAAGCTTTTTAAAAGATCCTTAATATATTTTCTTTGATTCAAAGCAATGCCATTTTTATTTTGAAAGATCTGAAATCCAAGGAAAAATTTGAGTTCTCCCATTAAACTCATTTCAAACTCATTTTGCATCATTTTTGAAAAATCAACACATAATGAACTTTTAGAAGATCCAAAAATAATATCATCCACATAAATCTGTACTATCAAAACATCTTTAGAAATCCATTTAATGGAAAGAGTAGGATCAACTATCCCTTTGGTAAAACCTTTTGAAATAAGAAAAGAGATGAGCCTATCATACCATGCTCTTGGAGCTTGTTTTAAGACATACAAAGATTTAGACAGTTTGAAAACATGATTGAAAAAATGGGGATTTGTAAAACCAGGGGGTTGTTCAACAAACACATCCTCAACTATGTATCCATTTAGAAAAGCACTTTTAACATCCATTTGATAAAGTTTTAAATTCAGATGAGCTGCATAGGAAAGTAGTATCCTAATGGATTCTAGTCTAGCTACAGGTTCAAAGGTCTCCTCATAGTCTATTCCTTCTTCTTGGTTATATCCTTGTGCAACTAGCCTAGCTTTATTTCTAACTATATTCTCAGACTCATCTACTTTGTTTCTAAACACCCATTTAGTGCCTATGGTTAAGGTGTCCTTGGGTCTTTCTACTAATTCACAAACTTTGTTTTTTTCGAACTGATTTAGTTATTATTGCATAGCCATTACCCAAAATTCATCATTTATTGCATTATTAATATTTTTGGGTTCAATCTATGAAAGAAAATCTTGACGTTCAACCTGGTTTCTTAGAGAAACTCTAGTTTGTGTTCCTCTATTTAAATCACCTACAACAACATCTAGAAGATGATTCTTGAGAGTCCTAATACCTCTAGGAAGGGTTGAACTAGATTCTTCAAAGTTTTCTGTTGGTTCAAAATCAGAAGGTGCAGATTCTGGAAAATTTCCAGAACTGGATATTTTTACAGGGTATTCACTATTTTTATCATTAAGGTTCAAATTTGATAAATCTTCCTCAAGATTTTCAAGAGAAGCTTTAGGCTCATGTGGATCGGTCTCATTGAATTTGATATGAACTAATTCTTCCACACATTTGGTTTTCTTATTGAACATTCTATAGGATTCACTTGAAATAGAATAACCCAGGAAAATCCCTTCATCACTTTTGGGAGTAAATTCGTCAAGATTATCTTTAGTATTAAGAATAAAGACTTTGAAACCAAAAACTCTAAAGTAATTAACCTTAGGCTTCCTATTATTCTAAAGTTCAATAGGGGTCCTTTTTAGAATAGGTCTAATTAAGACTCTATTAATAATGTAACAAACTGTATTTACAGCTTCAACCCAAAAATAAATAGGTAAGTCATACTCATTAAGCACAATCCTTACAATTTCTTGAAGGGTCCTATTTCTTCTTTCTAAAACTCCATTTTTTTGGGGTGTCCTAGGGGCAGAAAAGTTGTGACTATAGCCATTATGCGAGAAGTAGGATTCAAACTCATGATTCTCAAACTCACGACCATTATCACTTCTTAGGGTTTTAATCTTAAGTCCACTAAGGTTTTCTACAGACTTAGAATATTTGACAAAGTAGGAACAAGATTCACTTTTTGTGAGCTAGGAAGTATACCCAAGTATACCTAGAAAAGTCATCTACAAGAAAATAAACATAGTGCTTCCCATTTAAAATTGAAACTTTTGATGGTCCAAACAAATCCATGTGAACCAACTCAAGTGGTTGAGAAGTTGAGACTTATTTCTTTGGTTTGAAAGAAACTTTGTGTTGTTTTCCCTTTTGACAGGGATTACACACTTTATCATTTGGGAATTCCAATTTAGGTAGGTCTCTAACTAAGAATTTCTTAGATAGATTCATAAGTGAGTTCACATTACAGTGTCCTAATATTCTATGCCACAACCAAGATTCTTTATGAAAATTATTTAAACAAGAAACATTTTGTTTAGCTAAGGAGTTTAAATCAACAGCATATACATTCTCATTTCTATGTGCAGTGAAAACTAAGTCATTGTTTGAATTAAAAACATTGCATGAATCATTCTCAAATTTAACATTAAGGCCATCATCACATAACTGAGATATGCTAAGTAAATTATATTTTAATCCATCAACAAAAAGTACTTTAGAAATTAATATTGTATCAGGGTTACCAATCTAGCCTAAGCTGATGAGTTTTCCTCTTGCATTGTCACCAAAGGTGACATGCCCACCATCATATTTAATTAGACTCTTAAATAAAAAATATTCTCCTATCATATTTCTTGAACATCCATTGTCCAAATACCATAGAGTGTTACAAGAACTCTTTAAACAACTTACCTGCAAAACAGATTAAACATGGGATAATTTTGGTACCCAGATATTCTTGGGTCCAGAAACGTTAGCCAATAAAACTTTGAGAACCCATATTTTCTTTATAGAATTTATGAAATCAACAAACATATTTTGAGACATAAATACTTTTTTCGGTCCTTTAGAAATTTTTTTCTCAAAAGATTGTCCAGAATTAGCAGTGAACTATCCAGATTTTGGAACAAATTTGGTTTTTCTAATGTGTCTCTGTCCAGGCTGATATCCTAGACCAGTTGTATATTTTGGAGCAATATGTCTTCGTAGAAACTGTGTCAAGGTATCCCGAACAACAGTGAACTTATCAATATCCTTTCTTAATTGTTCATTACATAATTTGAGCTGAGTATTCTCTTTCAACAATTGAGCATTCTTTTATTTTTCTATACTTAGATCTGTTTTAATATTACTAGTCAATGCATGTTGTTTTTTCAAAGATTTGTATTTATCTTTTAGTTCATTGCAGGTATCTTCCAGTATATTGCAATATTCAAATAGTTCATCCTTTGACATATTTGCATCATTATCTGAGTCACTGTTATTTTCAGAATAATAATCATTTAGAATAGGGGAAACAGGTACCTCGAATATGTTAGTCATGAAGCACATGCTGGCATGATTCTTTTCAGAGTCAGTAGCTTCTGATTCACTTGTGCTATCTTCCGAAGCACTCCAGGTTGCTTTCATGGATTTCTTTTACTTCTTGTCCTTATAATAATATTTCTTTTTGAATTTTATCTTCAGACAGTCAGCCTTGATGTGTCCTTTCCTCTTGCATTCATAGAAGACTATATCATCTTCCTTATCATATTTATTCCAATCCTTCTTCCACTTACCTTGTTTATCGTACTTAACCTTGTAGTTTGGATTTATGAAAAACTTTTTTTTCTATAGAACCTCTTAAATCTCCTGGCTATTTGGGCTATTTCTTCATCATTGTGTGAATCTGAATCTTCACTATTTGAACTTAAAGTAGGTACATGTATTTTCTCCTTGTCTTTAATCTTAGAGGTAGTAGACTTAAATGCTACAGATTTTCTTTTGGGTTCATCATATTCTTCTTTGTTCACCTTCAATTCCTCTTCATACATCATTAGTTTACCAATCAATTCCTTAACCGGTAGCTTTCTAATGTCACATGACTCTCGGATGGAGATAGAAGTGCCTCTCCATCTGTCAGGAAAACATCTCAATATTCTCATGATATGCTCCTTTTCTGGAAAAGCTTTTCCCAATGAACTCATGGTGTTGAAAATATCATTGAACCTAAGATACATATCAGAAATGGGTTCATCAGGTATCATTTTAAAATTAACATATTTAATAGTATAAGTATTTAATCTCATTTCCTTCACATTGGTTGTTCCTTCATGAGAAACAGCCAAGGTGTCCCAGATTTCATGAGCTGTTTTACGTGCAAAAATTCGGTTAAATTACTCATATCCTAAAGAGAAGTAAAGGGAATTCATAGATTTACAGTTATTATTATAGTCAGACTTTGTAGCATCATCCCAGGTAGATCTAGCAGTTTTGGGAATTTCATATTATAATTCTACAGTAGACCAAAAATCAAAACCAATACTTTCTAAATGAATTTTCATTTTAATTTTACATTGACCATGATTCACACCATTAAAGAAAGGTGGCCTGTTAGTAGTAGCACCTTCTAGTCTATTGTCCATAACTAGATTTTATAAAATATTTGAAAGAGAGAAAATTTAGAACTAACAGAAATTTAAGATCTTTTTTTAAAACTAAAATCACAGTTTGAAAACAGATGGTTTGAAAACCTTTTATTTATAAATAAGAATGAAACCTCTGATACCAAATGTTGGTTGGAGTGGATACTCAAGAGGGGGGGTGAATTGAGTTCCAATTAAAATTTCTGTTAAAAACTTTTAGGATTAAAATCCCTCAAATTAGAACAGCCCAATCAATTAAGGTAGTAGAGATATAAGTGAGTTATTATTTAACAGGTTTCTCAAAGGTTGATTACTCCTCAATTGAATCAGTATGAGAACTAATTCGACTTTTGAAACAGGTTTACTAAACAACTCAGATATACACACTAACCAGAACTAACTATCAGAGTGAATGTAAAAACAGATTTCTGTCTTTGAAAATATAAGCACAGCAGATAGATGTTAAACAGAGTAAATCAAAGATGAACCCAACAAATTTAAACAAGAGGTTCAGTCTTAAGTCAAGACCTAATCCTCTTCACTTGGTGATCACCTACCACCAAGTAATTATATTAAAAGTGATACACAGCCTGTATCAGGCTTTACAATAGCTTTCACAAACTGTCCAGGTTTTTCAACCTCTTCCACAGTTCTATGTGGGTAAACAAATAAACTACCAAGCCACAATAGGCCTCTTCCGCAGTTATACGTGGGAAACAAATGTAAGAATAGTTTCGTATGGGGATTTTCAGTATCCATCAGTTCAAGCACAAAAGTCAGTGTGTGTAACACATACACACTTTTCACAAATTTAAAGTATTTAAACATAGTAGAGATAAAGATAGTAGGGATAGGTTTGGAATGCTCTATTGTGTTGGAAGATCAGATCTGGACTCGTTGGAATGAATGAAATGAAGATTTGGTCCTTCTCTGCAAGTTTCCTCCAAAACAGAGTGTCGCAACTTCCTGGTTGTGACTTCCAGATTTAGAGATGACTGACTTCTAGGATTCAAAAACTCTTTACAGCACACTACTACAGATTATAGAAGGTTCTTTTCAATAGATATTTGTGAAGCGCTTGTTCTTTTTGGATTAGTACTTTATAGTTCCCTTCTTCTTTCCATTATGTTCGGGTTCTACCCCTTATTTGTGTATCTCTTCTGTGTATTTTATATAGTCTCTTGTTTTTGTGTTTTGTTGTCCAGTAGGGGCCGACAAGAGAAATGTTTCAACCACGTGTAGTCTTCCTCGTACATCGTACTATCTCCTGATATCCCTGCAAATAACATTAAATAATGTCAGGTGCATTAATTTGTCCAGACATGACCGTTATAATAGTATTAATAAAATAGGTAAAGAAAAGAGTGGAATATCATTAGACTGGTAGCAGATGCATGTCACATGGTAGACTTCAATCTCTATAACTGTGGACTTCATCGGTAGACTATTCAACTGAGGGCTTCAACTGTGGTCTTTCCAACTGTGAACTTCAACTGTAGTCTTTACAACTGTGAACTATAGTCTTTTCAACTGCAGACTTCAACTGTAGTCTTTTAACAGTAGTTGTCTATTCTTTGTAACAGTGGATCCTCATCAGTGAACTCCATCGATAGGCTCAACAGTAGACCTTTAACAGTAAGCTTCTAATTGGTAGTTCTGTAACATTAGAATACTTCAACAGTAACATTTCCAACTGCAGACTTGAACAGATAATTTCTCAACAGAAGACTTGAGAAAGAGTCTAACAGTGGACTTTTAGAAGAAACCTTGTTACAGCAGTGACCTTATGACAGTAACTCTTTGTCTGTGAGCTTTGATAAGTAGATCATTAGTAGGTTTGTGACAGTAACCGTGTACCGGTAGCTTCCAACAGTGACTGTAAATCTTCAATAGTGATATTCTAGCAACAGTGACTTAAGGTGATATTAAGCTATAATGGTGACTTTGAATAGAAGGCTCTTACCAGTAGCCTTTAACAGTGAGCTTATATTTATCTAAATATGGACTGTAAGTTGATGCAGAAAAGTCATGAGTCTTAAGAATATACATTATTGAGAATAAGATAATTGTATATATAGATTAAAAGGATTAAAGACTGACTTAATATATTATGATCAATATTTAAATATGATTTTTGATTATTAAAACAGGTGAGTCCAACAATATTCTTCTAGTTGAATAATCACATGCAATATCAATAACCACTTTCATAATTATGGAATGCATAATGCCAGACTTCATAACCACATAGTCAATGCCTTGTGCCAAGACTACAAATAATATTTTTTCAAGGACTTGTACCAAGACACTAGTTTGTCTCATGAGACCTAATGATGCATCGAGGAGCTATAGCAGGCTCCACCCGTTACTTACTAATTCCAACACATTCCTCATATGAAAAGGTTTAAACATAACATAAACATTTGTATTAAAACTAGCATATGAAATGTCAATAATTTATCCATAAACCATGAATTGTGTAAAAATAAAACATCCATAGTCAAACATATCACAAAACCTTCAATGAAATATGGAAGTTTTGTATCATAATTAATCAACTTCAAACAAGCTTAAAATCCATCAAAGGATGTTGACATAGATGAAATCAAAACTTTTTTTTAGAGAAATATATCTTTCTATTCTGAAATCATTTCAAAGTCATATATTTATAAAAGAAAACATTTATTTTTCAAATACTCTTATAAGCTTGTATGAGAAGCTTAGATGATGATATAATGGTGAAAAATATCCACACCCACCGTATAAGTTAAAAAAATATTCTTACCTTAATTTTGTTGAAAAGGTCATAAAGTACCCTGTTTGGAAAACGACAGAAACATTTCTTTAAAAACATATAAGGTCAAATAAGAGTATAAATGACTTTAACCCATAGTCTAGTAAATAGTAAAAATGTTTTTAAATACATTTTTAAGAAAACACGGAGGTGGATGATAAAGAGGTCCCAATAGATACTTACGTAAAAACAACCTCGAATAATAAAGAGATTATGAAATTAACCCTTACCTTGTACTTTTACTTAGTCAATGGTATGTTAAAATCCTGTATAGTAGTTAAAAAATTGTTATTAAATTATACAAGAACTATATACATAAATATGATGTCATATATGATCCTCTAATATTGCTTTGTTAATAATATTTCAGTAGTATCATCATTTCGGGTGTTAACTAATTCATTTTATTTTATATGATTGGTTACATAATCCATGTTTATTATGAATATGATGTATTTTATTGATATACAGAATTATATTAGGTTAATAAACATTATTTTTAATCATAAAATGAAAATAATTCTTGAATGATTATGATGGGGAATTAATCTTATCGCGTTTGTGGAGACGGTAATCCGTACGTACGCACGAGTGACAATATCATTATATTGATGGTGAAATCATTTGTGATTGGATGGTATATCATATATAAAGAATCAATAACATGTTATATTTATTATTTACATCAGTTATACTCTTTATTATAGCCATCCAAACAATGAAGTGTTTGAATAACAAACTACACCACGACGTGAAGACAGTAAGTCGTACTTACACACGTATGGTGACTTTGTCATTTAGAGGATGGATAGAATAATGAATATGGTTGTACCATATTTATAATAAAATCACAGTATATGGAATAGACTGGATTTATTATTTTATAATGGAAACAACAATGAAAGAGGAAGTGGAAGAAGAAAAGAACTTGAAAAAGGGTGGTGAAATATTTACCTCTTCTTCTGGTCCTTCCTTTTGATTCGATCAACAAGGCTCCTTAGGTTGGATTTATGACCAATGTAAGGCCTCTAGAATGAAGGGAGGAATGTTGGGAGGATATTTTGGTAGGTTTTGGAAAATCCAAATGGCTTTGAAGGTGTGAAATTAAGAGAAGGGGAAGTACCCTTTTATATGAGAGGAGATGGTCACTTTAAAAAAAACTTGAAATATTATTTTATAATAAAATCATTTTCTGTTTCTAATGGCTCCAAAATGATTTATTTCGAGGATAAGGTGGATATGGGTTGAAAAAATCCCAACCAATATCTTTTATATAGGTTTAGGTCACCATATTAACCTTATATTTTAGATTTAACTCTTAGTTAAATAGTTTGACATTTACCATGTCTCTTTGTATTTTTATATTATATGGTTAATAAACTTAATATAACAAGAGAAACGAACCCCAAGTGGTTCATTATTAATATATATAACCTTATCTGAGTCCTCTGGATGAACCTTATAATTTTATAAAAATTATAGCAATTAATAATATAGTATTTGTTTTAAAAACTAAATTATGTCAATTTTGACACTATTTAGTATTTGGTTTTTGTGAAAATAATAACAGCATGATTACTTCAAACAAGAATTATTTAGTCAACCCTAAAATGTCATATTAACCTATAAAATTAGTTTAATTCATCAAAATTATCAAATTACATTTATTTAGATATTTATAATATCAAATATTTTAATATTTTATTAATAAGGTAATTACTGCATCATCATTGCGTTATAAATAAATTAAATTATATAATGTATAAAAATTATAAATAAAATACCATTATATATGAAATCGTTTTATCTTTCTAATGAATATTTATATTTGAATTTATCTTATGTATAACCCTTTATAATAGATGGTTTAGTTATTAAACTGTGAATTTAACTCTCTTAACTCTTCTTTAAATAAAATAATAATAAATATCCTAATCTTATCCAAGTAGACAAAATGGGGTCATATTTAATTACTAAGGTTATTTTTGGTCTAATTAGACTTATCCAATAGAATTAGGACATGTGTAAGGGTAATTATAAAATCATTTTTACCCTTAATTACCCTATTTATTTTTAACCATTGTAAATAAAAGTAAAAAGTTACTATTCAGCAAAAATTATTTTCATCTTATTGAACCAAATTTTACTTAATAATGTCAAAAGTGTCTATCTAATTTTTGAAATTCAAATCACAGAAGCGGTAAAATTAATTTTTATGCAAATTTGGAAATGCTCCTAGGATGTGGGTAAAAGATGGTAAAAAGTTCAATAAACTTTTTATATATCTAAACTTATTATAAAACAGCTCCAATGAATTACATTGAACTTATATAAGTATTATGTATCTATTTTTACCTAAAATAAATTTAAATAAAATAAATAATTATTTAAATAAAAAGTCGGTTTTAACTAATAACACAGTGTTTTTCACTATTCATCCAAAATTGAAAGTTTTCAGAAAAATACCAAAATTTCACCCTAATCTAATTTCGATATTCTGAATTAAAAAATGAAGTCTATTTTGAAAAATAAAATTTATAAAATTTTTAAAAGTGGGTATTACTATTCATAATGGCTAGTTTGATTGGTCGCGGTGTGTTTGAATCTTGAAGTTGCATACAATGCAAGATATTTCATTATTCAAAGGGAAACATACCATGGAATCTTGGGGTGTTACATTCTCCCCTCTTTAAAATAATTTCATCCTTGAAATTTCTATAATATTACTGTATAAACAGATTTGGATGGTTCTTCATCATAAGTTCCTCAGGTTCCCACGTTGCCACTTCCTTCTTATGGTTTCTCCATAGAACTTTCACCAGATGAGTCATCCGGTTTCACATCACTTGTCCTCTGGTATCAAGAATATTGGCAGGATCTTCAAACTAAGATAGATCAGTTTCTAGTTCAATTTCCTCATAGGTGAGTACATGCGTTGGGTCAGGCATGTATTTTTTCAAAAGTGATACATGTAACACATCATGAACTTTGGAGAGACTTGGAGGCATTTCTAAATGGTAAGATACAACCCCAATTTGTTCTAGAATTTCAAAAGGTCCAATATACCTAGGACTTAATTTACCTTTCTTACCAAATCGTATAACCCCCTTCCATGGAGATACCTTCAAGAAAACATGTTCTCCTACATGAAATTCCAAATCCTTCGGTTATCGGTATTGTTCTTCTGCCTACTTTGAGATTCTTTAATGTGGGTTTGGATAACCTTCACCTTTTCCATCATTTCCTCAACAAGTTCTGGACTTATAAGTTTTCTTTCACCAACATCATCCCAACAAGTTGGTGTGCGACATCTCTTTCCATATAACGCTTCATATGGTGCCATTTGAATACTTGAATGGAAGCTATTGTTATAGAAAAATTCTACCAGAGTTAAATATTGATCCCACATACCTTGAAAGTCAAGTGAGCAAGATCTAAACATGTTTTCTAAGGTTTGAATAGTCTGTTCTGATTGTCCATCGGTTTGAGGGTGGTAGGCAGTGCTCAAACGAAGTTCAGTATCCAGGGATTTCTGAAGATTTTTCCAGAATCTTGAGGTAAAACGGGGATCACGATCAGAAACAATCGATAGGGGTACTCCATGAAGTCTTACAACTTCATTAATATATAGTATTTCCAGAAGTTCAAGTGGTAAATCTTCTCTTATAGCAAGAAAATGTGTTGACTTGTTAAAATGATCAATAATGACCCATATTGCATCATTCCTTCTAGGAGTCTTTGGTAGCCCCATGACAAAGTCCATCGTAATATTATCCCATTTCCACTCAGGTATAGGAAGAGGTTTCATGACTCCTCCAGGCTGTTGCCTTCTAACTTTCACTTGTTGAGAAACTATACATCTTGACACAAAACCAGCAATCTCTCTCTTCATGTTGCCCCACCAAAAATGTTCCTTCAAATATATATACATCTTGGTGATACCAGGGTGTATAGAGAAATTGGAGCTATGAGACTCATCCAACAATTCCCTTTTTAGATCAGGTATATTAGGAACACAATGTCTCTTCCCAAATTTCTAAATTCCATCTTCATATATGAAGTCACTCAATCCTCCATCATTCATAGCTTTAATCTTCTTTTGAAACTCCTCATAATCAGTATGACAACTCTTTATCCTTTGTAGTAAAGATAGTTTGGAAACCATTTGAAAAAGTATTGATGTTTCACCTTCTATGATTATTCCCATATCCATCTTTACTAGATCCATGAAAATAGGATCCCTTTGAACTCTCATCTTGTCCAAAACTCCATGATCCTTTCTACTCAAAGCATCTGCCACCTTATTTGCCGTCCCCAGGTGGTAGTGTATTGTGCAATCATAAACTTGAGTAGTTCAAGACATTGTATTTGCCTCATGTTGAGTTCTTTATGTGAGAAAATATACTTCAAACTCTTGTGATCAATATATATCTCACATTTTTCACCATAGAGATAGTGTCTCCATATCTTCAGAGCAAATATTATAGTTTCTAACTCAATATCATGAGTGAGATAGTTTTGATCATGAATTTTTAGCTGTTGTGATGCATAGGTAATAACTCTATCATTCTGCATAAGGACACAACCAAGTCCTTTCTTTGAAGAATCACCATAAATAACAAACCCATCATTCCCTGATGGTAGAGTCAAGATAGGAGCATTGACTAATCTTCTCTTCAGTTCTTAAAAACATTATTCACACTCTTTTTTACAAACAAATTTAACCCCTTTACGTGTGAGCTTGGTTAATGGGTTAGCCAACCGGGAAAAATTCTGGATGAAATGTCGATAATAACCTGCTAAACCAATAAAACTGCGTACCTATGTTATACTCATTGGTGCTGGACATTCTTGTATTGCCTTGTTTTTTGAAGGATCAACAGAGATTACATCCTTAGAGACAATATGGCCAAGAAAAGAAATCTCTTGAAGATATAATTCACACTTTCTAAACTTCCCATATAATTCATTTCTTCTGAGGGTTTTCAGAATAGTGCACAAGTGATTTTCATGATATTTGTAGCTTTTTGAGTATACCAAGATATCATCAATAAATACCACTACAAAGTCATCAAGATATTCCTTGAAAACTATATTCATTAGACCTATGAATACAGAGGGTGCATTAGTCAATCCAAAAGGCATTACTATAAACTTGTAAAGGCTGTACCTGGTTCGAATTCTTTTTTCAGAATGTCTTCCTTCTTCACACACAACTGATGATATCCAGATTGAAGTTCAATCTTTGAAAAATATTAAGCTCCATGAAGTTGGTCGAATAAATCATCAATGCGAGGTAGGGAATACTTATTCTTTATGGTTATAGCATTGATCTACCTGTAGTCAATGCACAACCTCATAGATCTATCTTTCTTATTAATAAAAAGGATAGGGGATCCCCATGGAGAAACACTAGGGAAAATAAATCCCATATTACTCAATTACTCTAGTTGTTTCTTTAGTTCCACTATTTCCACAGTGTCCATTCTATAAGGGGTCTTCCATATAGGCCTTGAACCTGTAATTAAATCAATAGAAAAATCAATTTCTCATTTTGGAGGATGTCCAGGTAAATCCTATGGAAACACATCAACATATTCTTTCAAAATAGGTATGTCCTATATTCATACATTCTTTTACTCACTTATAGTTATTTTATTCTCTTCTTCCCCAATAATTGAATTCAGTAGAGCTACTAGGGGTGGATCTAGATAAAAATCAGGTGGTGACGTTTCTACTCTAAAGATAAGGTACTCCTTATCATCATCAAAAATTGTAACCTCCTTCTTCTTACAATAAATTTTCGCATCATGGTCCAAAAGACAACCCATTTTGAGGATTATATCAAATTTAATAATGGGTATGACAATGATATCAGCAGATAAAAAACATTTATATGCCCTAATGGGAATTTATTCACAAAACATTATTGCGATGATACTTCCCTTAGGAGTTTTGACTGAAAACTCCCTTGTTAAGTCAAATTGAAAATATCTAATTTTCTTAGCAAACAAGGAAGATATGAAACAATGTGATGATCCATAATCAAATAAAGCATTGGATAAACTTGAGGAAACCATTAAATTACTTACCACCACATCTTTCGGAGCTTCAACCTCAGTAGTAGTGATCACATAAGATTGGCCTTTCCCCCTTGGCCTTTTTTGAGTTAAGTTTCCCTGACACTTAGGACATTCATTTTCATATTGTCCCATCTCCCTGAAATTATAGAATTGACCATTGGTAGCTTCTTTCTTCCCCTTACAATCACGAGCTTGGTGGCCTTTTTCACCACACTTGTAACAGACTCCAATTCCCTTCAGGCAAGTACCAGGGTGTTTCTTCCTATATTTACCTTAGGATGGATATTAGAATTTTCCCTTATTCCTATTATTTCTATTTCCAAAGTGTTCAAAAAATATAATTTTCTCTTGCTCTGCTTTAAAGTCATAAGACTTAGAGAATTCCTTTTCTATCTTGATAGCGCATGAGACAATATCTTCATACGATGAGAAGGATTTTGAGACTAATTCTCGATAGAGAAATGGTTTTAACCCATCAATGAATCGATCAATATTACTCCTTGGGCTATGTATATAATCATTTTCATTCCTTTCTATCCTTGTAAAGTTGGCCTCATACTTTGCGACATTCTCATACTCCTTTTGCCTCAAACTTAGAAATTTTCTTTCCATATCCGCTTGATGGTCACAAGGAAAGTATTTTTATAAGAAAATCTCTTTAAACTCACTCCATTCCATGTTCGATACTTCTTCATCTTCCTTTGTGTTTTTGATTAATGACCACCATTGATCTGCATCTCCTGTGAGGTGATAAACTGCCATGACAACTTTTTCCCTTTTTCTACTTCCCAAAGCATGAAATATTTTCTATAAAGAATTTATCAATTTCTCAGCTACTAATATATTTGTACTCCCATTGAATGTTGGTGATTGTTTCCTCATGAATCGGTCTAACATTGATCCTCCACGTTATGGATTAGGGTGCTTCATATAGGTAAGGTTATTATTCATAACCTCAGTGAGTTGTCCTAGTATGGTGATAAACTGATCAACACCAGTTGCTTCACCTTCTCCACTATAATTATCTTGAGTAGGAGGTAAATCTCTACATGGATGGTGTGCATTGATATAGTTTACATTCCTTCCACTAGGTTCCATTTCTAAAAAATGGCATACAATAGATTAGTTTATGAACCACAATACATAATTTCAAACTTGTAAAACACTTAACATAAATTGAACAGTTTATGGATATAATCCATAATCATAAAAATGTTTTCAATGAGGAAGTATATACTCATAAACCCATCATAATGGTTTGTAAAAAAATGAGAATTATTCTAAGCATATCCCCTAGGAGTGTCGTAACCAAGAGTGCAGCAAGGCCCGTTGTTGTGCACCGGTTCCCGTTCGAGTCTAGCTCAAAGCGGTGTTTTCGTGTTTTAACCCTAGGTACTTCTGTGCGAAAGCCTCCTCTACCTGCTCGTATCTAGATAGGGATTTATTTCTTGGAAAAATCACAAAATCTCTACAGTACCAAAATTCTAGGAAGTTCTTCTATACTAATCCTTAAAGTCTATCTTAGGGTAATGTTCTCTAATCAGAGTTTTTCTAAATCTAGCTTCCATGGTTTTTACTAAACATCCTGTGATACTAACTGTAATTCCCCGACCCCAGTTAACCAAAGTTAGTGCATTATTACATAACATTGGCATGATCACAAGGGATCAAATCCCGAAATACCGATCAGTTTAATAGCCTTAGAAGTAATAGATACATCCATAAGTTTTACATTACATCATGAAATAA
This sequence comes from Viscum album, assembly GCA_963277665.1. Taxonomy (NCBI): domain Eukaryota; kingdom Viridiplantae; phylum Streptophyta; class Magnoliopsida; order Santalales; family Viscaceae; genus Viscum; species Viscum album. The sequence continues at coordinate 373,776,954 of OY728159.1, forward strand.
AAACATCAAGAACATTTTGTCTCATATTTAACACACTCATATACTTATCCTATCCCTAAAGGTCAACCATAAAATACTTCTTCACATTTTGGGAAAAATAAAACATAGAAAGGGATGAGCTCAGATGCTCAGTAAGGATAACAATATAGTGGAAACTTTCATAAATAAGCATAAACATTTAAGGGAATGTATAAGACTAAAACAAAAGCCTTTTAAACTTAAACATCAACATAATATGGAAAAGATAAAATCGAATAATTCCATTTACTAATTCACATGGATATTATACTAGTCAAATAATCATATGCAATATCAATAGCCACTTTCATAATTATAGAATGCATAATGCCAGAATTTATAACCACATAGTCAATGCCTTGTGCCAAGACTATAAATAAGATTTTGTCAAGGCCTTGTACCAAGACACTAGTTTGTCTCATGATACCTACTAATGCACCGAGGAGCTATATCGGGCTCTACCCGTTACTTACTAAGTGCAATGCATTCCTCATATGAAAAGGTTTAAACATAACATAAACATTCTTATTAAAATTAGCATACGAAATGTCAATACTTAATCCATAAACCATGAATGTTGTAAAAATAACACACCCACAGTCAAACATATCACAAAACCTTCAATGCAATATGGAAGATTTGTATCATAATTAATCAACTTCAAACAAGCTTAAAATCCATCAAAGGATGTTGACATAGATGAAATCAAAAATTTCTTTTAGAGAAATATATCATTCTATTATGAAATCATTTCAAAGTCATATAATTATAAAAGAAAACATTTATTTTGAGAATATTCTTATAAGCTTGTATGATAAGCTTCAATGATGATATATCAACGGAAAATATCCACACCAACCGTATAAGTTAAAAAAACATTCTTACCTTAATTTTGTTGAAAAGTTCATAAAGTACCTTGTTTGGAAAATGAGGGAAAGATTCCTTCCAAAACATATAAGGTCAAATAAGGGTATAAATGACTTTAACCCATAGTCTAGTAAATAGTAAAAATGTTTTGAAATACATTTTTAAGAAATCATGGATGTGGATGATAAAGAGGTCCTAGTAGATACTTACGTAAAAACAACATCGGATAATAAAGATATTGTGAAATTAACACCTACCTTGTACTTTTCCTTAGTCGATGGTATGATAAAATTCTGTATAATAGTTAAAAAATTGTTATTTAATTCTTCAATATCTATATACATAAATATTATTTCAAATATGATCCTATAATATTGCTTTGTTAATAATATTTCAGTAGTATCATCGTTTCAGGTGTTAACTGATTCATTTTCTTTTTTATGATTGGTTTCGTAATCCATGATTTTTATGAATATGATGTATTTGATTCATATACAGAATTATATTATGTTCATAATTTTTTTTAATTATAAAATTAAAATTATTCTTGAATGATTATGACGGGGAATGAATCTTATCGCGTTCGTGGAGATAGTAATCCGTACGTACGCACGAGCGACAATAGCATTATATTGATGGTGAAATCATATGTAATTGGATGATATATCATATATAAATAATCATTAACATTTTATATTTATTATTTCCATTAGTTATACTCATTATTATATCCATCCAAACAATGATGTGTTTGAATAACAGACTACACCACGACGTGGAGACGGTAAGTCGTACGTACGCACGTATGGTGAATTTTTTCATTTAGAGGATGGATATAATAATGAATGTGGTTGTACCATATTTATAATAACATCAAAGTATATATAAGATACTGGATTTATTATTTTATAATGTAAACAACAATGAAAGAGGAAGTGGAAGAAGAAAAGAACTTGAAAGAGGGTGGTGAAATATTTATCTCTTCTTCGGGTTCTTCCTTTCAATTTGATCAAAAGGGATCTTTAGGTTGGCTTTATGACCAAATTAAGTCCTCTAGGATGAAAGGAGGAAGGTTGGTAGGATATTTGGGTAGGTTTTGGATGATCCAAATGGCTTTGGAGGTGTGAAATTAAGAGAAGGGGAAGTACCCTCTTATAAGAGAGGTGAGGGTCACTTTAGGAAAAGCTTGAAATATTATTTTATAATAAAATAATTTTCAGTTTCTAATGGAACCAAAATAATTTATTTCTAGGATAAGGTGGGGTTGGTTCTAAAACCTCTCAACCAACAGGCTTTATATAGGTTTAGGTTACCATATTATCCTTATCTTTTAGACTTAACTCTTAGTTAAATAGTTTGACATTTACCATGTCTCTTTGTATTTTTATATTATATGGTTAAAAAACTTACTATAATAAGACAAACGAACCCAATGTGGTTCATTATTAATATATATAACTTTATATAGGTCCTTTTGCTGAGCCTTAGATTTTTAGGAATATTATATCAATTAATAATATAGTATTTTTTTAAAAAACTCAATTATGTCAATTTTGACACTATTTAGTATTTGATTTTTTTGAAAATCATAACAGCTTGATTACTTAGAACAATAATTATTTAATAAACCCTAATATGTCATATTAACCTATAAAAGTAGTGTAATTCATCAAAAGTCTCAAATTAAATTTATTTGGATATTTATATTATCAAATATTTTAATATTTCATTAAAAAGGTAATTACTGCATTATCATTGTGTCATAAATAAATTAAATTATTTAATGTCTAAAAATTATAAATAAAATACCATTATGTAGTAAATAGTTTTATATTTCTAATTAATATTTATAGTTTAATTTATCTTGTGTATAACCCTATATAAAAAATATTTTAGTTATTAAACTTTGAATTTAACTCTTTTAACTCTTCTTTAAATAAAATAATAATAAATGTCCTAATCTTATAAAAGTGCACCAAAGGGGATCATATTTTATTCCTAAGGCTGTTTTTGGTCTAATTAAACTTATTAAATAGAATTAGGAAACGTGTAAGGGTAATTATAAAATCATTTTTACCATTAATTACCCTATTTACTTTTAACTGTGGTAAATAAAAGTAAAAAGTTAATATTAAAAAAAATTATTTTCATCGTATTGAACCACATTTTACTTAATGATGTAAACTGTGTCTCTTGGATTTTTGAAATTCAACTCACAGAAGCATTAAATTTAAGTTTTATGCAAATTTGCAAATGCTCCTAGGAGGTGGGTAAAAGACGGTAAAAAGTTCAATAAAATTTTATATATCTAAACTTATTATAAAATAACTCCAATGAATTAAATTGAAATTATATAGGTACTATATATCTATTTTTAACTAAAATAAATTTAAATAAAATAATTATTTATTTAAATAAAAAGTCAGTTTTAACTAATAACACAGTGTTTTTCACTATTCATCAAAAATTGGAAGTTTTCAGAAAAATACCAAAAATTCACCCTAAGCTAATTTTGATATTCTGAATTCAAAAATGAAGTCCATTTTGAAAAATAAAATTTATAATATTTCAAAAAGTGGGTATTACTATTCATAATGGGTAGTTTGATTGGTCGTGGTGTGTTATAATCTCGAAGTTGCGTACAATGCAAGCTATTGCATTATTCAAAGGGAAATGTACAATGGAAGCTTTGGGTGTTACAAAACTGATAGGTCTTTCAGTACATGATTCCTTGTATCATGCCAATGTTATGTAATAATGCACCAATTCTGTGTAACTAGGGTCAGGGTGTTACATATCGAAAATTCATGGGTTTTGACAAAAACAACTTTCAAACCTTAATAAAAATATCAATTGTATTCATAAATTTTATACGATCATTTATATTTAATAAAAATTACTTTAGTAATAATATTTCATTAAAATATTATTTAATTCAAAAATCGATTAATTCATCAAAACAAATTTATTATTTGAATATTAACTAAAAAAATGTTATTTTTGCTTTAAAAACTATTTACAAAGTAACACTAATAAAATGAATGTATATTCTCTATAGAAATATAATGTACATAATCTTAGTGATGGGGTATTGTTATAGAACCCCTTATAACACCCGCATAAGACCGAAGGGTATAGAGTGTGATGATGGCAAACTCTTGGGGTGGCTCAGATAACATATCTTGGGTGGTAATCTCTATCAACTTCCACATCTCCCATAGGCGGTTCCGCTTGAGCTTATCGTGTTGAAGCTCAACTTGGGCTTGGTCAAGAGCGAAGCCAAGTGACGCCAACTCCTTACCAAACTCCAAAAAATGGGCTTTGTATGGAGCAATTCTACTGGGTGAGTCCATTGCTTCCTTTGTATGAGTAAAGTGGATTTGTTAAAGCCCTATATTTATATTAACCATGTGATCACTGTTTAACGACTATATTAGCAACGATCACAATTATTAATGGTATTTTAAAATCCAAAAACATAAAACCAAGAAAGTGCATATATTATATAACTATATTACATAATAATACTTTTAATTAGTTTCAAGAGGAATTTTCATTAATGATAGTTTGGGTTGTTACAATATTTCCCCCTTAAGAAATTTTACCCTCGAAATTTCCTTTTCCCACACTAAAACAGATACGGGTAACTCTGCTTCATCACTCCCTCAAATTCACATGCTGCTTCTTCAAACTTGTGGTTTCTCCACAACACTTTCACGAGGTGAATTTTCTTATTTTGTAGAACTTTTTCCCTACGATCTATGATCTTCACAAGATTATCTTCATTGGAGAGGTCATTCTACAATGGTACCACCTCTGGATTGAGTACATGTGATGAGTTGGGTATGTACTTCTTCAATAGTGACACATAGAATACATCATGTACTTGAGATAGGTTCGGTGGGAGTGATAGTCGATAGTCCACTGATCCAATGTGATCAAGGATCTCAAAAGGGCCGATGTACCTTGTACTAAGCTTTAACTTCTTCCCAAATATCATAACTCTCTTCTACAGTGATATGCAGAGGAATACCATATCTCTAACATCAAACTCTTGGTCTCGTCGACGATTATCAACATCGATCTTTTGTCAACTCTGAGCAGCTTTAATGTGTTTCTGGATGGTTTTAACCTTCTACACCATTTCTTTGACCATTTCAAGACCTAGGAGTTTTCACTCCCCAACTTCATCCCAACATGTCGATATTCTACACCTCTTCCCATACAAGGATTCATAAGGAGCCATTTTTATGCTTGAGTGGAAACTATTATTGTAAGAGAACTCAACCAGAGGAAGATGATGACCCCATCCTCCTTTGAAGTACATTGAGAATGCTATTAACATTTCCTCAAGTGTTTAGATAGTCCACTTAGATTGGCCATCGGTTTGAGGATGATAAGCCATATTGAAGTTCAGATCAGTATTCAGAGCTTGTTGAAGACTCTTGCAGAACTTTGAGGTGAAACTTAGATCTCGATCAGATACAATAAATAGTGTTACTACATGCATCCTTACCACTTCTCTGATATATATCCATTCCAGTTGATCCAAGGATAAATCCTCTTGAATTGCAATGAAGTGTGGAGTCTTCGTAAGACGATCCAAAATAACCTTGATAGAACTACTTCCTTTGGGTGTCTTTAGAAGTTCGGTGATAAAGTCCATGGTGATATTATCCCATTTCCATGATGGTATGGGTAATGGTTGCATCATCCCCTTATACTTATATCTATCATCCTTCACTTGCTGACATACCAGGCACTTTGATTTATACTCAGTGATCTCATTCTTCATGTTATCCCACTAATAATAATCTCTAAGATCTCAATACATCTTTGTGTTTCCTAGGTGAATGGAGAAATTTGAACTATGTGCATCATCCAAAAGTTCCTTCTTTAACTCCGAATTCGATGGAACACATTGTCTTGAACCAAATAACACAATTCCTTCTTTATTGACATTGAACTCTACGGATATCCCTTTTCTGATAGTTTCCACCTTCTTCTGAATTCACACACCATTCTTTTGATCATCCTTTAACCTTTCCAAAATAGACGGTTGAGATATAATTTGTGAAAGGATTGATGATTTTCCATTATTTTTTATTCCCATGTCCATCTTCATCAAATCTAAGATGATTGGATCCTTTTCAATTCTCATCAATGATAGAATCACCGGTTCCTTTCTAATTAGAGAATCCAACACCTTGTTAGCTTTCCTAGGGTGGTAATGGATTGAGCGATTATAGTTTTTGATCATATCTAACCATATTCACTAGAGAATGTTCAACTATTTCTGTGTGAATATATATTTGAGGATTTTGTGATCTGTGTATATTTCATACTTCTCCCCAAAGATTTAATGCTGCCAAATTTTCAAAGCAAAGATCACTGCATCCAACTTCAGGTCATGCGTTGGATATTTTTTCTCACGAACTTTCAATCACCTTGAAGCATAGGCAATGACTTTGTCGTTTTTAATCAACACAAATCCCAGGCCCTTCTTCGAAGCATCACTGAATACCACAAAACTTTATCCACTTGTGGTTAGTGTAAGGGCGGGTGTAATGATACACCTCCTTTTCAACTCCTTGAATCTCTATTCTCATTCATCAATCCAATCAATCTTTAATCTCTTCTGAGTTAGCTTGGTAATAGGGTTGGACAGTCATGAGAAATTTCTCAAAAATCAGCGATAATATCCAGCTAACCCCATGAAGCTATGGATATCCGTTACCGATGTTGGCCTCGGCTATACCTCAATTGTAGCTATCTTGGAGGGATCCACAGATATCCCATTTCTTGTGATGATATGACCCAATAATAATACTTCCTTCAACCAGAACTCACACTTTATTTACTTTTCATAGATCTTCACATTTGACAATCTCTCTAGTATAGTGCTTAGATTCTCCCCATGATCCTCCTTGGTTTTGGAATATATTAGAATATCATCTATAAATACTACCAAATATTTGTCGAGGTAATCTCTAAATACTCTATTCATCAATTCCATGAATATAGTTGGAGTATTAGTGAGTGCGAAAGGAATTACTATGAATTCATAGTGCCCGTACCTTGTACAAAAAGCAGTCTTGGGGATATCCTACTTGTTCACCTTTGGTAATATCCTGACCACAAATACACCTTGGAAAAGTATTGTGTTCACATAATTGATTGAACAAGTCACCAATTCATGGAAAAGGATACTTGTTCTTTATCGTGATTTTGGTGAGCTCACTATAATCAATGAAAAGATGCATTGACCCATCCATCTTATAGATGAAGAGGACTGGTGCACCCCATGGTGAAGCACTTGGGCATATAAACCCTTTATCCAGATTCTCCTGTAGTTGTTTCTTCAGCTCCTCAAGCTCCACAACAACCATTCTATATAGAGTATCGGATATTGGGAATGCCCTAGTTATAAGTTCAATTGAGAATTCAACATCTCTTCTAGGCGGAAGACCATGCAATTATACAGGAAACACTTCAGTGAATTCCCTCACAATAGGAGTTTATTCAAGGATGGTTGCTTCCTTAGACTCAATCATCTGAGCTAGATACGCATGCTCATATGGTAGTAATATACACGCTTGAGATGATGGTTTTAAAGAAGATTCATCTTCCTCCTTGCGCTTGTATAAAATCAGGGGTCGATTTTACATATGGAGAGTGATTTCCCTCTCACAACAATTTATATTGGCTCTATATAAGGAAAACTAATCCATGCCGAGAATTGCATCAAATTACACCAGAGGGAGTATGATGAGGTTTTCTAGAAAGTTCAATCCACATATTGTGACTGGGGAGGAGTTATATTCTTGGGATGTAATGATTGTCTCATTTTTCATTCTCACCAATATCTTTACTTTCATGATTTGTAGTGGTGTTGGGATTGTTCTACTAAACATTCAGGATATAAAATAATGCATAAAACCAGAATAAAAAACTACCTTAACTATTCTTAAATGAACAAATAGCGCACATGTCACTACTTTGTTGTCGGGGTTTCGATGGAAATGGTGGAAAAAGCTCACCCTTGCTACCTTGGAGGTTGTTGGTTTCCTCTGAAAACCCTTGTCTTAGGGCACTGATTTTCAAGGTGTCGTAGTTCTTTGTAGTTGAAGCAATGAACAATGTGTTGAGGGTTGAACAGAGCATTACTCTCCTCTTTCATAGCCATAGGTTTTTCTTTTCGACAATTAATGATAGGTGCCCAACTTTTCCACACCAAAATCATTTCCTCATCCCCTTCACGAAATTTCTGGGGTGCTTCTTTTCGCACCTTTGGAAACTGGGTTGTTGGATTTTATTAGAACCATTGGATTTATCTATAGGATCACCAGGATTAAAGTCCAATATACACTTATTATCCCCATGATACCCCTAAGATTCGACGATCTCCATTTTGGACTTAAGGGAACATCAGACAATTTCCTCATAGCTATCGAAGTCACAGATGACCAGGGATTTCCATAGGCTAGGTTTTAGCCCACCAAAGAAGTGGTCAACATTACATTCAGGGGTAACGACAAATCCAGAGGCGTATCGTGCAAGACTTATGAAGTTTTCCTCATACGCTCCGATGAATTTTTCATCTTTTTTTCTAATGGTTAAAAAAGTCCCTTTCAATCTTAAGTCGGAGGGTGTGAGGAAAATATTTTTCAAAATTTTCTCTCTTGAAAATCCTTCTATTCCAATGCCTTAAGCTCCTCCTTAGGATTTGTATTTTTTTGTTAATTTCCATCATTGATTGGCTTCACCCTCCATATGATAAGTATCCAGAATAACCCTCTCTTGTTCAGAACAATGAAGTATGGAGAATATCTTTTCAATGGATTTGATCCTTTGTTTGGAAATTGAGGGATCATATGATCCATTAAATTTAGGAGGCCTTTGTCTCATGAAGCTCTCGATTGCGACTTTCTATTTCTTAGGGGTGGTTGAATGTTCTTCTTGACCCATGTTTCTATTAAAATCTTGAGTTAACTGAGAGAGTATCATGACAAATTTCTCAATTCCCACTCCCATTGGATTGGGAATCTCATTAGAACAGTCATCACATTGATCTTCACATCAGTTGTTAGCCTGAGTAATCCTATTACCGTCCATTGGTGGGAATAAAAGGAAAGTTAGGGGTAACACATAAAAGTTAATCCAAGGATAAAAACCAATGACTTATAAATAACTTTTATTTCCTTAACTTATGAATCTATAGGCTTTAATCTATGTTATCCATGATCTACATCCCAAAATTTATTCTTAGGGGATTTTTTTGTTCCATTAACAATGGTTCATACTAAGCTTTTAAATTTACCAAATAATATCCCCTAGGAGTGTCTTAACCAAGAGTTTAGCAAGGCCCATTTTCATGTACCAGGATACCCCGGGTCAAGCCCGAAACTCTTTTTCGTAGTTCTCGCTCCTAGGTAGATATGTGCCAGAGCCGCCTCTAACTGTTCGTATCCAGACAGGGATGTATCTTCTTGATAAACCACTTACTCAATAACCAACAAAATTTAGGGATATTTTTATTATACTAATTCTTATATCTAAGCCTTGACTAGGGTTTTCTAATCCTAATCCAAAAAATAACTAAACCTATCCTCTGATACCAACTACAACAACCCTGCTTTTTATTAGACACTTAAATATGATTTATTAAATAAAATATTCACTTGATACAACATATAATATTGAGCAGTCTAATATCTTTGGGTCTTAGGAACATTAAATAATTACTTAAAACACGAAGCACAACATCTTTATTGAAAACTTTCTTTACATAACCACTACATTCCCTCGTACTTAGCATTGCATGGGATAACCTGAGGACATGCATAAGAAAAGGGTGAGATATTAAACTCAATAAGGGAGTAAAAAAGTCATAACATTAAGAATATGGTAGGAAATAGGAATATCAAAGGATCATAAGAGAAACATGAATATAAAGGCATGATATAGCATGATTATCATAACATGGAAATGTACTAATAATACTTAACATGGTATTAGCATGAGCCAAGGCTCTTTACACATGAATAATGAGTAAAACCTCATTTCACTTGAATTATCATGTGTAAAACCTCATTTCATTCGACTTATCATGATACTAATCTTTACCCAAAGCATTGGATCGCTATCAAGGCACACCATTCTTAAACATTTTATTTCTTTCACAAGTGTTCCACATGGATCATACAACATGGATTCATTAAACATCATCATTTATTCCAGAATAAAGTAATGTGGAATTAATACATGAAACTATATAATCAATAAGTAAATGTGAATAAATTTGAATACCTTTGATAGAGAAATGGGCATGGTATTCACTACATAATGACTTTGGCTTGAGAAAAATTGTAGTGCAATTTCCAAACACAACGACATGACATAAGAATTCATAAAAATGTTTGATGATAAAGAAAGGGATGTATCATCATATTTATATGAAATATAAAGTAAGGTGGGCATATAGATATATTCCCCAACAAATATAATTTAATTTCGATTCATAATACAAAACAATTGCTAGAATGTGAGTGAGAACTGAGAAATTTCTTACGGAATTTCGGCATGGTAACGGGTGTACATGGGAGGCATTAATGAGAAAGAAAGAGGTTTTTAATAATTTAAAACATAGGTAGGGGAATATAATGGAGGTTATAAATCATACCCCAACATTTTTAATTGAAATTAAAAGGGTATTGCAACATAAAGAAACTTGGATAAAAATAATAAAGGAAGGAATCCCTTACATGGAAGTGTGATCTCAAAGGCTTGGGAGGGGCTTGAGAGAGGCTTATTGGGAGATTGGGGAGACTTGGTAGGATTATAGAGAGAGGAGGTAATGGTTTGGTCTAGCTCCAAAGGATTTTAGTGAAGAGTAAGTGGGAGCTTGGGTGGATTATATAGGAAAGAAGAGAGAATTCATTACTATTTTGGTTTTAAAATCCACACAATAAAACTAATCAAAACCACAAACCATCCCATGGTTTTTGTAACATCCCAAGTAAGTAATGAATCATAGATATTTTTATCTATGTCTATTAATGAATTATATAGTGTTTTAGAGGCTTAAAATGAAAATAAATCCAATCTTAAGCATAGAATACTCTAATATTTTTAAAAGATTGTTTTACTCCCTTTTAATGGAAAACCATTTCTAAATCTATATTTTAACAATTTTATAAGCTATGTTTGTCAAAATAAACTTATTATTTATGATTGGGACATCAAAATTTACTTTTTGTGATTTTTTGGTATTTTTCCGATAAAGTTCATTTTTAATGAATAGTGAAAAATGTTGTATTTTAATTCAAAACCTATTTTTAATATAATTTATTTATATGATTAGATTATCTTTTGAATTGGGTTTAAAGTGAAATTAAAATATATTTTTACCATTTAATCCTATGGTGGTCATTGGAATCAATTTCACTTTGAAATTGGACTTAAACTAGTGTCAATCTTTTGATACTTATTGTTTCATAAAAACACGCTATTTGCTCTGACAGCGGGAATTAATTATTAAATTAATTAATGTAACTTATATGTTTTTAATTATGTAAAATAGACATCATTTTTGAATTCGGAATATCAAATATAGCTTAGGGTGAAGTATTGGTATTTTTCTGAAAAACTTCAATTTTTGATGAATAGTGAAACCACTAAGCGGTACTTAAAAAAACTGATTTTTCGTTTAAATGAAATTTTCCACCTCTGTGTTTTGAATTTCAAAAATCTGACATACATGGTTTTCATTAAGAAGTAAAATTTGGTTCAATGGGATTAAAATAATTTTTTGGTGAATAGTAACTTTTAAGTTTTTAATCGCGATTAGAGGTAATTAGTGTAGTTTAAGGTAAAAATAATGTTTTAATAATATGAGATGACCTATACACATGTCCTACCCTTATTGGATGTGTCATGGATGACCAAGACAATCCATGGGTCGATTTTCGGGACCCCATGGAGCCACTTGGGTAAGATAAAGACATTAATGCTTTTTATTTAATGTAAAAGTAAAAATGACACAAACATGAGTTGTTTTACTAAAACAATTTTTCAATGGGGTTATACAAGTCAGATATTTGACTATAAATAGTCATTAGAAATATAAAAATATTTCCTACATCATAGTATTTTTTTTTATAATTTTTAGGCATTAAATAAATTAAATTATTTATGACATCATGATGATGCAACGATTACCTCATTAATAAAGGATTTAAATAAATTAAAAGATAATGTAAAATCTAAGACCTAAACTTGTCAAAAACCTATTGGTTGGGTATATTTCGAACCCTTATCACATTATCCTTGAATTATATCAATGTGGGATCTTTTAAATCCGAAAATCATTTTAAAATAAAGTAACATTTCTTTACTTTCCAAGAGTGCCCCTCCTCTCCTCTTATAAAAGGCCCCCACCTCTACCACATTACCCACACTTCCAAAGCCTTTGGATCGGCCAAAACCTTCCCATTTTGTCTCTCCACATCCCTCTATAACTCCTAGAAGCCTCACTTTGGGCAGAAGTCTTCCCAAGGAAGCCTTTGAGATCAAACCAAAGGGAGTTACCTGATTTTAAGGTAATGTCTTCACTTGAGTCCTTTTGTTTTATTTTGCTTCTCCAACACATAAAATCTTTTTATTAATTTCTTTTGTAACAACTACAGTATGTTAAATATACTAGGATGTTTTCATAAGAAAGATTTTAGCTACACTTACACACACCTACATCTAATGGTTAAAGAACATACTGTTTCCGAGGATGGCGAATTTCTGCCTCCCGAAACGATGATTGTTCAACATTATTTTAACACCTTTAAAGGTGGACATTAATATGTCACTATATTTATATATGATATATAATACATTTATGTCTTACTTAATCTTCTTTATTTTTCATTTATGGCATACCTTTATGGTTTCCATTATGGGTAAACGCGATATCTTCATTTTAGGAAGTGCGGACTACCGCCCCCTCAAAGTGATTTGATTCGTTAATACCATATGTGGTAAGTATAAAGGATATATTTAATGATATTATATATGATATCATACTGGAATTAAAATACTATTATGTATCATTATGTTTTAATTCCATTAAATATGAATTAGAAATGAAGGTAGCGTTCATGCGTACGTATGGCTTACCGTCTCCATGAACGGTGCATTTCATTTCTTACCTCTAAACATTATGTAATATTATAAATGCATGTATATACTGGATATATATGATATATATGATATCTAAATCATGATTATAACTCTGGATATAATGGATACATGAAAAACTTGTAATTATAAAGAGATTATTTTTGACTCAAGTACCAATGATCGTTAAAATAAACGTTAATAACTTAAATAATTAAATAGTGTTCATGACATGGTAATAAGTGATATAAAAGGAATAATGAACTTGAAAAAGGTTCTTAAGAAAGTAGAAATTAACTCAAGTTTATTATTCAGAAGGTTAAAGAACGATCGAGTCAAGTCGGACCCGAGGTATGGGACTTCGTCTCAATCTCCTTTCATTGAGGCATATTTTGTTTTATACACAACCTTATTTTATACGGTGTATAAACCCCTTTGAATTTTATGTTTATTCAAAAGGAATATTTTTAATATGAAGCATTTACTAAACAAAAAAAGGAAATGTTTTTGTCGTACGTATGCGGAGACAATGACTTCTCCGCCGCCATGACCATTATTTGAGTTTCGGCTTCCTCTACAAGCCATAACGTTTTTTTTAAAAGAAAAATAAATACCCTATTTTACTTTTATTTTATTTTGGTATTGAAAATGGTTTTCATAATGTTTTTATTATATCAATGTGTTTTATTGATATCTTGAGATTGAAATGTGGAAATTTTATGTTTCCTTTATGTATGTTTTATATGATACGATTATGTTATGGTTCTTGGTCATTATTATGAAGACGGGTTGTTCCGTGATAAACTAAGGGCGGGTGAGCCCGATATAGCTCTCCAATGCATTGGGTAACGCGAAGGGGTTAAATGTTGAGGTTTCTCTGAAGAGATTTAGTGAATATACTGTGATGGGTATTCCAAATGTAACCAAGAGGGTTACTCCCTACGTAAGAATGTTATGAATGCCTCAAGTTACCTTTATGTCTTATGATTTCTATGATTTATTCATGATTTGAAGAGGTATGTTAAAGTGCTTTTGTTTTATAGGTAAAGTATGATTTCATTATTATGTATATATGTACTCATGTTTCCTTTCCATATTTTTATATCCCTTACTGAGCTTTTTATGCTCATCCCAAGTTTTTTGAAATGTTTTTCACAGGTCAAGGGAAAGGTACATGATATGATGATAGTGTCAAGTAAGTGTCAAGAAAGAATCCATGTTTTATTTTAAATATGTTTCCATTGATGGGAAAAATGAATACTATCTTTTATGTAACCACTTTGTTTAAATGTGGAATGTAATGCATGTTTTATGATATAATTCTCTAAAACTCTAAACCTGAAAATATCCTCAAGGTGTAATCTTGTAATAACTTGAGATTAAGTAAGGTTTAAGGCTTGGGACTTATATTTTTTCCCATGGTTTTTTCAAAAGGTGAGTGAAAAATATTATTTTATAAGGCCAATGTCAGAAATTCCTAAATATAAGTCTTTCTTATGTGGAGGTGAGTCACACTATCAAAAAAATCATTTAAAAAAGTTAAAATGTTTTATAAGTCTGGGAAGATCCACTAAAGATTTGTAAAATAAATAAAAAAACCTAAAGTAAAATTATTTTAATGTTAAAACATATATTGAATGAACATAATGTTTATAGTATTTTACTACATCACTATGGGTTCATTATGATGTCATAAAACACATTATATATTTAAACGGTATTTAATTTTTACCCAAAAATTCGACTGTCTCAGAAAATTATGAAAAATTAACCATTGTGTAATTTCGACATACTGATTCCAAAAATAATATTCATTTTATCTAAATAATTTTCTAAATATGTGAATTTTTACTTTTAAAATAAAAAACAAACATTTATCGAAAATTCATGAGTTTTGAAAAAAGAAGATTTCAAACCTTAATAAAAATTTCAATTGCATTCATAAAAATTATATGATCATTTATATTTAATAAAAATTAATTTCGTAATATTTTTTCATTAAAATATTATTTAATTCAAAAATCCATTAATTCATCAAAATAGATTTCTTAATTGAATATTAACTAAAAAAAATCTATTTTTGCTTTAAAAACTATTTACAAAGTAACACTAATAAAATGAATGTATATTCTCTATACAAAAATAATGTAAATAATCTTAGTGATGGGGTTTTGTTATATAACCCCTAATAAAACCTGCATAAGACTGAAGGGAAATGTGTGAGATGGTGACAAACTCTTGGGGTGTGTTGGATAATATCGATATGGTAGTAATCTCTATTAACTTCCACTTCTCCCGTAGGCGGTTCTTCTTGAGCTTAACATGTTGAAGATCGTCTTCTGCTTGGTCAAGAGCAAAGCCCAGTGACCCCACCTCCTTTCAGAGCTCTGAGAAATGGGCTTCGTATGGAGAAATTCTATGGTATTAATCCATCGCTTCCTTTGTCTGAGTAAATTGGATTTGTTAAAGCCATATATTTATACTAATCATGTGATAACTATTTAAAGACTATATTAGAAACAATAAAAATTCTTAGCGGTATTTTAAAATATAAAAACATAAAACCAAAGAATTAAATACGTTATATAACCATATTATATAATAATACATTTAATTAGATTCAAGAGGAATTTCCATTAATGAAAGTTTGGGTCGTTACATTGAATTTCAATTCCCAGCCTTTGATTGTTAGAAAATAAAATGTTTTCTTCTTATAGGCATAGATGATGTGACTCCCATAAAAATTCAAGGTTCTAAACCTTGAATACATCACCCTCATCCTACAACACACCATTATCCATCGGAAAAACACTGATCTATACATTGTTCTTTCATCCTCCCTGAATTCATTGGTTCATTACACTCAAATTTGGATCGAAAATGTATAACCACGACCCCATGGGACAAAAATAAAGAATGTGTGGTGAAAGTATAGGAATGAAGGAAAGATCATCATTGTAAAATTTGATCCAAAATAATTCTCATTATATTGTGAAAAACATTGGTGGAATCAGGGGTGCAACAAAATAAATAAACCAGATCAAGAGTATTTATCATATCTAAGATCATAAAATGTATGAAAATTATATAATAAATAAGAATATGTAGAATTGATTCTTAGCAAACTAAATCAAGGGAAAAATCACAAAAAGTTCCCTATCTCAGTAATTGATTGATAATTAATGAAGAATACATCATCTAGAACTGATGATGATGATATCACTTCATTCATCATTCATATCACAATTCTCCATGATCTCCTATTACTGATTCACATCCCCAGTCACCAATAAAGATCTAATACTCCTCCCCTCTAATATCCCAGGATTATGAAACTAAGCCTAGTGATTTTACATAATTGTGTTTAAATAGATTGTGAATTAGGTTTAGGGTAAATCAAATACATTAAATAAATAAATTATTTAATTCACTTTACATGCCCGCTAATGGCCACCTTCATCTGAATGCCCAATATCGACCAAATTTATGTTGCGCCTAGGGTAAACCCCCCATTATGGAATCAACAAAGATATTAGATTTCCCATCCTAGGTCCCAAAAAATTGGAAATCCATTTATACTTAAAGGATACATGCACTCACTTTAATATATATTAATATTTTTAATATATTAATTTTGGGGTCCTGCGATACAATGCCGACTTTGAGAAAAAAATCCTAAGATATATGTATAAATATTCAAAGGACTAAACCAAAAAAACCTGGTTCATTACATTATCCCCTCATTTAAGTATTTTAACCTTGAAAATCACAATCTATACAAACATATGGGGTTACTGAGCCCACATATAACTATCATACTCCCAAGAGATCTCCCATATTCTCCCATACTAAAAAATCACTCAAACTAAAGGAATGTTCCATCCATGCAGTATCTTACTCTACTAGTCCTCTAATTCAATCAAGTAATCTGAGAAGGTGACTCCATCCCAATGTTCATATCACCACATTTGATTACATACTTTAGGTTGATCACATATTTTCTCAGCTGTAAGACATGGAAGATGTCATGAACTTAGTCTCACTACGGGGTAAGGTCAAGTAGTAAGAAACCTCAATGACCCCATGTCAAAACATGCATGAACCGAAGAACCTCACGGAAAAGCATACTCCCTTGAAGAAAACTACACAATCCACATAATAGGGAGGATTCAAAGAAGACATGGTCACCCTTCTTGAACTTAAAAGGCCAACAATATTAGTATAAAAAAGGTTTCAATCAACACTAAGTTATCCTCAAATACTCATGGATCACCTGAACCCTTATCCATCACTGAAACCATTTTTAGCCTATTAAGAGAGGTCCAACTGACCTCATTCCAACATAAGAGTGACTTGTGGGGTCTCTTTCAGAGTTCCTTTCATTATGTCATGATGATAGTGGATTAAAAATTTATACCACAAGAAAACACTATGAAAAACAAGTGATCCACATAGCTATGGATGAAACCAACACACCGGCTCGTATCACATCCTCTAAAACCTAGACGATTCACTTAGAATGGCCATTCACCTAGGAGTCGAATGTCGTGATCATATATAAAAGGGTCCTGAAAGACTCCTACCATCTCCTCCAAAACATCGATGTATACCGAGCATCATGATTGGTTATGAACATCATGATTAACCATGAATCTCTATGATCTCTCACATGTATAACTGCCCCATACACTCAAATAAGCTATTCCCTCAAATTAAATGAAGCATTACAACTAGATAATTCATTTAAAAATTACCTAGGTAGCATTGTGAGATATCACCGAATGTGTAATTCTTGAAATAACATCTATCAACATGCCATCCCACTTCTATTATGTGGTCTCAAGGGGTTGAGTCAAACCTATTAGAACCTGATGTTCAACGTTTACCTATTGATATGTGAGACACTGAGGGACAAAATTAGAAATGATTCACCTTAAGAAAACCCAAAACCCTATCATTTATGGTCATTGTACATATGTACCATGCTTGGATGTAAAACCATGGGTTATGTATGAAACTACCTTAACATATCCTCATGCAATGTGGTCAGAACTACCATATGTCCCTAAAAAAGAATGAAATTCTCTTATCCTTCATAAAATCCTTCTACTGCATCTCATGAGGATATATGGTCATGTATAACCTCACAGTCAATGTATCCCAACTAAAAATCTATCATATGATGAAGAAGTGATGGATTCACTATCATCGAATGAAGATAAGATTCACCCCTCTCTCCTACCAGGGTCAACTGCAATGAATCCAACTGCTCATCCACCTCCTCTACTAAGAGAGAATGAGATTCCCTACTAAGGTAATATTACACCATGTTTCCCTCCACTAAATTATAGACCATATAAAAGTCATATTCTTGTTGGAAATCCAAACAAAACTTCTTCCTTAGGTTTAGATCTATCTTAGTGAATATGTACTAGAGACTCTGGTGGTCTGAGTAAGTGAAAAAATAACCACCTAGAAGGTAATGTCTATATATATTCATAGTAAATACTAACAATACAAACTTTGAGTAATTAGTACCATAATTCTAGTCATGGGGTTTCAACTTTTTACCAATAAGGGATCAATTCCTACCTCTACATCGACATTCAACTGAGACCAACTCCAGAGGCATCAGAAAACACCACATACTCAACAACCTTATCTAGTAGTCTCAAATATGGAGCACTGCTAATCCTTTTAATCATCTCCTAAAAGGTTATATAACTTATTACACCTATAAAAAAGTTTCCTTTTCTATATCATGGCCATAAAAAGGGATATTATCTAGGAAAAGTATACCATTAACCTCTGATATCACCTCAACAAACTGAGAAAACTATGCACCTCTGACACATTCTTGGGTGGTTCCCAAGAAAACACTACATCAATATTCACTAAGTCTATAGATAAATCATTATTAGAGATAACATTCCCCATAAGAGAATCATATTAATACAAAACTGAAACTTTTATAGTTTACCAAAAAGATGGTCCTCCCAGAGTAATTCTAGTACCACCCCAAATTTCTCTATATGCCACTACATTAACATAGAGTAAATGAGTATGTCATTGATGATGAAAACTATGAATTTATCCAAGTATAACTAGAATATCTAGTTCATAAGATCCATAAGCAAAATAGAATAATTAGTCACATCAAATGGCTTCACCAGGAACACATTATATTTGTAGCGACATCAGAATGTTGTCTTTGAAATATCATCCCTTTAAACTCTTAACTAATGGTATTCGGACCTAAGATTGATCTTTGAGAACCAAATCACACCATTAAATTGGTAAAAGAGGTAATAAATCCTTCAAAAGGGGTACTTATTCTTAATCATTACCTGATTCATGGTATGATACCAAATAAAAAACCTCAAAATCCCATCCAAAATTTTCATGAACAAACTTGGAGTCTCCCAGGGGGACATACTGGTTCTGAAAAAACATTTCTCTTGAAGGTCTCCCAACTGCACCCTTAGCTCTTGAAGCTTTGAATGGGCCATCCAATATGCTGTAAAACATATCGATGTGGTCCTTGGGTGAGATTAAATGCATAATTATATCTCAAACCATGAAGGTAGTTCCATAGCATCTTTTGTAAAGACATCCATATAATCCCCCACTACCACCAAAATCCAGATTCCCAAATATCACATTGTATAAAGGTCTAACTCTCAAACTATTGGGTGATGAGTTTTGTAGTGTCCCATTCCAATTTACATTGAACCAGGCCCTAATACGGTGGGACACAAGACCTCAAGTGCATCTCCCCAAATTCCAGAGGCTGCCAACTAGTAGTGAGGACCTTGGGTAAGTTCGTGGGGAGACTATGCCTTCACTGGATAAGGTAACACGTAACGAAAAACAATACATACAAGTAGTAGAAGCCTAAAGAGTAAGAAAACAACATCAAAAGAATATAAATGACCCAAAAAAATAAATAATAACTACAAAATCTGAACAATCATAACATATACTAGGATGATGTCAATGTATGAAGCCAAAAGTAAATAAATAAAATTACATGGATATGGGGTACAAGCATAGAAAACATGCTGACAAAAAATACCAAAAGACAAAAACTACCACATGGAATACAAAGCATAGGCTTGGTCCTCTTACCCCATGATCCAAAAGGAAAACAAATTAGTCAAGTATCAGAAGCAGCACGCTTCCCTGAATCCATACCTGAAAACATAAAGTCTACATGGGTACCAAATGACGCCCAATCATGGAGTGAGATATAATATCAGTAGACCGAAACCCATAATGTCTAGACCTTTCCATTTCATGCTGTAAACAAGTGGTAGGGTGCCATATATATTATAAATGCAAGAAACTTAAATAAATAAAAATAATTGTAACTTGGTCTGAGTTCCCTAGAAGACACCCATCCCATACCACCTACTTCGTCCTAAGATAGAAGTTTGAATTAGATAACTGGTAAAGCATGATATATATATTTATCAAGGCCAGAGTAATATTACATAACAAATAAAAGGGAATATCCCCAATCTTGTGCTTTTAATTGGGGTCTAATCCATAAGTCAAACCAGGCGCACTAAAGACACAAGATAAGTACCAAAAATCATAAGGAAACTCCATGCAGCAACAAAAAAACATCTCACACATTTCTATTAAAACAAAAAAAATTTAGAGGAAGAGTCTGAGCCCATACCAAATGTATCACTATGGTACATCTAATCAATTATATCCAATTCCATGATCCCATCCAAGGAGATCCTTTCGAAAGTCCAAGTATCGCTCATGGATGGTAACTATGAGTCGGTCCCGAGTATCGCATGTAAGGGACCGAGTATTAGTTGAGGCTTGGAAAAGCCATTTTTCTAACAATTATTTCCTTGTTTACCCCTTAGGTACTAGTTTCACCCATTAGTATAGTAAAAATACCAAGGAAATCCCTTTCCTGGTGAGCCTAAAACATCAGTTTCCCGACACGTTGTGCTGTAACCTATCGAGCACGGAAAGTCCAACTATGGGTTCTTAATACAGGACCCACATTCTCTCCCTAGACCAAGTTTATTTAAAAAAAGAGAGTAATATATATATATATATATATATATATATATATATATATATATATATATATCAGAGAGCATAATTCATGATTACATCCATCTAATTAACCATTTTAATGGCACACATACCAATTATTCAAGCCTAATAGTCACGACTATTAATATTAAGACAAAATTAAATAGAACTGGAACTTATCAGTGAAATTAGAGGCAATGAAATTTAATAATGGCGAAACATAATGAGTCTTATAATAATATTTATTTTGGAATTAACTTTAAGGAATACCAAATTAAGGGTTTATGATTCATCCAAAATAATTTTATTCAATTCTAAACCTCAACCTAAATTTATTACACGTGAACACATAATTGATAATTTAAAGTATAAAGGATAATGGTAAATAGTCCCATTATGTTAGCACACCCAAAGGGGTGTCCAATGGCATGGAAATAACCTATGAAGGGTTTCACCCTAAAGAAAGTTCACAAAGATCAAAGCTAAATATTTTAATTAAATTAATATGCATTATTTGAGATTCTCCAATAGGCACCGACATACGAAACAATGGTGAAAATTGAATAAAGAAATAAAACTAAGGGAAAGATCATAGAATCCCTACCACTTAGTCATAGTATATCCTACAATTTGAGACAACCATCGATTTGACCTAAAATGGAAGAAATCAGAGGATTTTAGAAAAACCCCAATTTTGGGTAAAAACATTCTATGATAGATTTCACAACAGAGAGTGGATGAAACTCAATTATTATTGGTGTAGAATATTGGCCTTACTGAGAGCATCACTGTGCTTCTGAAGGTGTTGAAAATAGAGAAGAGATGGAGGTGCAGTGGGATTCTGAAGTGGAGAAGGGGGGCGACACACCACCTAGAGAGGAGGGGGGTGTGACGTATAGGGGGAGAGGAAGGAGAGGGGAGGAGAGAAAAAAATAAAGAAAGAAAAGAAATAAGGGAGAGGAAAAAAGAAAAGGAAAATAAAGAAAAAAGGAAAATAATATAAAATAATAAATAAAAATAGGTAAAGGATAAAACAAATAAAAATAATAAAAATTTGTTAAACCACTTTTAATTATTTTTCAATTTACTCCTGAGTGTTTTTTATTTTATTATTTATTTTTATTCCTTTTTCATTTTTTTGATTTATTTAAATTTATTTTTATTCCTTTTAATCCTTTAAATTAATTTTAACCCAAAATGTTGAATCTGATTACAATGTATTATTTTTCATAATCTCACACAACCATAAAAGAAATAATTGC
Organism: Viscum album; assembly: GCA_963277665.1. Lineage (NCBI taxonomy): Eukaryota > Viridiplantae > Streptophyta > Magnoliopsida > Santalales > Viscaceae > Viscum > Viscum album. The sequence continues at coordinate 373,799,330 of OY728159.1, forward strand.
TGCTTAGGAGATGCAATAGACCGAATGATCATGCAAATTGCGTAGTTTTAAGGAATTGGCCATATTTTTTTTTAAAATGGTCTATACCTTAGTTAAATCCAAAATGTTTCAACCTAATCTCCTTAAGAAAACTTGTCCTCGAGTTTCCCTTCCAAGGGTAGGGGAATGTCGCCTGAGAAAAGTTCCGACCACTGGGCACACACATCAGTCTCCAACTCCAAGGTCTCATCCTGAACACTTCCATGTTTCTGTAGCACCCAAACCAGTGGAATGGACGTTCCTTAAAGAGCCTTTGTTCGACGATCAATGATACGAATCAGAAGCTCCTCAAAGGATGCATCCGCCTCTAGCTCGATGTAGTTTGGAATAAACAAATGAGATGGGTTTGGATGATACTATCGAATCTGAGAGACATAGAATATGTCTTGCATGGAATGATAATGGTGAGGTAACAACAAATGATAGGCCATTGGCCCAACTCTCTCCACTATCTCAAACAAACCGACATATGTCAGCAATAACTTTCATTGTATATCGACTAGCTTATGACCCAACTCTGGAAAACCACATAGAAATACCTGATGTCCCACCTCAAAATATAGGGGTCTTTGATAACAATTGGTATAAGACTTATGTCTGTACTAAATTTTACCCATACACTTCTGAATCACATGGACATGTTCAGAAGTCTCCTGAACAAGATGAGGACCCGAAAGAGATTCCTCTCCTACTTCAAGCCATTATAGATGTGAATGACAAGGTCTACCATAGAGGGCCTCATATAGAGACAATTGAATTATTTTACAGTAGTTGTTATTATAGGAAAACTCAACTAGAGGGATATGTTTCTCCCAAGAATATCCAAAATCAAGGATAAAAACCCGCAACATTTCCTCTAACACCCGAATGGTTCGCTCAGATTACCCATCCATCTAGGGGTAATATGCACTACTCAAAAGAACCTGTGAACCCAGTTCCTTCTGAAACCCTTTCCAGAATCATGATGTGAAATGGGCATATCGGTCTGAAATGATAAAATAGGGCACACCATGAAGTTGAACTATCTGTTGAATATAAATCCTCCCCAACTTATCAATAGATAAGGTACCCCAGATAGTTATGAAGTGCACAACTTTGGTCAACCTATCGAGGATCAACCATAATGCATTGCTGTCTCGAGGAGATCTTGACAAGCCTATAATGAAATCTTTGGTGGCATCATTATGTTTCCACTCAGGAATGGACATAGGCAATAGGATCCCAGAAGGTCACTGGTGCTTTGCCTTCACTTGATGATAGGTGGAGCACTGAGTAATGAAACTCTCTATTTTCTTCTTCATACCTAGAAACTAGTACTGATTATGCATATCTCTGTACATATTGTCAAGTCTAAGATGAACTACCCAAATAGAGGCATGAGATTCCTTTATCAGCTCTTTTTGAACATCATAAGGCACCCATACATGGCTATGGTAGAGGAAATTTTCACTGCCATAAATTACCAAACCAGGAAGCGGGTTATCTCCTGTGACGCTCTCCCTCAAAATGATCCCCTTTGGATCAGATAATTTTCACATGAAGACTCAATACAGAAGAGTGGACATCACTACATGAGCTATTAGAATTGGTTTTTAGTGCTGCTCCTGAACATCTATATGCATCTCAAAAAAACAATCCATCATCTTCAACTCACTACTAGCTTCACAGATGACTTGTGTTTGTGTCTTTAAGCTCAAAGTGTTATCCATGACATTACCATTTCCAGGGGTATAGTCAATCCCAAAGTCAAATGACTGTAGGTCTTTGACCCACCTACGCTGCCTCAAATTTAAGTCTCACTATATGGGGATATATTTCATGCTTTTATGATCCGTGTAACACCCCCAAATGATAAAGGGTTAAATGACTAAATGATATGACTCATGTCAACAAGGGGAAACTTCATTTTTGGGAGCCTATCAGATTATAACTCCACGGTTGAGCATGATTGGCCTGGAGTAGTGATCAGGATGGGTGACCTTCTGGGAATTTTCCCAGGGTGTGTGTGAGTGAGAACAAAACACACTGGAAAGGACATGTGTTGGTAAGTGGGGACAATCATTAGTTAGATGACCCGTTCGGGCACATGGGTGGGCCCTAGGGTGGGGACCACATGTCTACGGGGTAACTGGTGGTACCTAGCAAGATAGGACCCGGCGACTATGTTAAGCCGGGGTGTTTGTGCTGTCACCGGGACCCAGTTTTCACATTTGGTATCAGAGGTGGTACCCAGCCTTAAGTGCAGTTCACTGCCTGGGATGAGATGTAGGGTCTATAATGAGGACGTTGTTCTCTAAAGGGGGAGGGGGTGATTGTAACACCCTCAAATGATAAAGGGTTAAATGACTAAATGACATGACTCATGTCAACAAGGTGCACCTTTCTTTTGGGATCCTATCGGATAAGAACTCCACAGTTAAGTATGCTTGGCCTGGAGTAGTGATCAGGATGGGTGACATTTTGGGATGTTTCCTAGGGTGTGTGTGAGTGAGGAAAAAACACACTGGAAAGGACATGTGTTGGCCTGTGGGGACAGTCATTAGTCAAATGACCTGTTCAAGAACGTGGGAGGGCCCCAGGGTGGGGACCACATGTATGTGGGGCAACTAGTGGTACCTGGAAGGCCAGGACCCAATGAACATGTTAAGGTGGGGTGTATGTGCTGTCACCGGGACCCATTTCTTACAATTCGTGTAAAAAAAAAAAACCTTTATCCCAATAAGTAGTGTCTCCAAAATTGTATAGCATGAACCGAAACTACCAATTCTAGATTGTATGTAGGATAGTTACGCTCATGAGGCCTCATCTGGCATGATCCATAAGCCACAACTTGATCACCTTGCATTAGGACATCACCCAATCTGACTCTTAAAGAATCACAATAAACAATATAACTTCTTCCTAGCTTAGTTAAAATTAGGATAAGAGCTATCATGTGTCTCCCCTTTAACTTTTGAAAAGCTTTCTCACAAAATTTTGACTAGATAAATTGAAAAAACTTCTTCATCAGGGACGTATGAGGCGCTACTAAGTGAGAGAAATCTTGAATGAAATGTATCTAATAGACATCCAACCCTATGAAATTGCATACGTCAAACACATTCTTGGGATGCTCCCTGGAAACTACTGCGCTCACTTTTTCTAGGTCAACAGATACGCCTGCCCCATATATTATATGACCCAAGAAGTGAACCTTATTGATCCAAAAGTAGAATTTACTGAGCTTCACATATAGATGGTTCTCTCTTAGTGTACTCATATTGTTCTCAAGATGGGTTTCTTGGTCGTTTATTGAGTGTGAATACACTACTCGAATGGACCGAAGGCCTTAATTTTTTATTTTATTATAGATAATCCCCATTTTAAGGGTTGAATGGGAACCCGTACATGACCCGTAGGCCCAAGTCACAAGGCCCGACTGACCCGCAATACATGACCCGAAGGCCCAAAGGCATACCATGCCCAATACATGAACCATAGGCCCAGCCCACTTGAACTGCCCCTCCCCAGCTTCTGCGTCATTGATCACCTATCTCTCCACCTTGCATTGCTGATCGGCTAGAATTGCCCTGTATAAAGCTGCATGGTGCTTGGTCCTGATGGCGGTTTCCATACCCTCTCATTTTTTGAATCCGGTTAGCTCTGCTTCTGGTGGCAGCTACTCTTGTTTCTCTAATCCTCTTCTGGGGCCTATTCTGTGTGAACTAGGATACTCCATGGTCTTCGTGGCCCGAATTCCCTGTGTCCCGAAGGCCTTTGATGACCCGAAGGCCCTTGAGACCCGTAGGCCCAAACCGGTGGCCCGAAGGACCAAATCGGGTAAATAGTTCCTGCCGTTATAGTACCAAACAGTAACTACTATAGTACTGCTACAACACCCCCAGAAATTTTCCTCCACTAGGTTTTGAACCTGGGTCTCTTACATGCCTAGCAGGAGCCCTTACCACTCAGGTACGGGCTCGTTGGTGAGTGTGAATACACTGAGAATTCATCTACAAAGACTACAACAAAGTAATCAAGGTACGGGTGGGAAACCTGATTCATCATATCCATGAAATATGCTGGCATGTTCGTCATACCAAATGACACAACCAAGAACTCATACAATCTATACCTACTTTTAAAAGATGTATGTGGTATATCTGATGTTTGAACATGCACCTGATGATAGCCCAACATTATATCAATCTTGGAGAAAATAGTTTCTCCTCTGAGCTGGTCAAAGAGGTAATCCATGTGAAGCAATGGATATTGATTATTTACCATAAGATGGTTGAGTCGAAGTTAATCCTTGTAAAATCTAAGGGCTTTATCCACCTTCTTAGAGAAAAGGACTGGTGAACCTCACAGCGATGTACATGGTCTGATGAAACCCTTTTCCTCAAGATCTTCAAGTTGATTATTGAGTTATTGTAGCTCTATTGGTGCCATCCTATAAGGAGGAATGGACACTGGTGCCACACCTAGAACTAGATCTATAAACAACTCAACTTCCCTAATAGGAGGTAATATGAAAAAACCTTAGGGAAAACATCCTTGAAACAATCCACAACTGACGGGAATTCAACTAACTACAGTCCCTAATCACTCATAAAGAGGTTTTCTAGATGAGCAGTCACTTTGCCCATCCCAGAATGCTTAGGACTAGCTCGATATTGCTGGATATCTCATTCTACCTTATGTATATACATGATTCCCTCAGGTGGTGTGAAAGATATTTGATGAAGATATCAATCCACTTGGGAATGATAAAGAACGATCCATTCCATACCAAGAATGACATCAAATCTAGTCATCTCGAGGAAAAATAAATTACAGAATAGACCATACTTACCTATCTCAAGGGGAACTCCTAGAACTGGTGTATTCCCTATGTTCTGACTCCCAAAGGAGTGTCGAGAGACATAACACTACAGAAGTAATTGAGGGAAAGACCCAAAATATCAATAGTTGTAGCAGATATGAAAGAGTGTGAAGTAGCAGTATCAAAAGGTCAAAAACTAAATTAGAGGATACAAGGATAGTACCTATAACTGTAGAGGGACTTATAATTTTCTCTATTAACCTTGGATTCACTACATATATATGGCCTGATCCTAATCCTTGAGGTGCTGCCTGACTAGTTTGAGGAGATCCACTCTACTAGCACTATTGTTCAGGAAATTGATTTCCTCAGCCATTATCTCAACTTCTTCGACCTGATTGGCTGGTGGAAAACCTACTCCCAACCTGATGTGGATCCATATATCCCATATTTGATGGAGGCACTATCGCAGATCCTCTACCACTAGATGCTGAAGGAAAAGAGAGGCTAAAATGCTAAAGGTGACCTATCTTTCCGCAAGCTCGGCACTCCATCAAGTTCCTCATGCATTGGGGTTTCTTATGGTCAATCATATTGCACTAATGAAAAATGATAGTGCTATTAGTACATGTCATTTGGATGGAATTACCCCAACATGCACCCTCAAAATGGTGCTTCTTACTGCCAGATGAACCATTACCCTGCTTCGGAATTTAACTGACCTGGCTCACAGGATCAACTTCCCTAATATTTCATTCCATAATTAGGGCTCTATTCACAATCTATATATTGGCAGACAAACAAAATACATTCATTTTCAAGCAAATAGTATATCCTAGTTTGTCCTCAAAACTTCTCGCAGTCGTCTGTGCATCAACCGTCAGAGATGGAGCAAAACATTGGAGTACATTGAAACGAGTAGAATACTCAAATACTGTCATAGAGTCCTAATGAAGATGCAATAACTCTCAGGAATGATCTTCTCTTAGATTTTTTAGGCATAAGTGATCATAAAAATCTGTCTAGAAGTCTACCCGGACCATGTCTCAGGGTTTCTCTTCCTGAGAAATGATATCCCACCAATTCTTGGTGAATTTATAAAGCAAAAATGCAAAAAGTTTAAACATTTACTCTAGAAGCATCTAAAGATGATATAATATGGATTTCATGGCTTCTATACATGACTCTATATCATTGGGAACACCATCCCCCAAGAAAGTGGGAGGATGCTATCGCAGAAAGTCCCGTGTAAGCTCTTCTGTAGTCGGGGTAGGTCTGGGAACACTCTAAACAGACTATATAAACCTGAGAAGATTATACCTGAATTGAGAATCAACACAAAAAAGAAGATCAGAAGGAGGTTCCATCAGAGGCACTATAGGAGGCACGATAGGTGGTTCTACATGAGTCACTACAAGTGGTTTTGGACCCACTAAATTCAGAATATTCTCATCACTACTCTCCTAGAATACGTCATGAAGACATCGCGGGGGCATTTCTATACAATTTCTAAACACACATATTACACTAGATTCATTTACAGAAGAGGTAAAAAAGTAAAGGAGAATTAAGGATAAAGGGAAGGTTCATGGCCTCCCTGAACATGGAATAATAAGTAAGGAAAAAAATAAAAAAAAGATAGATACATGGCCTGCCTCTAAGTTTTAAAAAATAAACAACCTGATCGAAGAGCTTGGTCTAGGTAGGAATATAAAAGGTCTTAGATGGTTCACTAATAAATATATGCAATTTATATTTATAACTAACAAGTACTGCAAGATATTACAACTGAACACAACAGAACTCACATGCAAACAGGCAGATGCATGATGAAAGTAGATATGACATGGTAATATGCATGTAATTTTAATCCCTATGGTGTGTAATATGATGCATGTAAATGAAATTCCCTCATATCATCAAGACACAATATTCAAAATCATCATCTTAATAATACCAATACCAGTAATAGAATAAAGCAAGTGAATTACCCAACGATGAAGTTGTATCAATAATAAATGGCATAATCAATAACTGAAATCTCAAACCCATGAAATTTGGGTTTCCCCTGTACATGGGTTAGCTACATCCAAGAACAGGGTACATTAAAAATTCCAATTTCCTAGTCTCCTATATAACCCAAACATTAATACAAAAGGAAAAGAATAACCTCCCTATGATACCACTTTGTAGCATCCCGCCCTGAGTGCCACTATACCGGGCCCCTAGATAGTGGGCCACAAGACCTCAAACACATCTACCCAAATTACAGAGGCTACCAACTAGCAGTGAGGGACTTGGTTAAGTCCATGGGGGAGACTTTTCTCTCATAAGATAAGGTAATACACAACAGAAAACAATATATATAAGTAACAAAAGCATAAAAAGTAAGAAGAAAATAGTAGAAGTTGATAAATGACCCAAAAAAATAAATAATAACTTTGAAAGATGAATAGTCATAATAGATACTAGGATGATGTCAATGTATGATGCCAAAATTAAATAAATAAAAGTGCAGGGATACGGGCTACAAGAATAGACATCATGATGGAAAAAATACCAAAAGACTAAACACTTTCACTTGACATCCTGAGCATTGGATCAACCCTTTTCCCCCAACCTCCATCCAAAATTGAAAAGAAATCAAGTATCAGAAGTATCACGCTTCCCTGAATCCATATCTATGAACATAAATTCTATCCGAGTACCAAATGAAACTAGAGAAGGGAGTGAGATATAGTATCAGTAGGCCAACACCCACAATGTCTAGAAATTTCCATTTCATACTGTAGACAAATAGCAATGTGACATATATATTATAAATTCAAGAAACATAAATAAATAAAAATAACTATAACTTTGTCCGGGTTCCCAAGAAAACACCCATAACATACCACCTACTTAGGCATAATCCATAAGTCTGAATGAGATACCTGGTAAAGTAGTATATATATATTTATCAAGTCTAGAGTAATATTATAGACCAAAGAAAAGGGCATACCCCCAAGCTTGTGCTTTGGCTTGGGGTTTGATCCATAAGTCAAACCAAGCGCACTAAAGGCACAAGATAAGTACCACAAAGAAAAAGGAAACTATATACAATAACAAAAAAAATATCACACATTTATATTAAAACTAAAAATTTTAGAGGTGGAGTATAATACCATCCTGAAGGCATCGTTACGGTATATTTAATCAATTATATCCAATTCCATGATCCCATACAAGGAAATCCTTTAGAAAGTCCAAGTATCACTAATGGATGGTAACTATGAGTCTATCCTGGGTATCACATGTAAGGGACCAAGAATCAGTCAAGGCTTGGCAAATCCATTTTTCCAACAAATCCATACTTAGTTACCCCTTAGGGAACTGGTGTCACCCATTAATATAGTAAAAATCATGGGGAAATCCCTTGCCCAGTGAGCCTAAAACAACACTTTTCCGATGTGTTGTGTTGTAACTTATCGGGCACAGAGATTCCAATTGTGGGTTCTTAATACGAGATCAATGTTCTCTCCCCAACCTAAGTTTATTTAAAACAACAAGAGATGAATATATATATATATATATATATATATATCACAGATAAATATTCATGATTACAACCATATAATTAACCATTTTAATGCCACTCTTACTAACTATTGAAGCCCAATAGTCACAACTATTAATAATAAAAAAAATTAAACAGAACTGGAACTTATCAGTGAAAGAAGAGGAAACAATATTTAATAATGGTGAAACATGATGAGTCTTATAACGATAATTATTTTGGCATAAACTTCAAGGAAAACCAATTTCATTGTTTATGATTTATCCTACATAATTTTATTCAATTCAAAACCTCAACCTAAATTTATTACACGTGTACAGATAATTGATTATTTAAAGGATGAAGGATAATGGTAAATAGGCCCATTATGTTGGAACACCCAAAGGGGTTTCTAATAGCATGGAAACAACCTATGAAGGGGTTCCCCCAAAAAAAATGTCACAAATATCAAGGCTAAACAATATAATTAAATTAATATGCATTATTTGAGATTCGCCGGTAGGCACCAACAAGTGGCACAATCGTGAAAATTAAATAAAGAAATGAAATGAAAAAAAATATCATAGACATCCTAAATCATAGTCTTAGTATATCTTACTCCCCATGATAACCTTTGATTTGACCTAAAAGGAAAGATATCATAGGATTTTAGAAAAACCCTGATTTCGGGTAAAAACCATTCGCAGTAGATTGCACGATAGAGAGTAGATGAAACTAAAAGATTATTGGTGAAGAATGTTAGACTTATATAGAGCTTAATTGAATTTCTAACAACATTTAAAATGTAGAAGAGACAGAGGTGCATTGGGCTTTTGAAGCAGAGAAGGGGGTGGCACATCACTTGGATAGGAGGGGGTAGGATGCACAGGGGGAGAGAAAGGATATGATAAGAGAGAAAAAAGAAAGAATTAAAATAAATAAGGGAGAGGAAAAAAGTAAAAAAAAGAAAAAGAAAAAGTAAAATAAAATAAAATAATAAATAAAAAAGGGGAAAAGAGAAAAAAATAAAAATAATAAAAAATGGTTAAACCTCTTTTAATTAATTTTCACTTTACTCCTGAACACTTTTAATTTTATTATTTAATTTTATTCATTTTTCATTTCTTTTGATTTATTAAAATTTATTTTTATTTATTTTAATCCTTTCAATTAATTTTAACCTGAAACGTTCTTCCAGGGAACAATGTATTATATTTCATAATACCGTATAACCATAAAAGAAATAATTACTGCTCAGGACCTACAAAAGACTTCATGGGCTTGTGCCCTAGGTCTCTTTAAGGAATTGGACATAAAATAAAAAAATTATATGGTTCATACATTGGTTAAAGCTGGGATGTTACAAGTTTTATCTTTCTACCCACAATACTCACTCACTTATCCATAATATATCTCTCATCCATAAAAGTGAATCTCATTCCATCGGTAAAAAGGTATCTGAATCTCCTACAATGAAAGTCTATGTATGAACAAATTGTGAACAACTAGTCTAGACCCATAATGACATCATAATGTTTCCTCATGATGACTAAGAGATCCCATGAGAAAATATACCATAAAAAACTCATATAAATAATTAAAAGGAACTCATCTACCACACCTCAATACTAACAAATTTTGGTGGCACTCACTCACCCACAAAACTATAAATCACATCATTAGAAAAAATGTCTTGGTGGGGGGAAGAATGCCTCTTCATTTTATGATTTAATTCAAATTATATGTCACCAACATAAGGATCCATCAATGCCCTATGTTTACCTAAATAAGTCTAGTTTTTAAGACCACTATCTTACTAGGAGGGGTCCCACATAAGATAGAAAACATAAACCATCGCCTATAGGTAAACCTCAATTACCCATGGGGTTGTTGGAAAGTAATCCTCTATAAAGATATGCTCATATCTATCCCAAGAGAGAGTAACCTAATCACAAATTCTGGATGAAAAGACCCTACCGACACCTTATTTATCTATGAAGAAGAAACCAATTGTGAGCACAACCATCCGGTCAGTAAAATTCCAAATGCTAGAAAACCTGAACCACTACCTTCGATCCAGTCCTGAACTACCTGAGGGTCTGGATAATCACATAACTTGAGTGACCCCTATAGCGGCCTAAAATTAACCTACATGGATATTACATTATTTTAGATGAATATTTTTAACATTACAAACAACATTCTCAAGGACCATAACAGTTTAGTGTCTTTCAAGACTTAGAAACATAATATTATAACTTGGTGAAATATATTCAATATCTCCATTAAAGATTGTCCCCTTTTAGTACTCTTACTTAAAACATTTTTTCATAACTTGGGGAAAGGAGACATAAGAAAGGGGTGAGCTCAGATGATCAGTAAGGGTAAATAAGGGAGATATGTAAGAATAATATGAGTATAAGGGTATGAAAACATGATCATAACATTAGGAGATCGTACCCTACATATCAAATATAATAAACATGAATCATGGAATAAATATAGATAGTTCAAAGACATGAATCATAAGGGAATCAAGAGTATAATCTGTGAAATCATAACATAGGAATAAGACATGGAATTGTGGAATACACATAATCATAGAAAATCCTATGTCAAGGATACCTACCAAGATCTTCATAACATGTTAAACTTGGGATAATCACCCACATACCTACTTCGGGCTTGGCATGCCCTCTTGTGTACCCTCTTATTTCAAGATTGGGATACCCTCTAGTGTACCATCTTATTTTTGGAATGGGAGGCCCTCCCATGTCCTTATTGTTTTAGGTTTTTGATTCCCTCCCATGTACCCTCTTTTTTCAAGATTAAAATGCCTTCTTGTTTCAGGCTTGGGATTCCCTCCTATGTACTATCTTTTTTTGGGCTTAATATTCTCTCTTGTTTCGGGCTTGGGATTCCCTCATTTATAACCTTTTGTTTAAAGCTTAATAATACCTTTTTTTTGTCTTAGGATCCATATCATGTACCATTTTAGCTCATAAAAATTTATCATTACCGAATTCATTTTATGAAGATATTGATCTCGCCCGTCACATAATGAAATCATGAATGCATGTGCCATAAGACATCAGATCATTTATCATTTAATGACCCATAAAAAGAGATGGGTTTCATAAATATCATATCATAACCCATGAAATGAAATGGGTATCATAAAAATTTCATCATATTATTACCTATGGAAAAGATATAGGTATAATAATCATTTAATCAAGTCATAACCTGTGAAAATAAGAAGGTATCAAAAGAATATAATCAATGGAAGAGAAAAACATGTCATAAAAATAACTCCATAAACACATAAACTATTAAATAGATAATATGAATGGTATTATTGGATAATATCCCTAGTAAATCAGAAACTACAACAAAGTATGCCATCTCAAATTAAGAAGGATTTTGAAAGATCACTTGGAACATTTCTAAAGGAAAATAATATTTATTTTGAGATCAATTTTTAAAACATGAAACATTTTCAAAATCCAATTCTTTTAAAAACACTTTGAAAAAATTATAATGAAAGCCTTTAAAACCTCTAAAACATTTATTCATGAAAATATCCTTTATTCTTTGAAAAATTATTTTTAAAACATTAAACCTTTTGAAAACCATTTTATTTGAAGATAACCTTATAAACCTATAAAGGAAGGTTGAAAACATTTTTAAAACCATTTTATATGAAAAATTATAAAATAATATTGAATAAAATTTAAAACACTTTTTAAACAAAAAAAATTGAAAACCTTTTTAGAAAACATGGTTTTTAAAGAACACATATTTCTGACTGAAGAGAGAGATAAAGTTCGGTTTTCTTAAAATCCCTTTATTAATTATATTAAGTACCAAATATTATAAAAATGTTTCCAGTACATTAATATTTAATTAATAGACTGATTATAAGAAAATTCATTAGTTTTATTGATATACGGATCATAATATTTCATCAATGAAATCATAAACATAAACAATCTCGATAAATAATGAGACTATAGTAATAAACTGCTACCACTTTGGTAACTTCGAATCATAATAACATGGAAAGAATAAAATTAAATGAATATTAAAATATCATTAAAATAATAATAATGATTTTATAACATGTTAAAGGGTAGTATATACATCTCATAGAAAAATATAGGTGCATAACATGACATGTGTCTCAAAGAAGGAAAATTGAGACAAAATTATTTTATCGATTTGGTAACTTTTAAACCATAAACCCCACGAAAGAAATATCATAAAAGGTATATGTAAATACCCATAAATATATGTATAAAAATAATATAATAAATTTATGGGCATTATATACAACACACAAAATAAATGGTTGGTGAACATGGCATAAGTCTCACAGAAATAAAAGTGAGATGATAAAACCCTTACCTTAAGTCTCGACTTTATTTGTACATGTTCAAACCTATTGTATAATAAGTATAAGTTTATTATAAATTTAACACATAACCATATTATTATATATCATATAATATATGATTTTATTATGACCTTATATTTCCCATTTATTAAAAATTCCATGTTTAGGTTATGTTTTGGGTAATAACCGCTTTGTTTTTCGTACATGATTTGACTTGTTATTTTTGGTCATTTTAATTAGATCATGATTTAATTATTTAAAAAATTTAAAAATGTTATAAATACCATATATATTCAGTATATATGTATTTATAATAATCCAAAAATATATAAATAATAAATAGAATACAACATTCATGGAGACGATAGGCCGTACTTATGCATACACACTGTTTCTGTTTTATTGTTGTATTGAAAGTAAGAAATAAACTGAAATATATGAATATATATATATATATATATATTATAATTAAAGTGTAATTATTATTTCATATATCTCATATATGTTTACTAAACCCATCCTTAATACATTCCATGTAAAGTGTGAACGAATCACATATCTTTGAGGAGGCAGTAGTCCACATGTCTACAAACGAATTTATCATATTTCCAAAAATTGGAAAGTATGAAGGTATGTTTTATATGATAATTAAATATGAATAAATAGATCATATATATCATATAAAAATATTTTTTCTATCATAATTCCCAACCATGAGAGGTGGTAAAGGAAAAATGAACAACATCATTGCCATACACAAACTTTAAGTCCATTATCCATTTGATGGAAGTGTGTGTAGGAGTAGGTAGAACCATTAGAATAATAACATATTATAATATTTAGAAAAAATATTTTATTATATGATCATTTAATATTAATATTTAAGGTTGTGGATAAATAAAATAAAATAAAAGATCTTGTGGGATAATGTTACCTCTTCTCTGGGTAACCCCTTTTAGTTTGCACCAAAGGGATTACTTAGAGAGATTTATACCAAAAGGGAGGATTCTAGGATGAAGAGATGGAATTTTGGAGTTATTTGGGTGGGTTTTTCATGATACATAGTGTCTTTATAGGTGTGAGGAAGTGGGGGGGGGGGGGGGGGGTGAGCGCCCTTTTATAATGGAGGGGGAGTGACATTCTTGTAAATATAAAAAGTTAAACATTTTTGAGAGGTATAACTTACATAATGGGCATCCGATAATTCTACAATTTTAATAAAAGAGGTAAATATTTATAAATATATTTTTAAAATGTATTTTGGATAAGTTTTAAGTCCATTTGGTCTCTTAAGATTAAAGTTTTTTCCATTAAGTAACTAATTTTTACCTTAATCGATGTAATTAATTATAGTTACTTTCACCAAATTTTTTGTTGAAAAATTAAGTTAAAATTATTAAAAATTATAAATTATTCTGATTCAAAATATTTAGATCATTTTTAAAAATTATAATTACTTAAGTTATAGTAATTAATTTAAAATTAATCTCATAGATGTGTCGTGATAACAAGTTTTTTAAGAGAAAATGCTTAAAAGATTGAAATGATTTCATATCCAATTTAAATATAAAATTGGATGAATAACCTAAATTAGATTAATTTATATAAAATTTATCTAATTAAACTTTATAAAAAAATTAAAATATAATTAAAATATATAAATAATTTATATGAAAAATTATTTTTGAATTAAAATTCTGTATTTTTCATTATTCATCCAAAACTGAAATATTTCATAAAAATTCCAAAAATTCACCCAAAGTGAATTTTTATATTACTATTTCAAATATAAAGTTTATTTTTTAGAATTAAAATGATAAAATTTTCAAAAATTATATTTAAAATGTTTTCATTATTAAAAGGTGGTAAAACTACCTTTTAGAAAAATATATATCTTTACGTGTAAAATTGGTTTTACTCTTTTATCTTGTATAGAATTCACATAAGATAAACATTAATTAGTTGAATAAATAAATAAATAAATATATATTTAATTAAAAATATTTATCAAAAGTGTTTTAATTAATTTATTTAGGTAAAACTTTTTTGATTTAATAAATATTGTTTTCCAGCAAAAGGTTTCATATATTTTCAAAAAGGGTTTTATTTTCATTTCTAATTAATTGGTCACTAAATAATTCATCACATTTACTTGTTTAAAAAATATTTTCATAATTAAATTAATCCTATTCATAAATCCTATTCTAATGTATGGGTAGTAACTATAATAATATTTTAATAATAATATTCATAGTATACTGTAGTTTGGTAAATCTCATCTTTTCATGTAACACAATCTGTCGAGGGAACTCAACATTTTGTATGACAAAAGCCAAACATAGTGTTACATGTATGGAAAATTAATCTAAGTGTTGTGGGTATAGAAATATTAGCATGTTTTTTCATATACTGCAATCCAAAGTTAGTTATAAAAAAATCTATATTCAGTGTTGTGAGAAATGAAAAATATCAAAAAGATTAAATTAATTTGAGAAAAAATATTTCACAAAATCTCGGGGTGTTGGATTATACACCCCTTAAAATTAATTTCACCCTCAAAATTCATCTGGGCTATCAAAGGTTTAATACTTGAAAGTTAATTTCATAAAAACTACATCATAAAAATGAATACTAAAACTTATTTTAAAAAGGGGAAGTTGTAAACATAACAATTACTCAAAGTAACTCATAACTAGGTTTCCACATAGGAGAACATAGGTGGAAAGTGAAGACATGGACATAGAAGAGAAATATAACTAACAAGTTCTGATGGAGAGTGATAGAGAACACAATTAGGATAAATTTAACAATCACAAATCCATAAACCAAAGATGGTTGAAAAATGTCATTGATATCATAAAAAATGATGATTACTTGAAAATATTTTATTTCAAGACCCTTTTCCTAAATTTGAATAATTTTAATGAAAAGATATAATTACAATATTTTAGGACAACCTTACCCTTTTTTATGCCTTGATCAACTTACACTTCATCTCTTATTCCAATAAATGAAGGTGAATTTTTCATTCCTCGAGCATTAATAGATCACGAGATCCATAAAAATAATGACCTATCATTCCATCTCTCTTTATAAAAAAAAGTTTATAAAAAGTTATCCAATATGAATAAAACCAAGTATGAAAAAATAATACTTTAATCTCTAAAACCTCATCAGAAACCATTCCATAAATGGTAAAACTTATAAACCTTACAAAATATAATTCACTCTTTATTCCATAAGTAAGATCTTATCTTATACCAACAACATTCTTTATTGGATTCTTCTATTCATACTTGCACTGATAGAATATTTAATGTGATTTTATTATTACAAAATCCATGTAGATAAATATAATCACATGAAATATCACTAAAGGATGGAAAATAATATTTTCATAAGGTTTATTTATACAAAATAAAACATGAATTTCCCAACTAAGGAGGAGGATAATTTTTTTCCTAATTATCATGATTCACTTCATCTATTATGATTGCATAAGATTTACCTTTATCCTTTGTCCTCAGAGCTTTTTGTAGCTTATCATTCACATTAGTCCTTGGATTGGGTAACTTGTTAGCATAATGGAAAAACTCCATGAAGTTGAAACACAGAAGTATGAGAAGTGAATTCTATGGGGATTTCTCATTATTCACATAATTAGCTAACTTCTTCCCATTACTTGGATATTCATCCACTCGACGACCTTCCCTTCCATACTTAAAACATTTAGCAGTACCATTGAGACAATTCCCTCCATGTTTCTTCCCACACATCATGCATAATGTAAGGATCATTTTCTTTTCTCTATGATTCTTAGATTTTCCTTTTAACTCCATCTTCCTTTTCTTGTTAAAACTATGAGATTGATACACAACTCTGACCTCCATTTTGACCTTGATAGTACAACAAACAACTTCTTCATAGCTTCTAAATTATCTTAAATCCACGTCCTTTTGAATAATAGGTTTCAGCCCACCAAAGAATCGATCAATTTTTCTTTCAGGTTGGATGATAATACCCAAAGAGTGTCTTGAAAGCCTTGTAAAATTTGATTCAATGGAACCAACTTATTTATCATCATTATTTTTTATCTCTAGTAATTCCTTTTCTATATTCGTACATAGAATATAAGAAAATTACTTATTGAAAAATAATTTCTTGAACTCATCCTAGTATATGGAGTTAATTTCATCTTGTTGAATTGTATTATTAAGAATATTACACCATTGATCCACCTCACCTTCCATACGGTAGAACACCAAAGTAATTTTTTCATGTTTTGAACACTGGAGAATGGAAAATATTTTTTTGGTGGTACTGATCCATTTCTCAACAACTAACGGGTTAGTGGAACCACTAAAATAAGGTGAGTGGTGCCTCATGAAGGACTCAACAAATTATTATTCCCTCATTTTTTCATTTGGATTCTCACTATGATTAATATCTTCAGAAATTTGTGTGAGAATAAAAAATGTTTTTTTATTCCATCTCTAATAAAATTTGGTTGCACATGAGTTAAATCATTTCATTTTCTATTACATTCCTCATTAATACAGTTCCTTCAGGTTCTAAACCTCGACTAAAACTAAAAATAATATTGTAAGAAACAATCAGCATAGTAGGTAACCACGTAATCATTAAAAAACACTTATAGTATGTCAAAATCATGACACATTCCTTTTTTAATCTATGAAACCTAAGGTTTATCCCATGTTATTCATAGTCATAATCTATTTAAATCCTTCATGATGGATCATGAAGAGTTTATAAATTCCCAAAGTATATCTCCTATTAGTGTAAATCTAGGTGCGTAGTAAGGCCCATTATCATGAACCAGTTCCCAATAGAGTTTATCTCAATATGGTGTTTTCGGGGTTGTTTCCCCTATGTACATCTGTTCCAGATCCATATCCACTTATAGTATCCAGAAAGGGATTTATTTCTAGGAAACCACTTAGTCTACCCTTTACTAAAATTCTAATCCATTTCCCCATAATTTTACTTATCCTTAAATAAATCCCTAGATATATCCTTAGAAATATCCCTAGGATATAACGAAAAGTTTCTCGTCCTAGTTTCCAAATATTTACTAAAAATTTCCTTTGATACCAACTATAGCGACCCAGACATAACATACATGGATATTACATCATTTTTTATGAATATTCATCACATTACATAAATACATTCCCAAGGTCCATAATAGTTTAGTGTATTTTGAAACTTGGAAACATAATCTTCTAACTTGGTGAAAGATCTTCGATATATCCCTTATATATATTCACCTTCTAGTAATCCTATTTAAACCTTTCTTCATAACTTGGGGAAAGGAAACATAAGAAATGGGTGATCCCAGATACTTAGTAAGGCTAAACAAGGGAGATATGTAAGCATAATATGAGAATACATGTATTATAAAATGATCATAACATTATAAGACTATACCCTTCATATCAAATATCATAAACATGAATCATTGAATAAGCATAGGAAGTTAATAAGACATGAATTGTAAGGGAATGAAGATTACAGTACATGAAATCATAATATAGGAATAAGAAATAGAATTGTGGAATACACATAAACATACAAAATACTATGTCAAGGATACCTGCTAATAAATTTATAACATGTTATGATTAGGATAATCACTTATTTACCTACTTTGGGCTTGGGATGCCCTTCTATGTACCCTCTTACTTCGGGCTTGGGATTCCCTCCCATACACCCTCTTGTTTTTGGGCATGGTATTCCCCCAATGTACCCTCTTATTTTGGTATTGGGATTCCCTCCCATGTACCCTCTTGTTTCGGGATTAATATACCTTCTTTTTTTAGTATTGGGATTCCCTCCCATGTACCCTCTTTTTTCGGGCTTAATATGACCTCTTTTTTTAGGCTTGGGATTCCATCCTATATACCCTCTTGTTTCAGAATTAATATTCCTTCTTTTTTTGGGCTTGGGATTCCCTCCCATGTAACCTTTAATTTCATTAAAAATTTATCATTAACCAATTCATTGGAGGGAGATATAGGTCCCACCCGTCACATAATGAAATCATACATGCATTTTCCACAAGATAAGGGAACATTTATCATATCATAACCCATAAAAAGAGATGGGTTTCATAAACATCATATAATAACACATGAAATGAAATGGGAATCATAAATATTTCATCATATCATATCTTATGAAAAAGAGATAGGTCTCAAAGTCATTTCATCAAATCATAACCCATGAAAAGAAGCGGGTATCAAAAGCATATAACCTGTAGAATAGAAATAGGTGTCATAAACATCACCCCATAAAAAAAATAAACCATTAAAGAAATAATATTAATGGTATTATTGGATCATATTCCCATTAAATAATAAACAATAACAAAGTATGTAATTTTATATAGAGAAGGATTTTGAAATATCACTTGGAACATTTCTAATGGAAAATAATCTTTCGTTGGAGATCACTTTTTAAAACATGAAACATTTTAAAAATAAATTTCTTTGAAAAACAGTTTTAAAAACTTATAATGAATTTTATTAAAACTTCTAAAACATTTCTTGGGTAAAGTATCCTTTATTCATTGAAAAATTATTTTTAAAACATTAAATCTTTTGAAAACCATTTTCTTTGAAAATAACCTAGAAAAATTATAAAGGAAGCGTAATTTTTTTTTTGAAAAAAATTTACTTGAAAACATATAAAATAATATTAAAAAAATTTAAAGCACATTTAAAACCTAAAAAAATATAAAACCTTTTTAGAAAATATGTTTTTGAAATAACATAGATTTCCAACCAAATAGAGAGATATAGTCAGATTTTCTTAAAAAAAATTCTTAGTTATATTAAGTACCAACAAGTAGAAAAATGGTACCAATACATAAATATATCATTAATAAATAGAGGATAAGAAAATTAATTAGTTTTCTTTAGATATGGATCATAATATCTCATTAATGGAAGAATAATCATAAACAATCTTGATAAACTGTGAGATTGTAGCAATAAACCGCTACAACTTTGGTAACTTTAAATCATAATAATATAGAAATAATAACATTAAATGAAGCTTAAAATATCATGAAAAGATTTATATTCAGGATATAACATTTCAAAGTTAATTATATATACCTTATAGAAAAATATAGGTGCATAGCATGGCATGTGTCTAAAGAAGGAAAATTGAGAAAAAATTACTTTTCCAATTTGGTAACTTTTGAACCATAAAATCCATAAAAGAAATATCAACAACATGATATGTAAATACGCAAATTTTTTTTATAATAATAATATAATAAATTCATGGTAAATATATATACCACACAAAATAAATTAGTGGTGAATAAGGTATAAATCTCACGGAAATGAAAGTGAGACGAGAAAACCTTTACCTTAAGTCTTGACTTTATTTTTACATGTTCAATAATACTATATAATAAGTATATGTTTATTATAAATCTACCACATAACCATATTATTATATTTCATACCATATATTATTTTATTATGGCCTTATATTAACTGTTCATTAACAATTTCATGTTTAGGTTATGTTTCAGGTAATAACCACTTTGTTTTTCGTACACGATTATACATGTTATTCTTGGTACTTTTACTTAGATAATTATTTAATTATTTAAAAATTTAAAACATGGTAAAAATATAATATATACTAAGTATATATGTATTTACAATAATCCATAAAATATATAAATAATAAATTAAATGTAACATTCATGGAGATAGTAGTATGGACGTACACATGAATGCTATTTCTATATTATTGTCAAATTAAAAGAAAGAAAGTAAATGAAATATATATGTGTATATATATATATATATTATCATTAAATTATCATTATTATTTAATTTATATCATATATTTTTACTAAACCCGTCCTTGATATGTTTCATGTAAGTGTGAATGAATCACATCACTTTGAGGAGGCGGTAGTCCACACATCCACAAACAAAGTTATCATATTTCCAGAAAATGGAAAGTATGAAGTTATGTTTTATATAATAATTAATGAATCCTAAATAAATCATAAATATCATATATATCATATAAAAATTTGTTTTCCATCATAATGACTAACCATGAGAGGTGGTAATGGAAAGACAAGCTTCGTTTCACGAGTCAGTAGTTCACCATACATGAACAGTAAGTTTGTTACCCGTTTGATGGAAGTGTGTGTAGATGTAGGTTGAAACCTTATAATAACAAAATATAAGAATATTGAGAATACTAAGGTTATAATATAATCCTGGAATAAAAAAATTTGAGGTGGTGGAGAAATAAAATAAAACAAAAGAGTTTGCGGGAGAATGTTACCTCTTCTTTGTGTAACTCCTTTTAATTTGCACAAAAGGGCTTTCATGGATAGATTTATACCCAAATGAAGGATTCTAGGATAAAGTGAGGGATTTTTTGGGATTATTTGGTTTGGTTTTGGACAATAAAAAGTGTCTTGAGAGGTGTGAGTAAGTGAGGGGGGGTGGGGGGGGGGGGGGTGAGTTCCCTATTATAGTGGAGGAGGTGTGGAATTATAGTAAATATAAAAAGGTAAATACTATTGAGAGGTCTACCTTAAATCACGAGCCTCCAATAATTGTCCAAATTTTAACCAAGAGGGGAATTGGTCTAAATATGACTAGAAAATAGCTTTTGGAAAAGTTTCTAATTCATTTTTCTTCTTAATATTATAGTTTAACCATTAAGTAACTAATTTTTACCTTAACTGCTGTAATTAATTTTAATTAATTTCACTAATTTTTTTTCCAAAAAATAGATTATCCTTATTAAAAATTATAAATTATGATTATTAAAAATATGGAATCAATTTTTCTAAATTATAATCATAGTAGTGAAAAAATTTAATTTAAAATTAATCATTTAGATGTGTTGCGAGAACGAGTTTTTTAAGAGAAAATGTTTAATTGTTTGAAATGATTTAATATCTAATTTCAATGTGAAATTGGTTATAATAAATTAAATTAATTTAATTTATGTAAAATTGAACTAATTAAACTTTAAAACCAAAATCAAAATATAATTTAACTATATAATTAAATTATATGAAAATGTAGTTTTGAATTAAAATTCATTATTTTTCACTATTCATCCAAAAATGAAATATTTCAGAAAACTACCAAAAATTCTTCCAAATTGAATTTTTATATTCTGATTTCAAATATTAAGTTAATTTTTTCAAATAAAAATGATAAAATTATCAAAAAAAATATTTAATATGGGTTCACCATTAAAAGGTGGTAAAATTAACTTTTAGAAAAATATATATCTTTATGGGTAAAATTGGTTTTATTCTTATCTCTTATATAGAATACACATAAGATAAATTTTAATTAGTTGAATAATTATACTATATATATATATATCATTAAAATGATTTATCAATTTTTTAAATTAATTTATTAAGGTAAAACTTATTTGATTGTGTAAATATATTTTTCCAACAAAAGGTTTCCTATATTTTCAAAAGGGGTTTTATTTTCATTTATAGTTAGTTGGTAATAAAATAATTCATCTTATATACATGTTTAAACCATATTTTCATAATTAAATTAATCTTATTCATAAATCCTATTCAAATGGCTTGGTAAAAACTATAATAATATTTTAATAAAAATATTAATAATATATTGTTGTTTGGTAAAACTTAGCTTTGTGTGTAACACAAGCTATTGAGGGAACTCGAAATTTTGTGTAACAAAACCCAAACATAGTTTTTCATATACTGAAAATTAATCTAGGTTTTGTGTGTAGCTCAAGATTAACATGGTATTGCGTATAATACAATCCAAAGTTAGTTTTTAAAAAAATATATTCTGTGTTGTGTGAAATGAAAATTATAAAAAATATTAAATTAATTCAAAAAAATATTTCACAAAAACATAGGGTGTTATAGTATCTGTCACTGAAACTCCCATAACATGATAATCCTGCACGTATTTCCATCATATCCTGCTAGAGATATCGACTACTCAACATGCAGATGTTCATCCTCATGGACCATTGGAAGTGGGTCCATCCACTGATCAATAAGCGGTGGCACAACTCTATGCTTTCCTGGAGGAAACACCCCATGAATAGGTCCCTGAACTGAAGCCTCATCACTCAATTGGTCATCACCACAAAACTGTCTTGAAATCATAGTTGGCTATCATCATGGAATCATCTTTAAAATTATCAAGACATACCATGTTCAAAGAGTATATCTAGAAATCTAACTTAGAAAGGATATGAAAATCAAAATATCTAATCCTATATGATGCATGTACCATTAGTTTCCTTCAACTGATTCCTCGATATTATAAGTTAAAATGTAGGTAGTTAGAGTCTTAGTGCGTGGATACGTCAGTCACCACACCAACATTGTTTTCCCTAGCCTATGATCCACACTTGAGACACTTCCACACTATTTCTCTAAGTTCCCAAACCAATTCTCATAACAAGGTTAGAATCCAAACATTGATCAAGGGAAAGACCACCTTTGATTCCACTCTATTAAGACCTGACCCACCAGGGACCGCCTTGCCAATTTTAAGCTGAGTAAGACACCCTAATACTTCCTCTAATAGGCTAGTGGATGGTGACAAGTTTTGTGTAAGAAATACTGAAATTGGGGGGGAGGGGTCTTATCCTATATACCTATGCACACACACAACCAACTCCATACAATAATGTAGAGATATAAAAATATACTGAACATTGAGAGTGTAAACAATGAATGCAATAACCTCTAGGAAATACATATGAGAGTAAACTAGGTATACAAAGTAAAATGGGTAAAATAAATTCCCAACTATAAATCTAGGGGAAAACCCAAAATGAAAATATTTGTAAAGAGTAGATCAGGGGAGAGCTCATCTCAAAATCCTAGAGTCCAACTACCGAACATGGTCAACACCTCAATACACCACTATGCTCCACTGATACCAGGTCTACCATAGTAACTTCTAATCTATCCTTAGACTTCATAAGATACAACAAGTGCAGGAAAATACATTACATGGGTGAGTATATACAGACCATGTATGAAGCCTTGAAAACAAAGAATGGGAAGAAATAATAATAACAAATATCCTGATCAACCCATACAACAAGAGGGTAAAAAATCCCAATAATCAGATATTATCATAAAGAAACTGAAGTGAGAGAGAAAGGAAATATTTATCTCCACTTCTTGATAAGAATAAAGAGTCTACCCACAACTCTAAAGGCACATCATTGATTCTAAAACAACCCACGTAACCATATAAGATACAGAGTGGATGGACCACTATTCACCACTGTTATACCCCAACCCCAACCTTTTTAATTATTTTTAATTATTAAATTGTATTTGGAATCATTTTTGAGTTTCAGACTGAAATGGTTTTCATATTTTAAATTTTATTTTTTTCAACATGGGTGAATAGTTGGCACAAGGTTAGTAGAAACCATGTACAAACCATGTGGGTGCATTTGTAGTTTTTAGAAGAGTTGACCACATGAATAGAACACCATTTCCTTAACTGTGTGCCCAATCCATATGGGGTTTCTAGATGTGCAGAGAGGACCACATGGTTGGAAAACTATTTTTCTAGCCATTCTTCCAAACCGTGTGAGCTAAAAAAGTGGAAAAAATGTTTTATTATTATTATTATTATTGTTTTATTATTATTATTATTGTTGTTGTTGTTATTGTTGTTGTAGTTGTTTTTTGTTGTTTTATTATTATTATTATTATTATTATCATTATAACCTATCTCCTCTCCTTTCCCCTCTTACCCATTTTTCCCCACCCTCATCCCTCTCACTTGAACCATGCTCGATAGGGGCTTCCCCGTACCCACCACCACCTCCTACCCTCTCCCTCTAACATATGATTTTCAAGCCAGTTTCTTCTGTAATCACTCCAGGTAGGGTTTTCTTATTCTCCTATCACTTATTCTCTTCATATTTCTTGGTTTCTCTTTCCCCCCTTGCGGTTCTTGCAACCCATGGTAAACCTTAACCTAATTTTGGGTGTTTCTCTTGTTGCTTTTTGATGTCTAAGGTCCTTGGGTCTTGTTGAGGCGAATTCTAACCATGAATGTTGAAGTTAGTGAGTTCAACATCAATTTTGGGTAAGGTTTATTCTGTATTTATTCTTTGGACCAATTTTAATTTAGGATTTCACACCTTTTTAGTTTCTAGTATTTTTTTTCAAGTGCATTTTGGGTCTTTATTCATGAATGAGACTTACACACATATGCATGGGTAAGGTGTATACATATATATATATATATCATCTTTGTACATATTAAGTCTTGGATAGGGGAGTATCTATATTGAATATAGGGGTATTTATAGATATATTTATAGGTTAATATGTGTGTGAGTGTAAAAAGAGGGTATTTTTATTCTGTATACCTTTTGGGGTGGAATTGAATTTTCTTCATCAAAAGTAGTGTGTTTTGAGGTAGGTTCCCTATGTATAAGAATTTAATTTGAATTACATGATTTATTGAGTATTTTAAAAGGAATTTGTTATTATTATGTAGTATATATGTGCTATGAAAATTGATTGTGGCTCTCATAAATGGTTTTTCAATTATATTACATGATTTTCCTAAACTTCCTACATGGTTCTTTTTTGACAAACATGTTTTCCAACTCTAAATGAAAAATAAGTTATTTTAAATGACCCATTGGTTTTCTAAATGGTTTTGAATATGCAATGGGTAATTTCAAGGGTGTTTTGGTGTGTGTTTGTGTGAAATGGTTGTGAAATGGATTTCTCCTCAGGATTTATTGATAAATAGTGCTTTGACATGTAGAGGTTGGCTTTGAATGAAAGTGAAATTGTTTGTGTTTTGAAAAAGGATAAATTTCATGAGTTGTAAAGTTATAGTAATTGGGAACCTTGGCTACCTAGGCAGGTTACTAAGGACTAGTATGTCAGTTTATTTGGTAGGGCACTGACTCAGGATCCCTGTAAGTTTTACACTATAAAAATAACTAAATAAAATGATGATGTTTTGGGGACCACTAGAAATTTATATTTGACCTCTCTAACGGTTATTTAATGAGATAATATTATATGGTTCGATCACCGAGGTATGATGATTTTAGGATCTAGTTGACCTAGATGCTTAGGGACTTCCCATGGCGATTTCTCTCTTTTTCTACAACTCTCCATGGTACCATTTTTAAAAAAATTCTTTTTGTTGTTATGTACCTATACCATGACACCTGTTTTAGTATCAATTATCTTTTTTAAGGAATTTTTATGAAATGTATTTCAAGATTTGAAAAATATTTTAAAAATATAATCAAAAGTAGTTTTCTTAAAAATGGAATCTTGTTACATGTTTTTCTTTAAGAGTAGAAAACCATATTTTTATATGTCTTATTTTCAAACTATAATGATAGGATATATTTTTGTAGGTAAGGCATAAGGTGTTGTTCTCTTTTGAAAATACTACAAGGAATTTTAATTCTCAAACTTTTATTCTATATCATTTTTTATTTTAGGTCTCCCAGCTCTAGTTAACTCATGGAAAGATGTTGGTTTAGTGTATATTGGTGACCCATGAGGTCACATGAAGGTATGTGTAGTTTATTTCTTTTCTAATCTAGTTACAGTTTTTTTTAATTTATTAATCTTCATTTTTTTCTTATTATAAATCATTCCAAATAGAGTTATGCTTAATTATTGACACTAGTTATTAGATTGGGAGGATCCAAAATGACTCTTAATCCTTCTTGTAGGCTGGATTGGGTGATCAGTTCAGGCTCTACTAGGGTTGGTTCATGAAAAATGGTATCAAGGGAATTAAACCATGTTATTTAGGGATGTATTGTAGTTTGGTGTTATTATTTTTATAATTCAAGTGGTCACTCATAGGTAAGTACTTGATCACTATATAATTGAAAGGAATATTGGATTTCCAGGGTGGTCTAATGTGGTTTTACTTAAAAAATATGATCTTTTCTCTCAGTTGTATTTGAGGTTCTTGATTTTTTTTGAGAATTTTTGGTTAGTTTTGAGATTTTATAGTAATTTTTGAGGGATTTAGTGGGTGAATAGTTACTATAAATGGTCTATAAAACCATGAATAAACCATAAAACTACCTTTAATAAACTCTAATGTGCTCACCCATTTAGTGCATGGTTCTCTAGACTGTGTCATTGAGCTATGTATAGAATATCTGTTTCTATGTATTTAGAATTTTGATCTTTTGAGTTTTGATTTGATTTTGTTATTCTTGGTGTGGGTTTAAGTTATTTTTTGGGTTATTACCCTTTTATTTTAAAAATATTTTTTATTTATGAGAATTGGGTTTCCAAAATGAAAATATTTGGATGTTTTAAAATTAAAGGGAAATTGATTTGGAATTTTTAGAAGTTTGGGGAAATATGGAAGAAAAGTGAATTGGGAATTTGAAAAATATTTTTTTAGATGATAAAATGGTATGTGTAACCCCTGATATTTCATATGGATGTTCACATATGAGTTTATGTATTTGAAAAGTGCAAGTTGGTATGTATGTGGGAATGGAAACACATGTGATGGTTCAAGGGATATTATGGATGAGTATTTAAAAACAATGATTTGAAATGGTTTTTAAAAAGTGATTTTTGAAAATTAAAATGGTTTCTATTAAAAAATGTCTTCTTTTCTAATGGGATTTTAGGTTTCAAAGGGAAATGTGAGGTAGTTTTTAAAATTTGAAAGTTTATGTGCTGAAATGGTTTTTAGTATGAAAGGACATGAAATAGGAAAATGGATTAGTAAAATGTGATTAAATATTATGTATAGTTTTAGAAGTGTAAATTGTTTTTTTCTTGAAGTGGGG
This sequence comes from Viscum album, assembly GCA_963277665.1. Lineage (NCBI taxonomy): Eukaryota > Viridiplantae > Streptophyta > Magnoliopsida > Santalales > Viscaceae > Viscum > Viscum album. The sequence goes on from OY728159.1 coordinate 373,826,960, forward strand.
GAAATTGAATTTAGAAATGGTGGATTTTAAGAGAGGGTTCGTGGTATATTTTGTGATGTTGTTGTGGGTTTTTTGGTTGAGGTTTGATTTGGTTTTTTGATGTGTTGGATTATGGGCTTGGTGTTTTGTTTGGAATGTTATTATTTTTATTTTTGGGTTCAACATTGATTTGGATTTGTGATCTATAATATTTAAATTATGACACCCAGAATGATCTAGAATGTTTATTAGGAGTATTTTCTAGTTTCTTTCCTTATCCAGACTCCTTATGGAGTGGTGGAGTCAGGTTATTCTCAATATTTTCCTATTTTTTGTAGTGGTTGAGTTCTGTTAGATGTTATAGAGTGGTATATCTCATGGGTATTTAACAATGTTAATAGACTATGAATGGATATGTTGACCATTTCAAGGATCTAGTTCATTTTCTTTGGAAATAACATTGAAAATTTTATTGAAAGATCCTCTCTTCATGTGGGGTATCTATCTAGATATTAAAGAACAAGTTGTTTCATTCAGGATAGTATATTTTAGGATGTTGGTGAATGAGGTATTCCTATATAAGATAGTTTCCATGGGGAAGCCAATAGTGGTTGGAAATATAGTTTCTCTTGATGATCGTTAAGGTTCCTCATCTGGTGAGAAGTGTGAACCAGAGGAACCTATTGCTAGGGTATCTCCTTCATCAATTTAAACTTCATATTTGATGGATTACTCACTTGTTTCATTCAGTGTGATCATTTTGTGAATTATAATATATTTTTTATAGTTCTATAAAGTATTGTTATTAGTGTGGCCACTTAGGACCCCTAAAGAGGTTATGTAGGTTGTGTTTCTATAAGAGTCTGCAAACCCTTTTTTTTGGTATTTTATAAAAAGACACTTTTCGGAAAGGGGGAAGATTGTAACGACCCAAAATTTTGAATAAATATTGTTTACTAATTTTGTGTGTTATTTTATTTTTGATACTCAACAAAACTGTTTCATTTGATAGCATGAGTATAATTAAAATGAGACCGTTGGGTTTTGACTGTTATATGACCATTGGTCAATATGACCGCTGTAAACTAAACGTTTCGATTATTGTCTCTAAATACAAGTAATATTGGTTAATTAATATAGAAAGAATATTTGATGGCCTCACCCAGTAGTCTTGGACCGATTGAAGCCCATCTAACAGAACTTGGGAAGGAGGTAGCACCACTGGGCTTTGCTCTGGACCAAACCCAAGCCGAACTTCATCGTGTGAAGCTAGAATGGAATCTCCTTTGCGAGAAGTTCAAACTGGTAGAAATTACTACTCGTGCGATGTTGGCTGAGCCTCCATCAGATTCTCTCACCTTAGCACACCTTACACTTAGGTCCAATGCTGGTGTGATAAGGGGCTATGTAAGGAGACCATAACTGCCTTGTGTAATCCTTTGTTTTAAATAAAAATTGGGATTTATTCTTAAGATGAAGTTTATGAATTTTCAAATGACCAGATAAATATAGTATGCATATTTATGATGAATTTTAGAAAAAGAATATTTTAAAAATGTTTATGTAAACCTTAAATAATTAAAAACGTGTAATGATATTCAAAAAAATGATCTTCTACAATTATGTCCAGTACAAAACTTAGAGTCTAATAAGATCAACATGATTTTTGATGAATAGTAAATTATGAATAGTAATTTTATGATTAGGATTGGTAATGTGTCCAAATGGATTAGTAATCTCACTTAAATAAAGCATTAATATAATCTAGGCACCTTGATTAAGTAATATGATTAAATAAAATGGTTAAATAACGGTTTCATATATTATTATTCAAGTATTAGTTTTTTTCGGGTGAATAGTGTTTTTTAATTAAAAATTAAATTAAAAATATTTAGAAAAATATTTTTATAAAATGGATTTCATTTTTGAACTCAGAGCATCGATATTATTTTAAGGTAATTTTTGGGGATTTTTCTGAAAAGGATGAATTTTCAGTGAATAGTGTATTTATTTAAAAATTAAATTAAAAATATCTAGAAAATTATTTTTATAAAATGGAGTTTATTTTTGAAATCAAAGCATTGATGTTTTGTTAAGGTGAAATTTTGGGATTTTTCTGAGAAAGTTGAATTTTAAGTGAATAATAAAAATACAGTTTTAGGGTTTCAGTATGTATAATGGCATCATAATTGTGTCATAATGATGTCATGAGATATTTTAAGGGTTGTCCGACCAAAGGTGATGAATTATTGTATGGGGGTACCCATGTGTCCAATACCATGGGCAAGCCCATGGTTTGGCCAAAACCACCAATGAGGTGTCCCTTGGCCATTAATGCATTGTCCCCTCACTTTCCCTATAAATACCAAGCAATCCTCTCATCCATTCGACTACCAACTCTCCCCCAACGAAGCTCTGGTCTCATTACCTCCCAAGGAGTCCTCCCAAGGTTCCCCCAAGCCCTCAAGGTCCCAACCTTTGAGTTTTAAGAGTTACGTTTTAAGGTAAGGGATCTGACCCCCTCTCTTTCTTTTCAAGTGATCTCTTTTATGTCATTTCTTTTATGCTCCATGTTCTTATGTTTGAGGATGTTATTTTATATTAATTATACTGTCCTTTTTATTTTCATATGATGAGATACCCCCTCTTACTCTCATCATTTCATTTTATGAAAGTTTAAGTGGCGCCGATAGGCTGCCTAAATTTTTGTAACAGATTCTTTCACCCTTCTCATTTTCAAAGTTCTACTTTCATGTTAAGTCTTTCAAGTTCCTTTTTATTATGTTGGGGTATGATATCTATATCTATCATACTGATCTTTTATGATCGTATGATGAGAGACCCCATTTTATCTCTTCAATTCAGTATTTTGAAGTTTTAAGTGGCGCCATTAGGCTGCCGAATTTTTAAGGGATTCGTTCACCTTTCTCATTTTTCAAAGTTCTACTTTCATGTAAAGTATTTCAAGTTCCTTTTTATTATGTTGGGGTATGATCTCTATATCTATCATACTGATATTTTATGATCATATTATGAGATACCCCATTTGATCTCTTCAATTCAGTATTTTTAAGTTTTAAGTGGCGCCGTTAGGCTGCCGAATTTTTAAGTGGTGCTTTCACCCTTCTCGTTTTGAAGTTCTACTTTCATGTCAAGTCTTTCAAGTTACTTTTTATTATGTTGGGGTATGATATCTATATCTATCATACTGAACTCTTATTTTAATATGATGGGAGACCCTATTTGATCTCTTCAATTCAGTATTTTGATGTTTTAAGTGGCGTCGTTAGGCTGTCGAATTTTTAAGGGATTCGTTCACCTTTCTCATTTTTCAAAGTTCTACTTTCATGTCAAGTCTTTAAAGTTACTTTTTATTATGTTGGGGTATGATCTCTATATCTATAATACGGATCTTTTATTTTCATATTATGATAGACCCTATTTGATCTCGTTAATTCATTTTTTGAAGTTTAAGTGATGCCATTAGGCTGCCGAATTTTCATAAGAGAAATCTTATTTTTGTCTTCCTTTCATGTTCTTCATTTCATATGGTACATCTTTAAAATTTCCTTACCATGTTCATATATCCTTCATATTATGTCCCTCTAGTGTTTTATGGGTCATTTATGAATGTTTGACCCATGTCCCCTCTCTTTTCAATGTTTTCTAAAACCCCGAAATGTAGCCATTATGTTTCGGAATTTTCGTCTCAAAATGCCTCTCTCTTTTCTCAAAATTATTTTATGTTATTAAGTGAATACTCAAATCTCTTATTTATATAGGGGTATTCACATATATATCAAAATGTTCTATTTTAAATTCTGGGATTTACATACATGAAACCCGCTTTCCCTTTCCGTGGGTTTAAAGTGACATAAAGATCATGTCTTTAAAGCAGTTTTTAAAACGTTATGATTATGAAATGAAACCCATTTATTTTATGCTATATGGGTTGTTTATGAAATGATTTATGATGATATATGTGGATCACATTATAATAAAGACATTTCAAGGGTGCGCCCAGATAGCACTCCAATGCATTGGGTAAAGACTTAATCTCTAGAGATGACCTTTTAGACTGATACCTTGGTGAATAACATTTGGTAATTTTTAATGACACCTTGGGGATGGACCTTGGTGAAACGAAATGATTGTCAATATTAAATGTTGTAGCCACATCTTCAAGTTATGAAATAAATTATTTTTATTATGATATGCCTCATGATTTCATTCTCATCCCTTAAAGTTCATTTCATGACTTTATTGATGTATCTCAAGTTCACATGTTAAGTGTTTCCCTTGTTTCCCTTACTGTGCCTTCTGCTCACCCTTTCTTTTGATGTATGTACCCAGGTTATGAGACACAGTAATGAACCTAGTATCAACTTAAGGAGAAGCCTTTCAAGTGTTTAAGAAGAATGTTTTTGTTGTTTTCATGTATTATGTTCCTGGTTTCCATGACACTAAACCTTAAAGATCCTCAGTTCTGTGTAATGTAATGAAAGTTTATGTTATAAAAAGGCGGGATGCTATAGTTGGTATCAAAGGATGGTTTAGTTATTTGTGGAAATTACGATATGAAAACTTTAGGAAGAACCCTATATAAAAGTTTAAATATAGGAAATCTTCCTGGTATTTTGGTGAGTATTGAGTAAGGGGTTTCCAAGCAAATGCATCCCTATCTGGATACGAGTAGGTAGTGGTGGCTCTGGCACATATGTAAATAGGGGTAAAATATGAAAACACCTCTTTGAGCTAGACTCGAACGGGAACTGGTACAAGAAAATGGGCCTTGCTGCACTCTTGGTTATGACACTCCCGAGGGATATGCTTTGGTAAATTCATAAGCTTAGTATGAACCATTATTAAAGGAACAAAGATAAAATAAAATAAAGATTCACATAAGAATATATGATCATGGATAACCTAGATTGGAACCTTGGGGATCACAAGTTAGGGTATACTTTCCTTCTACAATTTTATCCTTCTATGCTTAAAGTTTCCTTTTAATGATTATTGGCTAAGTATTCAAGCCCCTAATTATACTTTCTTTTCTTAGTTAATGGCGGGAAATGGAAGAACATGTCCCAATAACCAATGTGATAGGAAATGCGACGATTTCTGTATTAATATGACAGAGATGATTAGGGGATTAAAATATGATTATTATTTTGGAAGATGTTCACTATTTTGGGAACCCTATTTGATCGAGGTAAATAGATTACTACGGTATTTTGTTTGAGGAGTAAAGGTTGACTTATATTTTGAAGAATCGATTAATTTAAGGCGGACTTATAGTAATTTAAGTTAATTATGGAAATGATTAACCTATCTTGGGCTAAATTTTTTAGGTTAGTTACTGTTGTTATAAGATGTTAGGAGTGGTTGATGTTGTTTGGAGATGAATGATAAAGTTTACCTTGGAAGAATATGTTATAAAATCATTCTTGTATTTGGGTTTCAATCTTAGTTTGGTTTATTTTGAGGAATTTTAAGAACCGTTATTTACGGAATGGTCGATGGTGAACTTTGGGTAGTACCATGGAACGTTGAAGATTTAAAGTAGTTTCCCTTCCTCTGTGGTTCTTTATTTTGGAAGAGTTGTTTTATATTACCCTTTCTGTTTTTGGGATAATGTTTAAAGATAGAAGAAATAGATAGTTAATCTTTGGTGTATTATGTGATTCTCTATAAGTTGATTCTTGTGATTTGATGAGACCAAGTAGTTTTGAATGCTCATCGTTTAGAGAAAAGATCAGTTTTGGTAGAAACTTTTTAAAGGGTGAAACTCTACATGAAGGTAGGTATATTTAATTATGTTTTTGTTCTATGTAGTAAATGAATTCCTCAAAATTATGAAAAGAAATGTAAAAAAAATGTTGTTTGTTTATGTTTCCTACTAGGTAATCAAATACCATTTACACACATCATAAGTTTGGGATTTTCTCATGGTCAACTTTCTCCTAATCATGTTTTCTATCACTCTCCCCCAGAACTTGACCCTTTTTTTTTTCTTCCATATCCATGTTTTCCCACATGGAATCCTAGTATGGGTTAACTCGGGTGACCTTTGTACTTCCCTTTGTTTCTTTTAAAGTAATAGTTTTACTGACTCCTTTTCCGATGTGGGACTTTCAATGAAATTTCAAAACCCGTTTTTTTTAAAAACAATTGAGAGGACACAATTTCTTAAGGGGGGAAGATTGTAACGACCCAAAATTTGGAATAAATCTTGTTTCCTAATTTTGTGTGTTATTTTATTTTTGATACTCAACAAAATTGTTTCATTTGATAACATGTGTATAATTAAAAAGAGACTGTTGGGTTTTGACTATTATATGACCATTGGTCAATATGACCGTTGTAAACTAAACGTTTCAATTATTGTCTCTAAATACAAGTAATCTTGGTTAATTAATATAGAGAAAAGATTCTATGGCCTCACCGAGTAGTCTTGGACCGATCGAAGCCCATATAACAGAACTTGAGGAGGTGGTAGCACCACTGGGCTTTGCTCTGGACCAAACCCAAGCCGAACTTCATCGTGTGAAGCTAGAACGAAATTTCCTTTGCGAGAATTTCAAACTGATAGAAATTACTACTCGTGCGATGTTGGCCGAGCCTCCCTCGGATTCTCTCACCTTAGCACATCTTACACTTAGGTCCTATGCTGGTGTGATAAGGGGCTATGTAAGGAGACCATAACTGCCTTGTGTAATCCTTTGTTTTAAATAAAAATTGGGATTTCTTCTTATGATGAAGTTTATGAATTTTCAAATGACCGGATAAATATAGTATGCATATTTTTGATGAATTTTAGAAAAAATGATATTTTAAAAATGTTTATGTAAACCTTAAATAATTAAAAACTTGTAATGATATTCAAAAAAATGGACTTATACAATTATGTCCAGTATGAAATTTAGAGTCTAATAAGATCAACTTGATTTTTTATGAATAATAAAGTATGAATAGTGATTTTATGATTAGGATTGGTAATGTGTCCAAATGGATTAGTAATCTAACTTAAATAAAGCATTAATATAATCTAGGTACCTTGATTAAATAATGTGATTCAATAAAATGGTTAAATAACGGTTTCATATATTATTATTCAAGTATTAGTTTTTTTCAGGTGAATAGTGTTTTTTAATTAAAAATTAAATTAAAAATATTTAGAAAAATATTTTTATAAAATGGATTTCATTTTTGAACTCAGATCATCAATATTATGTTACGGTAATTTTTGGGGATTTTTTCTGAAAAGAATGAATTTTCGGTGAATAGTGTATTTATTTAAAAATTAAATTAAAAATATTTAGAAAAATATTTTTATAAAATGGAGTTCATTTTTGAAATCAAAGCATTGATTTTTGGTTAAGGTGAAATTTTGGGATTTTTCTGAGAAAGTTGAATTTTCAGGGAATAGTAAAAATACAATTTTAGGGTTTTGGTATGTTTAATGACATCATAACTGTGTCATAATGATTTCATGAGATATTTTAAGGGTTGTCCAACCAAAGGTGATGAATTATTGTATGGGGGGACCATGTGGCCAATACCATTGGAAAATACCATGAGCAAGCCCATGGTTTTTCCAAAACCACCAATGAGGTGTCCCTTGGCCATTAATGCCTTGTCCCCTCACTCTCCCTATAAATACCAAGAAATCCTCTCATCCATTCGACTCCCAACTCTCCCCCAATGAAGCTCTGGTCTCATTACCTCCCAAGTAGTCCTCCCAAGGTTCCCCCAAGACCTCGATGTCCCAACCTTTGAGTTTTAAGAGTTACGTTTTAAGGTAAGGGATCCGACCCCCTCTCTTTCTTTTCAAGTGATATCTTTTATGTCATTTATTTTATGCTCCATGTTCTTATGTTTGAGGATGTTATTTTATATTAATTATACTGTCCTTTTTATTTTCATATGATTAGATAACCCCTCTCACTCTCATCATTTCATTTTATGAAAGTTTAAGTGGCGCCATTAGGCTGCCGGAATTTTTGTAACGGATTCTTTCACCCTTCTCATTTTCAAAGTTCTACTTTCATGTCAAGCATTTCAAGTTCCTTTTTATTATTTTGGGGTATGATCTATATATCTATCATAATGATATTTTATGATCATATGATGATATACCCTATTTGATCTCTTTAATTCAGTATTTTGAAGTTTTAAGTGGCGCCGTTAGGCTGCCGAATTTTTAAGGGATTCGTTCACCTTTCTCATTTTTCAAAGTTCTACTTTTATGCCAAGTCTTTCAAGTTCCTTTTTATTATGTTGGGGTATGATATCTATATCTATAATAATGATATTTTATTATCATATTATGAGCAACTCCATTTTATCTCTTCAATTCAGTATTTTTAAGTTTTAAGTGGCACCGTTAGGCTGCCGAATTTTTAAGTGGTTCTTTCACCCTTCTTGTTTTGAAGTTCTACTTTCATATCAAGTCTTTCAAGTTCCTTTTTATTATGTTGGGGTATGATCTCTATATATATATCATACTAAACTCTTATTTTAATATGATGAGAGACCCTATTTGATCTCTTTAATTCAGTATTTTGAAATTTTAAGTGGCACTGTTAGGCTGCCGAATTTTTAAGGGATTCGTTCACCTTTCCCAGTTTTCAAAGTTCTACTTTCATGTCAAGTATTTAAAGTTCCTTTTTATTATGTTGGGGTATGATATTTATATCTATCATACTGATCTTTTATGTTCATATGATGAGATACCCCATTTTATCTCGTCAAATCATTTTTTGAAGTTTAAGTGACGCCGTTATGCTGCCGAATTTTCATAAGAGAAATCTTATTTTTGTCTTCCTTTCATGTTCTTAATTTCATATAGTAAATATTTCAAATTTCATTACCATGTTCATATATCCTTCATATTCTGTCCCTCTACTGTTTTATGGGTCATTTATGAATGTTTGACCCATGTCCCCTCTCTTTTCAATGTTTTCTAAAACCCCGAAATGTAGCTGTTATGCTGCAGAATTTTCGTCTCAAAATGCCACTCTCTTTTCTCAAAATTATTTTATGTTATTAAGTGAATACTCAAATCTCTTATTTCTACAGGGGTATTCACATATATATCAAAATGTTCTATTTTAAATTCTGGGATTTACATACATGAAACCCACTTTCCCTTTCTGTGGGTTTAAAGTGACATAAAGATCATGTCTTTAAAGAAGTTTTTAAAACATTATGATTATGAAATGAAATCCATTTGTTTTATGATATATTGGTTGTTTATGAAATGATTTATGATGATATATGTGGCTCACATGATAATAAATACATGTCATGGGTGCACCCAGATATCACTCCAATGCATTGGGTAAAGACTTAATCTCTAGAGATGACCTTTTAGACTGATAACTTGGTGAATAACCTTGGTAATTTTTAATGACACCTTGGGGATGGACCTTGGTGAAATGAAATGATTGTTAATATTAAATGTTGTATCCACATCTTCAAGTTATGAAATACGTTATTTTTATTATGATATGCCTCATGATTTCATTCTCATGCCTTAAAGTTCTTTTCATGACTTTATTGATGTATCTCAAGTTCACATGTTAAATGTTTCCCTTGTTTCCCTTAATGGTCCTTCTTCTCACCCTTTCTTTTGATGTATGTACCCAGGTTATGAGACACAGTAATAAACCTATGATGAACTTAAGTAGAATCCTTTCAAGTGTTTAAGAAGAATGTTTTTGTTGTTTTCATGTATTATGTTCCTCATTTTCAAGACACTAAACATTAAAGATCCTCAGTTCTGTGTAATGTAATGAAAGTTTATGTTATAAAAAGGCGAGATGATATAGTAACCGTGACAATTAAAAATCAAAAATTCAAACTTAAACATTCAAATTTCAACTCCACCGCCATCATCACCTTGATCCACAAGCCCTGACAGGCGAACCCATCGGGACATCATGCGCCGACCTTGAAAAATGGATCCTCTCGATTGCTGCATCACCTCGAGTCTCGACACTAAGTGCAAATTCATACCAATATGATTCAAACAGGGATGCCAGCGAGCTACACCGACGACTGCTATTTCCAGCACCATCGGAGAAAAATCCTAACACACTGTCTCGTAAAACTGAAATCATTTACTGACTGAACCAAAATCAATTGCAAAACCTCTGCGATAAAAACAACAATCAAAAACTTCACATCCAACTCCAACAACCATCACGAATAGCAAAAAATAGGTTAAACCGCATCAACCAGAATGAGGGTGAGTTTCACCAACGTCCTTCATCACCATTATCGACGGTCCAGATCCAAAACAAACAACCCTCCATGTCCAGGAACAACCAGGCCGAAGTCACTAAAGAAACCCTACTCAAAACATAAAAGCAAAGAGAAAGTAGAAGAAACCACACATCGCCACCATCCGTAGATCCAGCAGTGTATGAGCTTATGTGTGTGTTTTATATTAACCAAACATGTTGTTTCGAACATAGAAATAGAAACCTTTTGAGTTTTTCCTTGTTTTGTGTTTCTATTTTTTGAAACCCTCCCATTTTGGATATCTTAGTGGATTACTATTTGGTTTGAGCTTTTAAAGTTTGAGGTGGATAGAATATTTGAGTAAATTATGAATAAATGTTTCTATGGATTTTACCCTTTGAGAACTCATTGGTGAAGAACAATTGTTTTAATGATCATTTGTCTTGTTAAAACATGGTTGTTTGGGGAATTCTCAACTATGTCTTATCTCCATGATCTGATTAGTTGGTCCCAGTTGTCTTTTTTCAAAAATTATCCTTTTGAGTTATTGTGTTTTGGAAATTATTTAAGGTTATTGATTAGGTTCTAGTGGTTTCACTGAGAATCACTTTATTATTTTTATGCCTCTTTTTCTTTGGGAGTTTTCTTAAGTCCAACATCTAAATCCTATCTCTTAGTGAAATTGATTTCTGATTTGATTGAATTACATTTCCTTTTAATCTATGGGGGACTCCATTGAAATGGTTGTGTCTTTTGGGGAGGTTCTAGATCTTTTCATTGTGGATGAGGACATTTTTATATTCATGTATCAACTATTTTGGGGTTTTTTCTTCTGTCTGTTTGTGGGTTGTTTTGGTTTGGTAAACCAAGGTATCTCCAAAATTTTAAAATGGTGGGGATACCACTATAGGGAGAGATCGAGATCAACCTTTTCTAGTTTTAATTATGTATTAATATGGTGGGGGGTACCATATAAGTACCCTATGGTAAACATGGTTTACAAGTGTTCTTGACAGGGCACATTCTTGTTTCCGCTCCACCGAACTTGACCATAGTAGTTCATATATCTTGGGAAGTGGGTCATGTGATGGATGATTTCAAAGAACATAAACATACCAAGATGGTTTTATCTTAGTGATAATTATCTTAGGAGTTATGGTGTACCTTTTTTGAGGTTATGTTTAGAGATATGAGTCCCTCAATCAACGTCCCATCATTTTTCAGTTCGAGTCCTTGTGCCTCATCAATTGTTTCTTTGGATAATGAGTTGGTTCCTTTAGAATGACCTTACAAGATTTTTTGGATTTTATAGTTTTGGGTTATAGATTAAAATTGAGTCTTTGGTCACCGTTCTTCAAATGGTTAAGGTTTTATTTTCATGGAACTTGTCTTTTTTTCCCTGTTAGCCAAGTCTTTTAGGACTTTCTGGGGGAAGAAAGTTTTAATGATGGGGAAAGATGTCACATAATGGCCTAAAGTGTTTTAATTATTATTAATTATTTTTATTTATTAAATAATATTTATCCTCCTTGAGTTTTAGGATGAATTGGGTTTTAAATTTAAATATTTGGGGTTTTCAGCATGGGCACACGATTGTCACACAATTAATAGAAACTGTGGGAAAACCATGTAGGTGCATCTATATTTTTTAGCAGAGCTAACTGATTAATCAGTGAATAGTTTCCTTAACCATTTTACTTGCATGTGCGGGGTGGGGTGTCTAGATGACCAAAGAGGTTCAAATTGTTAGTGTATGGTTTGGACATCCATGTGGTCAAACTGTGCGAGCTAAAAAAAGGAAAAAATGTTTTATTATTATTATTGTTGTTTTATTATTATTATTATTATTATTATAACCAATTACCTCTCCCTCCCCCTCTTACCCATCATGCCCCAACCCCCCCCCCCCCTCCTCTTTCTAAACCCATACCCTATAGGGGCTTCCCCGCACACGCCACTACCTCCTTTCTTCTTCCTCCATCTTCTGATTTTCAAGATGATTTATTGTGTGGTCTCAACATATAGGGTTTTATTATTCCCTTATTCATTATTCACTTCCTATTTCTTAGTTTATCTTCCACCCCTTACTATGTTCATGACCCAGGGTAAACCCTAACACTATTTTGGGTGTTTCTCTTGCAGCTTCCTGATGTCTAGGGCCCTTGGGTCTTGTTGAGGCTGATTCTGATCACGACTGTTGAAGGAAGTTGGTTTGACATGTGTTTTGGGTAAGCATTCATCTATTTTTATTCATTGGACCAAATTTAATTAGAGAGTTCATAATTTTTTAGTTTATGGTATATTTTTTGTGTGTGTTTTGGACTGTCGTTCGTGAAGTAAACTTACACACATATGCATGGATAAGGCATATATATATACATGATATTTGTACATATTACCTCATGGTGAGGGGAATATATACACTGTATCTTGAGGTGGGTATATTTAAATGTATAGGATCTTATGTGCGTAAGTTAAAAAGTGGGTCTTTTGCTTCCTTGGACCTTTTGGGGTGTATTTGAATTGTCTTCATAAAAAAAACATGTTTTGAGGTAGGTTCCCCATTTATTTGACTTTAATTTGAATTACTTGATTTCATGACTATTTTAAAGGGGAGTTTTTATTATTATATTGTATTTATGTGAAATTAAAATTTATTTTTTATCTCAGAAATGGTTTTTAAAATTTTTTACAAGATTTTCCTAAACATCCAACATGGGTATTCTTTGTCAATCATGTTTTCCAACTCGGAATGAAACATAAGTTATTTAAAATTTCCCATTGGTTTTATAAATTATTTTGAATATGTAATGGGTAATTTTAAAGGTGTTATTTTTTGTGTGTGTGTGAAATGGATTTTCCCTAAGGCTTTATTGAAGGATAGTGCTTTGACATGTGGAGGTTGGATTTGAATGAAAGTGAACTTGTGTGTGGTTTGAAAAATGGGAACTTCCATGAGTTGGAAAACTAGATCACATGGGAACCATAGGTACCTAGGTGGGTTACTAAGGACTCATAACACCCCAAGATTCCATGGTATGCTTCTCTTTGAATAGTACAACAACGTGTGTTGTACGCAACTTCGAGTTCTAACACACCACAACCAATCAAACTAGCCGTTATGAATAGTAATACCCACTTTTTAAAATTTTATAAATTTTATCTTTCAAAATGGACTTTATTTTGGATTCGTAATATCAAAATTAGCTTAGGGTGATTTTTTGGTATTTTTATGAAAACTTTCAATTTTTGATGAATAGTAAAAAACACTGAGTTATAGTTTAAAACCGAATTTTTATTTAAATAATTATTTATTTTATTTAAATTTATTTTAGGTCAAAATAGATACATAATACCTATATAAGTTCAATTTTATTCATTGGAGTCATTTTATAATAATTTTAGATATATAAAAATTTTATTGAACTTTTTACCGTCTTTTACCCACCTCTTAAGAGCATTTGCAAATTTACATAAAACTTAATTTTACCACTTTTGTGAGTTGAATTTAAAAAATCCAAGAGACACAGTTGATATCAGTAAGTAAAATGCGGTTCAATAAGATGAAAATAATTTTTGGTGAATAGTAACTTTTTACTTTTATTTACAACGGTTAAAAGTAAATAGGGTAATTAAGGATAAAAATGATATTATTATTACCCTAAAACATGTCCTAATTCTATTGGATAAGTTTAATTCGACCAAAAAAAACTTATGAATAAAATATGATCCTTTAGGTCCACTTGGATTAGATTAGGACATTTATTATTATTTAATTCAAAGAAGAGGTAAAATTGTTAAATTCAAAGTTTAATAACTAAAACATTTTTAATATAGGGTTACACATAAGATAAATTAGACTATAAATATTCATTATAAATATAAAAACATTTCCTACATAATTATATTTTATTTATATTTTTTATAAATTAAATAAGTTAATTTATTTTTGACACAATGATGATGCAGTAATTACCTAATTAATTAAATATTAAAATAATTGATATTATAAATATCCAAATAAATATAATTTATGACTTTTTATGAATTAAAATACTTTTATAGGTTAATATGAAATATTAAGGTTAGTTATATTAATTTGGTTCGAAGTAAAAATGCTGTTATAAATTTAGAAAAAACAAAATACCAAATAGTGTCGAAATTGACATAAAAGAGTTAAAAAACAATATTATATTATTAATTGATATTCTATTCCTAAAAATCTAATATTCGTCCAAAAGACTTATATAGTGATATTCGTATTATTAATTAACCACTAGGGGTTCTCTTGGAAGTATATAGTAAGTTTATTAACCATATAATATAAAAATACAAAGAGACATGGTAAATGTCAAACTATTTAACTAAGAGTGAAATATAAAAGATAACGTTAATATAGTGAACCAAACCTATATAAAACCTATTGGTTGAGTGGTTTTAGACCCATAACCACCTTATACTTTAAATAATACATTTTTGATCCATTAGAAACCTAAAATGATTTTATTATAAAATAATATTTCTAGCTTTTCCTAAGGTGCCCCTCACCCCTCTTATAAAAGGGCACTCTCCCTTGTCTCTAATTCACACCTTCAAAGTCATTTTTCTTCGAAAAACCCTGCCCAAATAACCTCTAAAATTTCCTAAATTAATCCTAGAGTCTTTCCTTTAGTTAAGAAATCCAACCTAAGGATCCCTTTTGATCAAATAAAAAGGAAGAACCCGAAGAAGAGGTAAATATTTCATCACCTCTTTCAAGTTCCTTTCTTCATCCAATTCCTCTTTCTTTGTTGTTTCTATTATAAAATAATAAATCCAGTATATTATATATACTGTGATGTTATTATAAATATGGTACAACCATATTAATTATTCTATCCATCCTGTGAATGACATGTCACCATACGTGCGTACGCACGACTTACCGTCTCCACGTCGTGGTGTAATTGTTATTCAATACATTATTATTTGGATGTGTATAATAATGATGTGTAATTGATGTAAATAATAAATATAACATGATAATTATTCTTTATATACGATATACCATCCAATTATATATTATTTTAATATAAAAATAATGATATTTCCACTCGTGCGTACGTACGGATTACCATCTCCACGAACGCGATGAGATTCATTCCCCATCGTATCCATTCAAGATTAATTTTCATTAGATGATTAAAAATAATTTTTAAAAACTTAATATTATAATTCTGAATATGAATAATATACATCCTATCCATAGCAAACATTAGTTATGTAACAAAGAATATAAAGGAAAATGAAGCAGTTAACACCTCAAACGATGATACTACTGAAATATCATTAACAAAGAAATATTGGAAGATCATATATGATATCATATTTATATATATGGTTCTTGTATAATTTAATAAAAATAATTTCACCATTATACAGGAGGTTAACCTACCCTTGACCAAGGAAAATAACAAGGTAAGGGTTAACTCTACAATCTCTTAATTATCCAAGGTTGTTTATACGTAATTATCTACTGGGACCTCTTTATCATCCACATCCATGTTTCTTAAAATGTATTTCAAAACATTATTACTATTTTATAGAATATGGGTTAAAGTCATTTATACCCTTTTTTGACTTTTATATGATGTTTATAAAGTAATATTTCCATCATTTTCCAAACAAGGTCCTTTATAACCTTTTCGACAAAATTAAGGTAAGAATGCCTTTTTTAACTTTTATAGTGGGTGCGGCTATTTTCCTCTGTTATAACATCGTCGAAGCTTCCCTTAAAAGCTTATAAGAATATTTTACAGATAAATTTATTCTTTATAAATTATGTGACTCTTAAATTATTTCAAATATAAAGAGATATTTCTCTAAAAATGGTTTTGATTTCATCTATGTCAACATACTTTGATGGATTTTAAGATTATTTGAAGTTTATTTATTATGATACAAAACTTCCATATTTTATTGAAGGTTTTGTGACTTGTTTGACTATGGATGTGTTATTTTTCTACCATTCATGGATTATGGATAAAGTATTTACATTTCGTATTCTAGTTTTAATACGAATGTTTATGTTATGTTTAAACCTTTTCATATGAGGAATGCATTGGACTTAGTATGTGACGGGTGGATCCCTCTATAGCTCCTTGATGCATCGGTCGGTTTCATGAGACAAACTAGTGTCTCAGAACAGTGCCTTGATAAAATCTTATTTGTAGTCTTGGAAGAAGGCCTTGACTATGTGGTTATGAAAGTCTGGCATTATGCATTCCATCATTATGAAAGTGGCTACTGATACTGCATGTGATTATTCGACTAGTAGAATATCCATGTGAGTAAGTAAATAAAATTATTTTGATTTATATTTTCCATATTATGATGAAGTTTATGTTTAAAAGGCTTTGGTTTAGTTTTATACATGTCCTTCAATGTTTATGCTTATTTATGAAAGCTTCCGCTATATTGTTATCCTTACTGAGCATCTTAGCTCACCCATTTCTATGTTTTATTTTTCCTAGGATGCGAAGAAGTATATTATGACTGACCTACAGGGATAGTCTATGTGATCTCAGTGTTTTTTATGGAAACAATGTTGTTTTAGTTTTCCATTTGTTGATGTAATGTAAACCTTATGAATGTATCTAGTACTTCCAAGGCTACTAAACTAATCGGTATTTCGAGACATAATATTTTGTGATCATTCCATTGTTACGTAATAATGCACTGACTCTGGTATTCCGGGGTTGGGGTGTTACAGGACTGGTATCCCAATTGAGTCTATAGGGAACTGACTCTGGATCCCCAACACATTTATGACACAACACTAACTAAATAAAATAATGATTTTTGGGGATTGATAGAACTTTGGCTTTAACCCCACTAGCATCTCATGCACAAGAGCGGACTATATAGTTTCATCACCAAGGTATAAGAAAACTAATAACTAGTTGACCTATCTACTTAGGTATTTCCCATGGCGATTTCTTTCTTTTTCTCCTACTCTCCATGGTACTATTTTTTTAAATACTTTTTTTTGTTATGTACCTATATTGTGATACCTATTTTAGTGTTAATTATCTTTTATAAAGAAACTTTCTAAAATATCATTCAATATTTGGAAAATATTTTTGAAATATGATGGAGATCATTTTTCTTAAAAATTGAATCATATTACTTGTTTTTCTTAAAGATTTGAAAACCCTATTTTCATATGTCTTATTTTTAAACTAGTAAAATTGGATTTCTTTATAGAGGTAAATAATAGAGAATTGTTATATTTTAAATACTACTTGGAAATTTAATGGTCAAACCTATATTATTTATCATTTTTCAATTTAGGTCTCCCATATCTGGTTCAATCATGGAGCGATTTTGGTTTAGTGGATGTTTTTGACCCGTGAGGTCACATGGAGGTACATATAGTTTATTTATTTTCTACAACCAGTTAAAGTTTTATTTGTTTTTATTTATTTATTTTCCTATTTTTATTGTTCTAAATCATTTCCAATAGAGTTATACTTGATGAATGACTCTATTTTCCAGCTTGGGAGGATTAGGAACACCTCTCAAGCTTTATTGTGGGCTGACTTGGGTGACCAATTTGGGGACAACTCGAGTTGGTTATTGAAAATCACTCTACATCGCAACTGAGGGGGAGCTATCTCCTAGCCATGATTCTCATGTAACATCTCAAGAATCTATGTGGAGGGACTGAAATTTACCACTGAGCTCCACATTCGAGGGGGAACTATCTCCATTGGAGAACCCCACTCCCCACCAGAGCTCAAATACGGGGAGGGGGGGGGGGGTGGGGGAGGAGGGTACCACTCTATAAATAGAGGATCAATGCCCTCTATAGTATGGGGGTTTTGAATCTACCTATAATAATGATACAATGGACCCATTCCCTAGATAGATACAGAGGTGTTGACCCTAGTAACACTCTAAAGATCACACATGAGCACTACTACTAGCTAATCATCATTAAGAGAAGCATCCTAATAACATCACCTCACATTATATCTATGCTATCAAAACGAAGTACAACGTAACATTATACATTGAAAATTACTTAAGATAGGATACTCACGGTCCCAAATTCGAGTATCTAAGATGGAGATATGCAAGGTAGAAGTCTCATAGAAAAGTACATGACATGTGACCTCACCTAGACACATGGGCATGTCCTCTCTTAGAAAAGAATTGGGAATCCATGAGAAATTACAAAATGTGTACATGAGATACACTATGTATCTTTCTAGTGAGGGGGTATTCCCATTTATTCTAGCCTATTCCTGTGTACTCTATCTCGGGCCTGAGTGCATTGGGAATGTACCCAATGTACTTGACTCATCTATCCATGTACATATACACAGTATGTCTGACCACACACTATCTTGGGTGTGTACCTTTAGAACCTGGCATGAATGGTTGAGTATGTTCAAATGACATGTGGGTTAGTCCCTATGGTGTATGATATTTATCTTTCCTGAAACCCTAGTTTCTATAATTAGGTCACTTCCTAAACTACATGTTGTGTATTTTGAGAATTTCTAGAATTTTGTGTTCTTCACATGTAAGCTTATACCCACTAATCCACCACAACCACTATCATATGAACACATGAAAACCCCCAAAATCAAATGGGAATCCTCCTATTTTCGATTTTCAACCTCTGGTTAGATGGAAATCAAACTCCATTTTCTTGTAGGTGTAGTAGACATGCCTCCCATCATCATTCAAGGTTCCAAAATTTAAATCCGTCACCCTCATATCCTAGAACACCATGATATATACGTAAAAAATGGATTCATACATCATTCATGATTTCTCCATGAATTTGAGGGTTCTATAACACTCAAATCCAACTCGATAATGTCAAACCATGACCCCATGGGCCAACAAAAAATAAAAAAAAGAATGGTGGTGGAAAAAACAAAAGAAAAAATGTAATATCATCATAGTTTGATGTGATCTCAACCAAATATCAATATATTGGTGAAACCATGGGTGAAAATAGGTGTAAAACAAAATAAATAAACCAGATCAAGGGTATTTTTCAAATCTGTGCTCATGAAAAGTATAAAAATCATAAAATAATAAGAATATATAGAATTGATTCTTAAAACATTAAATAAAGGTCATATATTAAAAAACGCAACAAGACATACCTTTGGAATGGATTTTTAATGGCCCGGACCTATCTAGCCCATTCCATTGATTAAATTTGGTGTTTGAGCTATTCTAGGAGTTCAAGGTGACTCATCCCCAAAACATTTCCAAATTTCCAGTTTTGTGAACAATTTTTCCAGAACGGTGAGACATCTGATGGTAGGTCTACAATTTTTCCAAAATGGTGAGACATTTAACAACAGGTCTACAGTGTTTCTATAATGGTGAGACATATAATGATAGGTCTATAGTGTTTCTAGAATGTTGAGACATCTAATTGTAGGTCTATAATGTTTCTAGAATGGTGAGACATCTAACGGCAGGTGTACAATGTTTCCAGAATGGTGATACATATAACGGTGTCATGAACAATATTTTCAAAGTGGTGAGTCATTTTCCTTTTCCAAATTTCTAGATTTTTCCAGATTCCTACAGTTTCTCTCATTTGACGTTTCCTTTGACATACAATGCATTCAAATCCTTTTTAATGGATTTAAGGATGATTCAAATCCCACAACTCCTATCTTAATTTTCCTAATGATCGAGAATCCAATACTCAATCAAAATTTATGATATTTGATAGATTTGATCTTAATGGGAAATCTAGCATATCTTAAACCGATGCTCCATTAAATCTTCTAAAGGGATGAGATATCTTTCTCCCTTGTTCTTCCTTCTTGTTCCCGGGTGCGAGACACTCAAACCTTTCCTTGCTTCCTGTAGGATTCATGCATAGTGTTGTAGACTTGGATCATGTCTTCCATGGAGTTTCTTCCTACTACATACGCACCCCCTATTTCGGTGCAATAAGGAATTTTCAATCAATATTTAATATAAGGTATGTTTTACAAATGTTATTCTAGGTTCCTATATAGGTTTCTTCCCATTTATCTTTTGCCTTATTATGGCATGTGTTCTCTATGTTCCTAATGGAGCTTTTTGGGTTGTTGGTTGTTTTGGTGGCGTCACTGTATCCTCGAGTGGATGTAGTCTTCCAAGAGAGGTGATTGTGATTCACTGTGTTAGCATGTTCTCATGAAAAGAATGTTGGAAACCTTTTGAGGTAGGGGATTCTTGGCTTCTATATTCTATTTACGTGTAGTAGAAGATTTAACATGTTTTAGCCCACTGGATCATAATAGAATTGATATAATAAATATATAAACTAGATTAACGAATTGATATTTATTGTGTTTTGTTTCCTCTTGTTTTTCTAGATAGTGTGTTTTCTATTCCTTGTTGTTTAGAATGTCGTTCTAAATGGAAATTGGTAAATAATGTAAACTAGGATTAATTGTGAATTAATTGGACAAATATAAAGAGGCATGTAAATGAATCCAGTTGTTGTTGTAAATTTGATGTTAATCAAGTTAATGCATATGTGAAAGCTTAACTGAATTGATTGATAATCCTAGAGCATGTTGATGCTTGTTAATTAAAGTAATTCCAGTTAATTTTTTTAATTAATTTGTGATAGCTTGCTGTTTAGATTGCCCATAGTTGTAAACAACAAATAATAAATTGGTTAATTCAATATGGATTAAAGAACTGATTTTGTGATAAAAGATAATTCCTAGAAGGGTTCTGAGTTACCCTTATACTTTTAAAGGCCAAACACCTTATTCTTTGGAGCAGTGAGTGCTAGTTGTGTGTGAAGGATGAATGCCTTGTTTGGGGCTAAGAGCCTAGTTACTGTTGTTTGTTTCCTACTGCTTGGGTTGTGGTGTGAGCTAGGTATGGATAAACTTAGAGAGATATTATGGTGTGGGGGGGGGGGGTAAGGAGGCCCAGTGGTTGTGGTGGAAACAGTTGATTCCTAGAGTAGTGAGATGCATCGATTTATATATGTGGGTATCAGGGAGGACACTAGATATGATGAAACTAGTTGGATGAGAATATTGGATTCTTGTTAAATCTTGTTGTTTTCTTATCTTCTTTACCTTCTCCACTACTTGAGGTAGATTTTCTTGATTACCCTCCTTCCAAAAGAGGAAAATACATGCAGGGTATTCCGCATTATTTTCGGGTTTAGCTTCTTGAGGACGGATGGGTCTACGCCCCAGCAATAGGTTGTGATGACTCAACATGTAGTTAATTTATGCACTGTGTTGATCCCATTGTGTTTGGTATCTTAGAATGTTTTCTTAGAATACCTGGAATTATGGAAAAGTGATAATGTTGTTAAATAAATGATTTAATAAATGATGTTAACCCATGGGGTTGGAACTTGGTGGAATGCAATGATGAGGTTACAATTTAAAGGAATTGTGGATCTTATTTAGAATGATAATGAAATGTAATGTGGAATGATAATGGTTAATTATTGGTTAAATAATAAATTAATTTAAAGTGAAACTGATAAAAAGGGATAAATTAATATAATGTATCTCTTTAAATTGTTGTGTTCTTATAGGATGCCGAGTCTTAACAGTGACAACCGAGAGTCCGAGAGACGTTAGCTGTAGTTGAGTCCAAGACTAGGTTATTCCCATAGTGTGGTTGTGTGCTATAGTATATGTAAAGACCTGTAAAAATCAAGGAAACTTTTTTTCTTAATTTTCTTTGGGATTTTACAAGAACGCAGTTTCTGATGGCACCTGATTCCGAGGCCCGGTGTGCCCAGAATCATTTTCCGAAGTTTGGCTCGGGTATGTTCAGTGAACGAACAAGCGGGTTTTTCTAACTTTTGAACCGGTGCTCAGAATCGAATTCCGAGGGCACCGATGGAATTGCAGCGCCGGTAATTTCTTAGAAACACCTTTTCCGGAGTTGCGTTTTCTCGGGTGTGGTTTTTAAATTTTCGGGTTAAGTAAATGAATAAAATAAAATGGTGCGACCAATTTATTTTAATTCAAGTTGTTCAACCTAAGCTAAGTGTTTGGAGTGGGACCCACAATATCCTACCCACTTGGTAGGATATTTGTGAGGTGGGTACCACATGATCCCCACTGTTTCTTTTCTTCGTAAACCCCCTCCTTTAATTAAGTAACGCACCCGTACCCCCCCTTTTTAA
This sequence comes from Viscum album, assembly GCA_963277665.1. Taxonomy (NCBI): domain Eukaryota; kingdom Viridiplantae; phylum Streptophyta; class Magnoliopsida; order Santalales; family Viscaceae; genus Viscum; species Viscum album. The sequence goes on from OY728159.1 coordinate 373,849,365, forward strand.
TGAAGTCAACCCTTGCATTTATTCTGGATAATAAATGCCTCATTAATTGGGCGGTTTAAACTCCTCAATTAATTCAATTAATTGATTGTTTCTTTTTGAATTTCAAAGCGTTGGCTTGTGTGTTAATAAAATAAGACAATTCGTATTTTATTAGAGGTTGGTTGTGCGAGAAGATTTGGGGAGAAATCGCTCAAGCCGTGAAGCACTCCATCCTCAACGAAGAATGAGAAGAACACGAAGAACGCGAAGAACGCAAAGAACGCTGACCTCCGATGAAGGTCAATAAGAACGCCGGATCATCAGATATCGACGATGTGACGCCGACGAATCCTTTCTCTGCGATGCGACGATCCTCCTTCCACGACGCTTCTTCCGCGACGCTTCTTCCGTGACGTTCCTTCTCCCGCGACAATATTCGAATCATCAACCGCTTGAGGTAGGGGTTTTGGTTCAATAAAATATACGTGATTTATATCATCAGCATGTGTTTAAAATTTGTCGGAAACCTTTTTAAACCGCTAACGTGGTGGGTTCGGACCAACGAACAAGTCCGAACCCACCGTTTCTTCGTTCTTGGTGTGCGGATCGGCGGGCGACGACGAAGCAGGCCGCAAGGGCATTTTGAGGTCTTCGCAGTGAAGAGCCGATCCCGGGAGGACCGCTGGCGAAGACGGAAAAAAAAAAACGGACCACCGGAGCGCGTTCGGTGGTCTGCGGAAAACCCCGCCAGTGCGCCGCTGGGAAGGGCCGCGGCGGCGGCAGGCTATTGGTCCCGCGACCGCACGGGACCGAGGAGGCAGGGACGCAACGCTATGCTGCGTCCGTTGGCGAGGAGCGGCCCCCACGCGGGGCCACAGTTTCGTTCAAGGGGGGTGGTTCACCCCTTTGCGCATCCGCTCGGCTGAAAAGGCCGAGCCACCTGGCCGCTAGGCCGCGCCAGCGAGCCGGGCCGTGCCCAAGAGGGCCGGATCTGTCCGGGCCCGAAACCCCCACTTTCGGACCTTTTTCGGTCTTTTGCCCATAACTTGGGCTACGGACCTCCGATCGATGCACCATCAGCGGCGATGCGATCCTTGGATCGAGAAGGTCCTTTTGATATATTACACTCAAGGTTTCAGAGAACTTTGGGTTCAGAAGGGTTGGTTCGTACACGAAACCAACCGAGACCTCAAAGCAGAAATGCTTATAACTTGAGCTCCGGACGTCCGAATTACGTGTCGTCGACTTTGTTGGATTCCTCTTAGTGAGATGGACCTTTTGGATTACTCCGCTTGAGGTTTTCACACATTTGGAGTACGTTCGGGTTGGTTTTGACTTAAAAACCAACCGGGCCCCTAGGACGAAAAAGCCAATAACTCTCAGACCGGGCGTCCGATCGACGCGCCGTCTGTCGCGTTGAGTTCCTGTTGACGATAGGGAACTTTTGGATACATCAACTCCAAACTATCTGTCAGTTTATGTATCATCCCCTCGACTCGTGGAGCGGACCCTCCCGAACGAGCTTGTTGTGTGCGGGAACCCTAGAGCTGGCTGCGACTGCGACGACGATGACGACTGTACATAAATCCTTTGTGGATTCGACGGTGACGACTACAGCACTCAGTGATCCTATGTGGATCAGTGCTAACGATTCTGTGTGGTTCAGATCCCGTGTGGATCAGCGCTCAGCGGTCCTATGTGGGCCAGCGCCTACAGATCCTGTGTGGGTCCGATCCTAAGTGGGTCATTGTGGGGGTTAGTACCTATCGATCCATTGTGGGTCATTGCAGGGGTTAGTACCTATCGATCCTTTGTGGGTCATTGCGGGGGTTAGTACCTATCGATCCTGTGTGGGTCCGACATCTTAGATGAATCAGTGGCTACATCTGATCATCTCTATCATCTTACGAAGAAGTATACCTGTGTGAGCTAAATCTTGTTTTGCTTTCCTATGTGGATTGAGTTGTGTTATCTTGTGTGGATGTGATCGAACTTGGGCTTGGATATTGGAGTCGAACTGGAATTGATAACTTAGGTATATGTATGGGAATATACCTAAGTAGTGTTGGATGTTACTTCGTGATTGTATCTTTCCTTTGTGGATTATCCTTTGTGGATTCTGGGAGACCTTCGGGGGTCTCAGGGTCCCTACTGAGTAGCTTATACTCACCCCTGCACGGGCTATGCTCGCACTATGTTGTGTTGGTTGCAGACGACGGACAACGCTAATCGTGGTTGAGGCTTGCGGAGCAGGTCGGTACCTGGAGGTGGACCACTGGGCGGGATGTGCACGGAGCGGACGGCAGGACCCGAGGAGCTGTGGAGGCTATCTGTACCCACCCTTCAGGTGGGACTTCTAGTGGACGACTTGAGGCTGCAGTTTTACTTTTCAGTTGATGTACTCTCTTTTTCAATTGTACTTTACTTTTAGTTTGAGTTTGTATTCTGGCCCACTTACTTTTAAGCATTTACTGTTGTACCCAATTTTTACTTAGTATTTACTTCTTCTTGCTTGCTCCGTGGTGTTTGTTTACTTTACAAAGGCAATGCCTTCCCTTTTTTTCTGGAATTAAGCCTTGGTGCTAGTCGCCATCCCCTGGCCTATGGAAGGCAGGCTTGGGGAAGTCACGACAGGAGCCTCGAGGACGGGTCATGACAAATTGGTATCAGAGGAGTTCGGTTCTACCGCAGAACTCAGGACTCTGATCTTTTCCTATGTGAAGCAATAGTGTTAAGATTATTGAGTGTGGTTATCAGTCCAGGGAGTTCAGTGTTGGTGCGGCGGCCGACGTATCCGTACACTAGGAACCTGACTTCTGATTTCTGACTTAATGCACGAAAACATTGATTGCATGTGTGTTTCAAGTTTTCTTTGTGATTAATTTGTTTCAGCTCACCAGGTATACTGTTTGACCGTGGGACACCTGTTTCTTTTCAGGATGGCCCCACCACGGCAGCCAGTTAGGGTTCCGAGCGTTGTGCGGGATGCCAGCCCACCGAGAGACGAGGCCTCGGTACAGAGCCCTTTTACAGCAGAGGCATCGACAGTACCTCTACTTGCCGAGCCACCGATACTTCCAGCTCCAGCCGCTGACGATGCTCGTCGCCTTAGTGCACTGCACGAGTTTCAGCGTCAACGACCACCTAAGTTTTGTGGGGAGACGGACCCTCAGGCTGCTGAGGATTGGATGGAGGCAGTTGTACGAGTTTTCAAGTTAGTGAGGACACCAAAAGTCCTCATGGTGATCCTCGCAGCGAGCCTCCTGCACGCGGCAGCAGGCAGATGGTGGAGCTTGATGCTCCGGGTGCACGATGAGGCATCTCCCCTCTGGACGGACTTTGAGAGGCTCTTCCGCTCGGAGTTCGTCCCAACCAACCTCCGTACGGTGCGCATCCAGGAGCTTCCACAGCTACGGTAGGCCAGCTTGACGGTCTCCCAGTACTTGGCGCGATTTACCGATCTCTCGTGCTATTCGACGGACATGGTACGAGACCCATTCATCCGGGCCCGGACCTTTGAGCAGGGATTGAGGCATGAGATCAGGGCATCGCTGATCTCCCTCAGCATTCTGACACAGGCAGGGGTACTAGGGCGAGCCCTTCTGATCGAGAGCTTCCTTACTGAGCCTACATCAGCAGCGAGACCTACCACAGGGAAGCACATAGCAGAGTCTTCTGTAGCAGGCAGTCAACGGATGACTCATGGGTCCAGGAAGACAACCTTAGGACACTGGCTCAGAGGTGTGGGGCACTCAGCGCAGAGCTAGTCTTTCGAGAGGCAGATAATGCTATGCATGCGGCGGGCAGGGCCACATGGCTCGTGACTGCCCGAACCGCCATGCCGAGGAGCAGCAGACGGTTGAGGGACCACCCAGGCAGAGGTAGAGGGTCGACCGTGGAGGTCCGCAGGGAGAAGGCGGACGAGGCAGAGGAGCTGGCCGAGCAGCAGGTGGTGGACGGCGCTTTGAGGCTCTACCACCACCACCACCAGGAGGCTGACCCCGACCACAGGGATCTGGTGGGCAGAGATAGTCACAGCTCCAGGCAGCGGAGACCTACGACCACGACGCACTAGAGATGATTCGAGGTACTATCTATGTCTATTCCACCCTAGCTGCAGTTCTTATAGACACAGGAGCGAGTCATTATTTCATAGTTGCTGCCCTTATTCGGAGCTCAGAGATTCCGACATAGCCGTTGGCTCGATCTTTACAGCTAGAGACTCCTACGGGAGCAGACTCGACGATTACGCACTGGTGCCGGCAGTGTGAGCTTACTCTAGGAGGCGAGAGCTTTGAATGAGATCTTCTTGTAGTGGCGTCGAGGCCTTACAATGTCATCTTGAGTAGGGATTGGTTATCTACAGTCCATGCTCAGATCGACTGTATTAGGTGCAAGGTGCGGTGTGTACGCACCAACGAGAGCAGGTTCACCTTCACCGGCGAGAAGGAAGACTTCGCATCACAGGATGAACTCTCACAAAGGAGAGGACAACCCATCACTCATCAGTTGTCTAGCCTCATCCTAGGAGCAGTTGACGTGCGGAGTCCTGGTTTTCCTGCAGTGGTGGATCAGTATCCGGAAGTTTTCCCCGACGACGTTCCAGGACTACCTCCTCGCAGAGAGGTTGACTTTTATATTGATCTATACCCCGGGATAGCCCTGATATCCACTCTAGCATATCAGATGGACCCCTCTAAGCTTCGAGAGCTATGGGTACAGTTGGAGGACTTGCAGGGAAAGGGATTCATCTGACCCAGTGTTTCACCTTGGGCTTCCCCGATATTGTTTGCCAAGAAGGAGGACGAGAGCTTGAGAATTTGTGTCGACTATCGTCGCCTGAACCAGGTGACAGTGAGGATCAAGTATCTGCTACCGAGGATTGATGACCTCTTCAATCAATTTAAGGGAGCACGGTGGTTGTCGAAGATAGACCTCAGGTCAGGCTATCATCAGCTCAGAGTTTAGGAAGAGGACGTGCAGAAGACAACCTTCAGATGTCGGTATGGCCACTATGATTTCTTGGTTATGCCATTCGGCGTAACCGATTCTCCAGCAGTGTTCATGGGCCTCATGAACAGGATCTTCCAGCCATACCTTGATCGATTTGTCGTGGTCTTCATCGACGACATTTTGATATACTCGACAATTGAGGAGGATCACGCCTACCACTTACGGGTTGTACTAGACACACTCCGAGAGCACCAGCTTTATGGAAAGCTCTCAAAATGTCTGTTCTAGATACACAAGGTCCACTTCTTGGGACATGTCATATCTGAGGAGGGAGTTGCGGTGGATCCTGCGAAGATCGAGGCAGTGCTAGCTTGGGAGCCACCCAAGAGCATGATGGAGGTGTGGAGTTTGTTGGGACTAGATGGATACTACCAGAGATTTGTGACAGACTTCTCCAGAGTTGCGACACCACTCTTAGCTTTGAAGAAGAAGGGGAAACCCTTTGTGTGGTCAGACAGATGTCAGCAGAGCTTCCAGGAGCTGAGATAGAGATTGACCAGCGCACCTATCTTGAGCCTACCGGAGGAGGGAGTAGGGTACGTAGTCTACTGCGATGCATCAGGGACCGGACTCGGATGTGTTCTGATGTAGGAGCGGGTAGTGATCACCTACGGATCACGTCAATTGAGGCAGCATTAGCAGAATTACGCTACCCATGACCTAGAGTTAGCAGTAGTGGTCTTCGATCTGAAGATGTGGAGACACTATCTGATGGGCGAGCGCTTTACAGTCTATTCTGACCATCAGAGTCTCAGGTGCATCTTCTCGCAGAAGGACCTGAATCTGAGACAGCGGCGATGGCTCGAGTTCCTCCAAGACTATGACTTTGAGATAGTCTATACTCATGGAAAGGGGAACGTGGTAGCCGATGCCCTCAGCAGGAGGACGGGTATTCAGCTACTTGGGGAGGCGAAAGAGCAGCTAGCTGCTTTGCAGATATCATTCATGGATAGAGATGGAGCAGCCTTCCTTCAGTCACTCACAATCACTCCTCCACTACTGCAGCAGGTCAGAGATGCACAATGTGGGGAAGCCGACTGTGAGACGCAGCGTGCGCAGATATCCTCAGGACAGACACCTGATGGTTTCTCTATAGGAGAAGAGCACGACGTCATTTTCAGAGGACGTAACTTGGTACCAGTTGCTTTTCGGGAGGAGGTGCTGAGAGAGTTTTACACTTTCCCTTTGGTGGTACATCCTAGAGTGGCGAAGATGTACCAGGATCTCAGACGACAACACTGGTGGTCGGGGATGAAGAAGGTTGTGGCTGAGTTCGTTTCTCGATGCCTCACCTGCCAGCAGGTGAAGGCAGAGCACCAGGTACCAGTAGGCTTGGTACAACCCTTGGAGGTCCCAGAGTGGAAGTGGGATGACATATCTATGGACTTCGTGATTGGACTTCCATGCACTTCTAGAGGTCACGACTCCATTTGGGTGATTGTCGACTGACTCACCAAGTTGGCTCACTTCTTACCCATCAGAGAGCAGGGCTCGGTAGAGAGCTTGGGACATCTCTACGTTCAGGAGATTGTACGGCTTCATGGTGTGCCATCATCTATCGTCTCCGATCGAGATGCTCGCTTTACTTCCCGACTTTGGAAGGGGTTGCAAGAGGCATTCGGGACGCAGCTACGTCTGAGTACCGCCTTTCACCCTCAGACAGAGGGTCAGATAGAGAGGACCATTCAGACTGTCAAGGACATGCTCCGCGCATGTGTCCTCGACTTTGGTCGCAGCTGGGAGGACCACCTACCCTTGGTGGAGTTCACGTACAATAACAACTACCACTCCACCATCAGTATGGAACCTTACGAGGCGTTGTACGACCGACCTTGTAGATCACCTCTGTGCTGGACAGACCCTGGGGAGTCCGCACTTGTGGGACCTGAGATGGTCCAGGCCACGACAGAGAAGGTCCAGGTCATCCAGGAGCGGATGAGGATAGCTCAGAGCCGGCAGAAGTCTTATGCTGACAGGAGGCAGAGGCCACTGGAGTTCGAGGATGGCGACCACGTCTTCTTGCGGGTCTCACCTCGACATGGATTACGGAGATTTGGCCGAGGTGGCAAGTTGCCTCTACACTTCATCGGACCATTCCAGGTCCTCAGCAGGATTGGCGAAGTGTCTTATCGCCTATCTCTACCACCTCAGTTTCACCAGGTGCACGACGTCTTCCACGTATCTCAGTTGAGGAGATACGTGCATGACCCGACACATATCATTGACCATAGGGAGCTGGACATTGATGATGTGGCGTCTTTTGTGGAGGTCCCGGTGGAGATTGAGGATCGACAGGAGCGGGTCCTACGTGGACAGTCGATTCCTCTGGTGCGCATCATATGGCAGCACGAGAACCTCCAAGAGAGCACTTGGTAGCGGTAGGCTCAGATGCGTTCTCAGCACCCACATTTGTTTCCCTATTTTTCAATGTATCTTTACAGGGACGTAAATCCCTGAGGTGGGAGTGATGTAAAGACCCATAAAATTCAAGGAATTTTTTTTTCTTAATTTTCTTTGGGATTTTATAAGAATGTAGTTTCTGACGGCACCTGATTCCGAGGCCCGGTGTGCCCGGAATCATTTTCCGAAGTTTGGCTCGGGTACGTTCAGTGAACGAATGAGCATGTTTTTATAACTTTTGAACCGGTGCTCGGAAACAAATTCCAAGGGCACCGATGGAATCACAGTGCCGGTAATTGCTTAGAAACACCTTTTCCGGAGTTGCATTTGCTCAGGTGTGGTTTTTAAATTTTTGGGTTAAGTAAATGAATAAAATAAAATGGTGCGACCAATTTATTTTACTTCAAGTTGTTCTACCAAAGCTAAGTGTTTGGAGTGGGACCCACAATATCCTACCCACTTGGTAGGATATTTGTGAGGTAGGGCCCACATGAGCCCCACCATTTCTTTTCATCCTAAACCCCCTCCTTCAATTAAGTAACGCACCCGCACCCCCCTTTTTAATGAAGTCAACCCTTACATTTATTCTGGATAATAAACGCCTCATTAATTGGGCGGTTTAAACTCCTCAATTAATTCAATTAATTGATTGTTTCTTTTTGAATTTCAAAGATTTGGCTTGTGTGTTAATAAAATATGACAATTCTTATTTTATTAGAGGTTGGTTGTGCAAGAGGATTTGGGGAGAAATTGCTCAAACCGTGAAGCACTCCTTCCCCGACGAAGAACGCGAAGAACGAAAAGAACGCGAAGAACGCGAAGAACGCGAAGAACGCGAAGAACGCGAAGAACGCGAAGAACGCGAAGAACGTGAAGAACGCGAAGAATGCAAAGAACGCGAAGAACGCGAAGAACACTGACCTCCGACGAAGGTCTACAAGAACACCGGATCCTCAGAGATCGATGACGCGACGCCGACGAATCCTTTCTCCGCGACGCAATGATCCTCCTTCCGCGACGCTTCTTCCGCGACGCTTCTTCCGTGACATTCCTTCTCCCACGACAATCTTCGAATCATCAACCGCTTGAGGTAGGGGTTTTGGTTTAATTAAATCTACGTGATTTATATCCTCGGCATGTGTTTAAATTTTTTGGAAGCCTTTTTAAACCGCTAACGCGGTGGGTGCGGACCAACGAACAAGTCCGAACCCACCGTTTCTTCGTTCTTGGTGTGCGGATCGGTGGGCGATGACGAAGCAGGCCGCAAGGGAATTTTGAGGTCTTCGCAGTGAAGAGCCGATCCCGGGAGGACCGCTGGCGAAGATGATTGGAAAAACAGACCACCGGAGCACGTCCGGTGGTCTGCGGAAAACCCCGCCGGCGCACCGCCGGGAAGGGCCGCCGGGGCTGAAGCCGCGGAGGTAGGCTGCTGGTCCCGCGACTACGCGGGACCGAGGAGGCAAGGACGCGGGGCTATGTCGCATCCGTTGGCGTGGAGCGGCCCCCACGTAGGGCCGCAATTTTATTCAAGGGGGCATCGCCCCCCTTTGCGCATCCGCTCGGCCGAAACGACCGAGCCACCTGGCCACTGGGCCGTGCCAGCGCGTTGGGCCGCACCCAGGCTAGGCCGAGCCGCGCCATCCGGGCCGGGCCGCACCCAAGCAGGCCGTAACCAGACCCGGGTTGGGTCTACCCGGTACGGGCCGACCCAGGGGGTCTCGGGCAGGATCGGTCCGGGCCCGAAACCCCCACTTTCAGACCTTTTTCGGTCTTTTACCCATAACTTGGGCTAGGGACCTCCGATCGACTCACCGTCAGTGGAGATGTGATCCTTGGATCGAGATGGTTGTTTCGATATATTACACTCAAGGTTTTGGAGAACTTTGGGTTCGGCCGGGTTGGTTCGTACACGAAACCAACCGGGCCCTCAGAGCAGAAACACTTATAACTTGAGCTCCGGACGTCCGAATGACGTGCCGTCAACTTTGTTGGATTCTTCTTAGTGAGACGGACCTTTAGGCTTACTCCGCTCGAGGTTTGGATGCAGTTGGAGTACGATCGGGATGGTTTTGACTTAAAAACCAACCGGGCCCCTAGGACGAAAAGCCAATAACTCTCAGACCGGGCGTTCGATCGACGCGCCGTCTGTCGCGTTGAGTTCCTGTTGACAATACGGAACTTTTGGATACATCAACTCCGGACTATGTGTTAGTTGATGTATCATCCCCTCGACTCATGGAGCGGACCCTCACGAACGAGCTTTCTGTGTGCGGGAACCCTAGAGCTGGCTGCGACTGCGACGACGATGATGACTGTACAGAAATCCTCCGTGGATTCGACGGTGACAACTAAAGAACTCAGCGATCCTACATGGATCAGTGCTACCGATACTTTGTGGGTCAGATCCTGTGTGGATCAGCACTCAGTGGTCCTGTGTGGGCCAGTGCCTACAGATCCTATGTGGGTCCAATCCTGTGTGGGCCATTACAGGGGTTAGTACCTATCGATCCTTTGTGGGTCATTGCGGGGTTAGTACCTATCGATACTTTGTGGGTCATTGCGGGGGTTAGTACCTATCTATCCTGTGTGGGTCCGATAGCTTAGATGAATCAGTGGCTACATCTGATCATCTCTATCATCTTACGAAGAAGTATACCTGTGTGAGCTGAATCTTGTTTTTCTTTCCTATGTGGATTGAGTTGTGCTATCCTGTGTGGATGTGATCGAACTTGGGCTCGAATGTTGGAGTCGAACTGGAATTGATAACTCATCTATATGTATGGGAATATACCTAAGTAGTGTTGGATGTTACTTCGTGATTGTATCTTTCCTTTGTGAATTATCCTTTGTGGATTCTGGGAGACCTTCGGGGGTCTCGGGGTCCCTACTGAGTAGCTTATACTCACCCCTGCACGGGCTACGCCCTCACTACGTTGTGTTGGTTGCAGACGATGGACATCGCTGATCGTGGTTGAGGCTTGCGGAGAAGGTCGGTACTTGGAGGTGGACCACTGGGCGGGACGTACACGGAGCGGACGGCTGGACCCGAGGAGCTGTGGAGGCTATCTGTACCCACCCTTCAGGTGGGACTTCCAGTGGATGACTCAAGGCTGCGGTTTTACTTTTCAGTTGCTGCACTCTCTTTTTCAGTTGTACTTTACTTTCAGTTTGGGTTTGTATTCTAGCCCACTTACTTTTCTGCATTTACTATTGTACCCAGTTTTTACTTAGTATTTACTTCTTCTTGCTTTCTCCGTGGTGTTTGTTTACTTTACAAAGGCAATGCCTTCCCTTTTTACCGGGAATTACGCCTTGGTGCTAGTTGCCAGCCCCTGACCTATTGAAGGCGGGCTTGGGGTAGTCACGACACGAGCCCCGAGGATGGGTCGTGACAGTATATTCTGTACTTTTTGTGTTTCTATATGATAATTCACCCTATAGGTTAGGGAAACTAACACCCTATGGATTCTACGCCCTAGGGGGTGTTTTCCCCAACATTCTAGTGGGAGTTTGGATGACCGACTACCCCCTTTGGCCCCACTCTCTTCTATTAGTAGTTATTGTGATAGTAGGAACATCAATTAGTTTTCCCCATATATGTGTGTAGTGGGATATACTGGCTTGTGGTTATTCACAAACATATATTCTGTATATAGATTCCTATGGACTACTATAGGTGTAACATGTATAGGCTGTAATGGATTGAGGATCCTTAGTTAGCGTATGGGCTATAATTGATTAAGGTATAATAACAGACATATGATACACATTATGTGATATGGGGTGGTTCCTGAAAAATACCCGGTTACTTTGGTTATGGGGGTTTAGTAGTTGTGTTTCCGGAGGTGCATGTTGTGGTGATACGCCCAAGTGTCTGCGGGCAATCCTTTTTAGAGAGAGATCCTTAGGACGTGCGATGTTGGGGAAAAGTGAAAAAATAGTGGGGAAGTGGTAGCGTGGTGCCCTTGATATTATTATTATATTATATACTCTTGTATGTGATACTTGGTGAGAGTAGTGATGGTGAGGCTGAGAATATATTATACCTATTTATGTGAGGAGTTAGTTTCACTTATTGTTCACTGTACTTTAGTATGCTTTATTTACTTTTGCATGCGAGGCTCTTGGTAGGAATCTACTAAGTATACTATTATACTCACCCTACATATATATAAATATTTTTTAGGTCACTTGGAGAAGGTTGGATATCATGTTGGTTACTACTAGCTTGGAGTTGGAGGAGATGTTCGGGATTCGTGGTTGCTGTCATTTTAATTTATTTTGGTAATTGAAGTTTTCCCTTTCATTTGTAGTAGTTATTGCATGACATTACATATATGTACTTGGGATTTCTTTTATATTGTAGTCTGAATTGGAGTTGGTTGGTGTTTTTCTTATCTCTTGATTTTTCATGTGTTCTCTTAGAGGGTAATGCCTCCCATTTGTGTGTTTACTATACCCTCAGTGATAGTCACCAAACCAGGGCCTGCTGGAGGTGGAAATCGGGTATCACTATCTCCCTTCTCACATTTCTAGCCCAAGAGGGTTACACTTTGTGGGGAGGTGTTGTGATATAGTGGTATCAGAGGGATGTTGAGAGATATGATAGAGTTTGGTGTTATTCAAAAGTGAGGTTTCATGGGTTGGTTGAGAAATAATGTCAGTCAAGTTTAGAAAGTAATGTAAACACTGGAGACCAGCTAAGACATAGGAATTTAGGGCCCCCTATGATCTGATGCACAAACAATTAAGTTAACAGTGGATACTAAACGAGGTGATACTGGTTGTAGGGTAGAGACATGGGAAAGGATCGTGCATCATTCTTCCTTGTACATGTGTGTTGACACTCCTTTCGTCACAGAGTCTAAAGATTGGAAAAGGGAAATACCTTAAGTCCAAAGTAATTCATCCTTTGAAGAAACATCAAAAATTGACAAAGGAAGGAATAAGAAGAACGTTGCACAAGGGGCACGCAAGTTCTACGATGGTCGCACAAGTACACTTGCGCGCCGTAATGGTCATGCAAGTAAACATGCGTGCCCTAAGTGATAATAGCCAGGGGTCTTCTCCATCCTATAAATAGACCTTGTGGGCCCCCCATTTCAGGAGGAATTTTTCCAGAAACTCATATTTGAGCTCCCGACGCCCTAGTCTCTTCTCAAAGATTCAAAAACACTTCTAAGTTAATTTCTTTCCTAGAACGGAAGATCTAAAGAGGGGGAGGAAGGCCTAAGTGTTGAAAATCATCAACACTTGCGCGCTTGAGTGGCCAGCCCTTAAGGAAAATGGCCACACTTGCGTGCTGCCTAACTCCTTCAATAGAACTTGCGCGCCACTCTTCTAGAAGAACCTCAAGATGATTCTAAAGGCTTTAACCAAGAGTTGATCAAGTATTTCCCTTCTGGTTAACCGTCATGCAAGTACCCATGTGTCGCGCAGGTACAACTGTGCGACCAGGACTTGCGCGCCTTCCAGGACTTGCGTGCCCCCTACCTTTTTGGGTTCCCTTCTTGCCCATTTCACCCCTCTTAAGCCATTCCACCTCTCCTATTAAATATTCAGTCTTCAAGACACTCTTCAAAGCCAATTATGGCATGATTTCTTGATTTGACTTCCTTATCTGAAAGGAATTCTGTGGAATATCTTTCAAAACCTAGTGATTCAGACATCTTTATGTCACTAAAGATTGAGATTTCATTCATTCAACCTCATCATTTAAGATGAGAGAACTATTTTAACCTGGGCCTCCTTTTCAGGAATAAGCCCCAGTCATAATTTCCAAATATGGGCATCCTCCTTAGGAGTAAGCCCCAAGTCCTCATTAATTTGGGCATCCGTTTCACGAATAAGCCCCAATCATAATTTCCCTAAATATGGGCCTCCTTTTTAGGAGTAAGAACTAGTCCCCTAATTTGGGCATCCTCCTCAGGAGTAAGCCCCAACCATAATTCTCTTAACCTGGGCCTCCTTTTTAGGAGTACGCCCCAGTCTCAAATATGGGCCTCCTCTTTAGGAGTAAGCCCCAAGTCCCTTAATTTTTTCAAGTCTCTTAACCTGGGCCTCCTTTTCAGGAGTAAGACACAGTCTTAATTTCTCTTAACCAATCCTAATTTACCTTTGATCTGGGATTCCTTATCAGGAGTAAAACCCAATCATAAGTCCTATTCTAATTTGGGCCTCCTTTTCAGGAGTAATCCCCAAGTTAGAGTATTCAAATCTCCATGAAGCACATATACCTTTATGGACCCTGTTTCTGGATTTCTTCCCTGAAGTAAATCCTAATCTTCATTTATCTAGGCCGTTATACATACATAAGTCCCACATTATTTCTTATGATTGCATCTTTCATGTCACAATTGTCTGATTTTTACCAATACCTCTTGCTTCTCCCACCGAGTATGACTCACATGATCTTAGAGTGTAAAAGTAATTATGAAATCCTTCTTTGAGCCATAAATCATAAAAATCATACTCCCTTACTCGAACTACATGGGTTATGATTCCTTTTCTAAACAAAGGATACATAGGTAGCCCATCTGCAGGTTCGATCCCAACTCTGAAAAAATCCATGTCCTTCTGAATGACAATAAAATTCAAGTGCCCCACTGAGTGGCTTTAAAACTAGAATGGTCATCACAATGACCAAGAGACTTCTATATAAATGTGTCGAAGGATACCATTGACCAAGAATCTCTAATAAATATAGATTATTCTCTATCTATGAAGAACCTCGAATACATATAAATGATTCCCTAAATTTACTACATATTTAATCATTGATTGTTAGATCTGAAAGAAAGATCATTTTATACTTGGTAATGTAATAAGGATTCACGAACACAACTTAAATCTATAAAGAGAGTCCTGGAGTAGACAATAATTCCCCTCAAAAAGGTGTGATGAGTCCGACCTCCCATCCTCTCGACCAATGAAAATTCCTAAGCCTCATCAGTCCACAAACTAATGAGTGCCTACCTTTGGAAAGTAGGTCCAAATGGATGTGGAATCATTGGATGTTTCCGGTTCTATGAACAAACCCGTTAGAAACCTATTGGAATGTTTGAACCTTCAATCAAGGAGGACATCCCCAAATTCTGAAGGAAACAAAAAATGGTGAACCCGACGTGAATCCTTAACCAAGTTAAAATGATGTTCTACCTGTTTTTAGGCCCCTATTTAAAAACTCAATGAGAGGGCCAAAAAAACAATCATTGACACATGTTCTCATCCAAAAGATGTAGTAGCTGATCTTATCTTGATTATGTCTGTTATATCAAACATGCACTCTTTTCCAAGATCTTCTGCATTTCCAGAATGGATGATCTCAAGTTCATACCTGTGAATACTGCTGCTATGAATGCCACTACTACTACTCCTACTGGATCGTCGTCCACTCTGAGGATGACATCACCTACTCAGCGTCTTCAATGTTGGGTATCAAATGTGCTGGTTAAGGAGTAACGTCAACACAACACCATCCCAAATCTGGAGGCTTCCTGACAAGCCCTCCAAGTGAACAACTCACACCGGTCGTCCGGACAATGACAACCAATGAACAAGAAGCAGGAAGTTCTGACTACCATCTCCAACCGTTTCGGGTCGTTATCCCCAGAACGCAATCACCATTCACTCCCTTATTCTGGGGAGGTGAACGAGCAGGTCCCTCAGGGCCTTAATTCAAGCAGACAAGAGTCCTTACCGAGGGATCCCACCAACAATCACTACCAGACTCGTGCGGCAGTGCACCCTCAACATGATGAGGGTACCGACTCCAGGCGTTCGGCTCAGGTTCCTCGAACCCGAGCAGGCAAGACGAATCACCAGAGGTGAAATCCGGTTAAAAGGGAGAAGGTTCTCATCTCTGTCATCTTCAGAGAATTCCACTAACCTAACTTGATGGAAAGAAATGAGCGGGCACACACACCTGCCCATTTTAATTCAGTTGTCCAGCAGACTCGTCTGGCAGCAGCACGCCAATCCCGTCAGGCAATTTCGGTGAAGTATTATAGACAGGAACATACATATGTTTATACATCATCAGTTAGTCAGTAGGCTCGTCTGACTACATATGATGGATCTCGTCAACCACATTCAGCGAAGTGAAATCAGCAGGCACATACACCTGCTAGTATTGATCAAGCCTACCAACAGTCTCATTTGGTAGCATTCCGAGAAGTCAGTCGTAAAGCTCCGGTGACAAACAGGAGGCAGACTCAACTCTCTGCCCCTACACTTGAGTGTTGTCAGGATTCACTGATAGGAAAAGGAGGACAGAAGCAGGCACACACACCTACTCCAAGCATGGAATGGACGTATATCCCTGTTCCGACAGCTGAAGTCACCAAGCATATTCTATCAATGGTGAAAGAGCAGAAGAATATTCCTGCTCATATCCTGGATGACTGTCAGGATATTATAACAGCTTCAGCGGCATCTCAGGGAAATACACATAAATCTATCCCTACCAGTGGAGTGACACATCAACAGTTCACTCCGGAACAGACACATACATCTGTTCCAGTCCAAGAGGATTGTGGGGCATACTCCCCCATATCATACGGATAACCAAGTCAGGAACATACACCTGATTTGAGTGGATATTGTTAGCCTAAACTGGCCATCATTCCTAATCAGGCACATACACCTGCTCAGAGCAGCCACTTTCATCAACAAGTGGTTTCCAAAGCAAGTAATAAGGCGTCTAAGAAAAAGACCCGCCCAGCACAGTCAGGAGATCAAGAGCCAATATGTAACAAGGCCTTGCTCGATGCTGGAGTTATTGAAGCTCTCAGACAGTTATCTGTTGGAATTCAAGATTCTACTCCCTCATTTCTCAGTAGTGGGAGCATTAATTCTGAATGTCTTCAACAACAATTTCCTCATGAAGGCTTTCTTCATGACAATTCGATCGATCTCGAAGTTTCATCTTCAGAGGAGATCCACAGGAACCCTCTGTGTGGTCAGAATACCAAGGAGCAAGAGATCCCATCTTTTGCTGTAACCCATTATGGTGGTCCTCCCCATGATGATGAATTTTTCTGTGAAAGTCCTCTCCACAGTAGTGATGCACATTGCCGGGAAAGTGATCCAGTGGACAATGTAGTGCTGAGAAATCCCTCTTAGCTTGAGGCACTTTCAAATGAGAAACCAGTCATGTCTGATGTTTCATCGCTGGCAGGTGAAATGCTTTCTCAATCAGAAGATAGCCCAGGGTGTAGGTCATTCTCCGAACCACCCCTAAGTCATGCATTTTCTAGTTTAATTAGTTATTTCTCAACCAATCCTGTTAAATCCAATGAAGAAACAAGAAAGCACCAGCTCTGGGGAAAACAGGTAGAATAATCTTCATCAAATGATAAAGAGGAAGTGCTGAACATGAGAAAACAACTGGTGAAAGGTGAAGTTCCAGTCATGTTTTGGCCTCTGGATGACTCTCAGTATGACATTCCAGAAATGTTTATGGAAGGTGGAATTCATGATATTTGTCTCAAAATATGGAAAACACTTTGTCAGTTTAAAAAGAAAGTATTATCTTATGATGAATATGAAAATCATCTTAAGATAATAGAAGTGTTACAATGTCAGATTGATTTGACATCTCTATCAGTCTCTCGATATCCGAAGGCTGAAAAGCAGCATAGAGCCCTTCAACATTCATGCCTTGGTGCACTAAGAAGATTGCATCAGTTAATTTCCAATGACCCATCTAGTATTCGTGTCAGAGGATGGGGTGTTCATGGAGAACTGCATTTCACGGTGCTCTCCAGTCAACAAATCCTGCCGAAAATGGTCTCATGCAATTTTATTGCCCATGGCTGGCCACAGTCAATGGTCTTTGTTTGTAATCAAAAGCTTTCCCAAGAACAGACCTCAACAATTTCTTCTCAAAATCAAGAATACAGAGAAAAAGTTGTTGAATTACTCCTGCATCAATCAAACGAGAATATTGAACATGCCTCTCGTATGGAGCAAGAACATCATCAAGTGACAGAAGTGTCGGAAATTATCCAACGGTCTTTTGAACTAGGTGATAAAAGTGGATACAGGTTAATGCATCCAGCTAATTTCCGAACTAAGGTTCGCAAGATCAGGAGAGCTTTTAAGAAAGTCTCAGACATAGTATGTCAAGAGCCACCCTAGCTCACCAGACTGGAGACTCTTTTAAATCAACCCTCAGAATCAATAAATAGGATTCGAGGAGTTGAGTGGGAATAGCAGGAACAGCCCCAGTCCACCGGAATGGGGACTTTTTCAAATCATCAATCCCCTCCGCAGAGAAAGTCAGTCTTTTCTCGATTAGGAAAGAAGCCTCAAGAGGAATGAAGATCCAAATTATCAGGAGATTCCCTCCAAATTACAGTTCGTCAAGAAGTTCCAGAGGGATCGAATCAGCAAAATCCAATGTCACATCAAAGACATGGAAGAATACAATATCACAGAAATGCTGATAGAAGGGATACGATGCGTTATGCATCAATCAATGTCATCAATGTCGTTGTTGCTGATCCACCAGATGAGGCTCACTCAGGGGACTCAGATGAAGAGGTTCATGTCCAAGAAGATTTACGTGCCGACACAACTGAAGAAGGTGTGCGTACACGAAATCAAAGGGTTACTCAGAAACTAGGTAATCTTTCAAGTAACCCACTTCCCCCTCTCCGAAAAGGATCTAACAAAGGGAAGGGAAAGAATAAGGTTACATAACCTTCCTCTAGAGAAGGTCAATCGCTCTCACTAGAGCAAAGGTTTGCACAACAGGAGGAAGAAATGAAGGAGTTAAGGAGGTTGAATACAGAACTACTTCAGGGTAGTCTTCTTCTTAAGCGTGCTGGAGTCAGTCAGCCAGGGGAATTTGTTGCAGCTACTGAGATGGGTCAAGAATATCTTCCTCTATCAGTACACCCTCACAGGTCTAATCCTACGGGTCAAGTGCAACAACAGGTGGCAGTGCTACCATCAGTTGCAGCACCAACCACCACATCTGTCTAAGCTCCAGTCATTGCACCTACCCAAGTACAAGTTCAACTGGATATTTCTCAAAAGTTAATAACTACCATTGAGTCATTAACAGCTCGGTTAGAAACTATGGAAGGGAATCGTGCACAGATTCAACCGAAAAAGAAAGCTTACCCTAAATGGGTAGATTCAATCTGTCCCCCATAAATTTTTGGGAACCCTGTATTCCCTATTTTCAGTGGACCAGGTGATCCTGAATAGCATTTGACGCATTACGTGTCTTGTTGCAATCCTATGATGGGAACTCCAGAGCAGAAAGAAGCAGTGAAACTCAGATGCTTCGTGCGAACCTTGCAAGGACCAGCTTTTGTCTAGTATACAAGCTTGAAATCCCGGTCAATTACCGGATGGGAAGATCTCCGTCAACGATTTATTCTTCAATTCAGCTCAACTTTGCCAAAGACAACAATTTTTGATATTACAAACTGTAAGAAAAGGGAGCATGAAAGAGTCTTTGATTTCATTGCTCGCTGGAAGGGGTTAATATATTCCCTGAGCCTAGCACTCCCTCAAGAAGAAACTGTTTCCAATCTGTGTGGAAAATCTACATGACGAATTACGCACGTTATTAATCCCTGTGAAATACACAGGAGGGTTTCGAGACCTTACTTCAATCGCTCGGTAGATTGAATATTCCCTTATACAGGCTAAGGCTAAATCTCGTGTAATTTCATCAGCTCTAGGAAGGAGAATGGGTAAAGAATAAACTGCTACAGTTATGCTTAAACAAGCACCTGTACCTGTTTCTACTTCAAAACCATCATCTTCTCGAAGGGCCCCACCTCCTGAGAGCCAAAAACAAAGGCCGTTTTGTCCAGATGATCAAAGACATCAAAGACGAAAACAATTTGAGGATCTGAAGAGCAAAACATACACTTTATGAAATGAACAAGTTCCTGGTTACTTCATTTCAGCTCTGGAAAATAATCTGGTTCAATTTCCAAGTCCTAAGAGGCCAAACAAAGAAGGAGATGAAGACCGTCCCAATTATTTCCCTTTTCATCAAATGTTGGGGCATCCCATACATGAGTGTTTTGTCTTCAAATACCTCCGGCAAAAGATGGTCAACTCGGGACAAGTCAAACTGAAAGGTTCTTTAGCTCAGGTAGCATGTGTTACTGCTACAGTTCCAGAGGAGGAAGGCGAGTGGAAATAAGTCAAAAGAAAAAATGCATAGAAGTATGATGATTGGATGGTCAGAAAGACAATCAACCGAACTCATGCTATTTTGTGAACACAATTAAAGAAACTGATTGTGTCTTCTACCATGAATGTTGTGGCAAAACCCTCTTCGTCAGAGGGAAAGTCCTCAAAGAAACGACATGATTCAAAGAAATAAAAAGAATCAGAAGAAGATGAGTATGTGTCAAAGCCTAAGTTTTCTTTGACTTTGGAAGACTTCATACCATCTACTTCAAAGCCACGGGCACCACCCCATCAAATGGAACAACCTAAACAGGCTAATCAGGCAGATTCTTCATCAGACGAAGAGTTAATCTTTGGTTCTATTAATATGATTCAATTAACGGATCCATATGCCAGTCACAGTTTTGATTTCAATGAGCCTGAATTCTCGGTATCAAACAGGGGAATTAGAGGAAGTTTCAGAGGCTCAGGATACAGGGGAATACATGGATGTTTTAGAATACACTATTCCAATTCTACCCCTGCTAGAACTGTGTACGCAACAGAAACTCGTGGTAGAGCCCTTCAGCGAGCTCATCAAGAACAAGCAAGTTCTTCTACCAATAGAAAATTCAGTCCTGGAACAGTTATTTTGGAAGACCGGTTGAAGGTTCCATATTCTTCCTCTCAGCAATTAAATGGATCTAATCGGTCTAATCTTCCAAAACCAGAAATATTGCCAACTCCTATCCTAATACAATATGCATCAACTTCCAAAGCATCTGCTTCCAAGGTACCGGATAAACCACATATTCCTTTTGGGAAATGCAAACCTCTGGATCAAAAGTATGATGTATTGAAACAATTGGCCCAAGTAACAGCCAATTTATCAATTCTGGATGCTCTGAATCTGTCAAAAGATCTTCGGGAAGCACTCATCGAGGATTTGTCGAGTCCTCAGGAGTTTGAAACTAAAATTGCTGCAGCTTAAGTATATCACATAGAGAATAATCCTGCAGAATGCCATGTAATAATATCTTTTACTCATGAAGATGAAGATGATGTTGTGCATGGGAATATTATACCTTTTTACTTATCTGGCAAGGTCAATGGCGTAGACATCCGAAGATCTTTCATTGACAATGGTTCATGAGTCAACCTCATGCCCATTTATACACTTCGTTGATTAGGCCTCACAGAATCTGATTTATCTCCTTCTACCATGATGTTACAAGGATATGATAAAAATGAACAAGAACCACTGGGAGAAGTTACACTCAGAACTCAGTTTGAAGATCTTGTATCCAATTCGGATATCATGGTTGTTGATCAAGACTCAGCTTTCAACATCTTTCTTGGAAGACCCTGGCTACATCAACATGCGGCTATCCCTTCATCATACCATCAATGTTTCAAATATTCTTTCGATGGTCAAGTTGAGACATTTTATGATGATAATTACTCGTTCAAGACATGTGAGTTTCAATACATTGAGGCGGAATTCTATCACATGAAGGGAAGGGAGAAATACACAACACAGGAGATTACCAAAGTTAATGCTCCATATGGTTTGGAGAAGATTCCAGTAAATCCATTTACACGTGTGAGTACAGATTATGTGTTGCCTATCAGTCAAATTGACAAGATAGACCCAAATCAAAATACTCTTATGGAAAGATCCATAATGTCAATTACAACAATCGAGCCAGACAACATGGGAGAAATTGGTAACCCACCAAGCAGTGATGAAAGCACAAATGGTGACGTCTTCATTTCATCTGTTTAAATCCAACAAGTCTATACTTCGCCAATTAGGCCAGAAACATCGGAGGTAAAAAATGATGTCGATTCTCAATCCATCATCTCCTCTTTATTACCCAAAGAAGACCCTTCATCATCAATCGGGTCAGAAATGGAAGCTTCTTCTTCAAGATATGAAAATTTTGACATCTCTTCTGATCATGAAAATTCTGCTTTATCATCTACTATGCAAGTAGAAATGGAAGAAATAACACATGATGAAGAAAAAGAGGAAGATCTCAAAGATACTCCTCCAGCATTTGAAGAGGGTATCTCTACCACTGTGGATGAACTCAGAGAAGTAAATCTGGGTACAAAAGAAGATCCACGCCCTACTTTAATCAGTGCGGCCATGAATCTTGAAGAGAAAGAGATGTATATTTCTTTTCTAAAGCAAAATAGATATATATTTTCTTGGAACTATACATAAATTCCCGGGTTTGATCCTGATGTTGCTACTCATCATTTGGGTTTACCAGAAGAATATCGAGGATTTAAGCAAGCCGGGAGAAGAACACACCCAACTTATGCTTCCAAAAGTGAAGCTGAAGTGGATAAGATTATCAAATCTAACTTCGCCAGAGAAGTTCAGTATCCCAAGTGGTTGGCTAATATTGTCCCTGTAAAGAAGAAGAACGGAAAAATTAGAGTTTGCATCGATTTTAGAGATCTTAATCAGCATTGTCCTAAGGATGATTTCCCAGTTCCGATTACAGAACTTTTAATTGATGCAACAACTGGCTATGAAGCACTTTCCTTCATGGATGGATATTACGGATATAATTAGATCTGAATGGCCCCATAAGATGAGGAATCCATAGCCTTCAGAGCCCCTCAGGGTGTGTTTTGCTACCGGGTAATGCCCTTTGGTTTAAAGAACACAAGTGAAACATATCAGTGTGCCATGCATCATATCTTCAAACCCATCTTAGGGAAGTTTGTTGAATGCTATTTAGACGATTTGGTGGTTAAATCCAAAAAATTTTCTAATCACTTGGATGATTTTGAAGTCATATTCCGCAAGCTTCGACAACATAATTTGAAGGTGAACCCCTTTAAATGTGCTTTTGGGGTAACCTCAGGAAAATTTCTCGGCTTTGTTGTACGCCATCGTGGTATTGATGTCGATCCTGAGAAGACCAAGTCAATCCTTGGTATTTCACCTCTTCAAAATTTGAAATAATTAAGAGGACTTCAAGGACTCTTAGCCTATATTCGGCGTTTCGTCACCAATTTGGTAGGCAAAAGTTTACCCTTCACCAAATTGATGAAGAAGGGAGTCATTTACCAGTGGACTGAAGAATGTCAAGAAGCATTTGATATTCTCAAGAAATACCTCTTGAGTCCACCGGTACTCATGCCACCTGTTGAAGGAAGACCACTTATCCTCTACGTGACAGCTCTAGAGAGATTATTGGGTGCCTTTCTTGTTCAAAAGAATGATGCTGGGAATGAAAACAACCTCTACTATCTCAGTCGAACTATGCTTGAAGCAGAAACCTGGTATTCAAGTATTGAGAAGTGCTGCCTGGAATTAATATTTTCAGTTCAGAAGTTGAGACACTACCTACAACATCACGAGTTCTAATTGGTATCTCGCAATAACCCGCTCAAATTCATCCTTAGTCGTCCAATGATTACAGGGCGTCTGGCAAGGTGGGCAGTTATGTTGCAACAATTCGACATTCAGTATGTGTCTCAAAAGGCAATAAAGGGCCAAGCTCTGGCTGATTTCCTGGCTGAACACCCTTTAGTGGAAGACACATCTTCAGATATTGAACTCCCTGATGAGGAAGTCTTCTTTATTCAAGAAAGTCCTCAAGCATGGGAAATGTATTTTGATGGTGCTTCCAGAAGTCCAACAGGGAGGAAAATGGAAAATCCTAAATTCAATAAAGTTGGCTTAGGAATTGTACTCATTTCTCCAGAAAAGGCAGTGTTACCTTATTCCTTCTTATTGTGGGAAGGTGGTACCAATAATGAAGTAGAATATCAAGCTCTCATCGCAGGCTTGGAATTAGCGCTTCAATCACTAGTGAATCACTTAAAGGTGAAATGTGATTCAGACATGGTAATCAAACAAGTCAATGGGGATTATTCCATTAGAAAAGAAGAACTAATCCCTTTGTATGATTACGTCAGAGTGTTAATGGCGGAATTCCCTTCGGAACCGACATTTTCTTATGTCCCAAGATCACAAAATGATCAAGCTGATGCACTGGCTAATATGGCCACAACTCTGGCAGATCCAAATTGGGATGATACAACCTTCAGTATTGCCAACTATCGTGCAATTTCACCTTATGTTCGAATCAGAATAGAGGAAATTAATAAAATTAGTCCCATTCATGAACCTTATGGTCATACTATAGGATTGATGTCACCTATCAGGGAATACCTTCAAAATGGAAAATTTCCACCTGATAGAGCCGAGAAAGAACAAATCCAGCAACATGTGGTCAATTTTACTCTTTATGATAGCCCAGATCACCTATAGAAAATTCTCTACAAATGTGGATTTGATGGAGTTCTCTTCAGATGTATTGATGGTGAAGACACAATGGCTGTCATGAAAGAAGTGCATGCAAGAGTCTGTGGTGCCCACCAGTTTGGACATAGACTATCTAATCAGATTCAAAGGCTTTGATACTTTTGACCTTCAATGATACAAGATTGTGTTGGTTTCAAAAAGAAGTTTCATTTATACCAAGTACATTCCAACTTCATTCATAAACCTCCAGAGTTGCTTCATATAGCTAAATACTCATGGCCATTTTCCACATGGGGAATGGATGTGGTGAGACCTTACCCTTCAGCTACGTCCAAGCAGTTTAAGTACATTCTTACTACTACTGACTTCTTTTCCAAATGGGCTGAGGCAATACCTCTCAAGGAAGTCAGTTCTAAATGTGTTGTTAGCTTCATCAAGTCTAACATCATTACCATATTTGGTGTCCCTCATACCATATTGACGGACAATGGCACCAACTTCTATTCATCCGAGGTGAAGAAATTGTATCAAGAATACAACATCAAATCCAACCATTCATCTCGGTATCATGTAGCGGCCAATGGCCAGATAGAATCCTTCAACAAGGCTCTTTAAAATATACTGCAAAAGTTGGTGGATAAAGATAAGAAATCATGGCCTGATAAACTCTTTCATGCTTTATGGGCTTATCAGACTACCACCCGCACCGCAACTCGGTCAACTCCATTTTCACTAGTATATGGAACGGAATCCGTCTTTCCCATTGAAGTTCAATTGCCTTTGCTCAGAGTATCCATTTGTGATCATTCATCTATAGATGAAAAATTTAAAAAGCGATTGAATGAATTGGAACGGTTAGATGAGAAAAGATTGTGCACTTTGCACCACTTGGAAGTCTATCAGAATCCAATAGCATGAGCTTTTAACAAAAAAGTTCATCTTCGTTCATTTACTACGGGAGAATTGGTATTAGTTCTCAGTACTCCAATGATACCAGGAAAGAAACCTCCCAATCTTGATCCAAAATGGGAAGGACCTTACTCAATACATAGGGTCTACTCCAATGGAGCTTATTCATTAATCTCGATGGATGGAGAACTCATCACTACTCCAACCAATGCCAGATTTTTGAAGAAGTATTTTGTATAAACACAAAATATATCGTCAATGGTCCATACATATGACCTTAAACTATTTGTACGTTCATCCCACATGACATTAAACTATGAAAAAGTTCCCTAAATGGTCCTGTATGACCTTAAACTACATCAATGGTCCAGTATGACCTTAAACTGCAACTAGATCCCGTATGACCTTAAACTACATCAATGGTCCGGTATGACCTTAAACTACATCAATGGTCCAGTATGACCTTAAACTGCATCATCAATGGTCCATGTGTATGACCCTAAACTATTTGCAAGTCCCTTACGTCCAGCAAGATGTTAAACTGTGACATCCTAACTACATGACGCTAAACTGTATAAAAGTCCCTTATGTACAGAAAGACGTTAAACTACATAATCATCAATGGTCCTGTATGAACTTAAACTACACCACTATCCAACGAGACATTAAACTGCATCGTCAACATTCCATGCATATGACCTTAAACTATTCTCACTTTCGTCCAACATGACTCTAAACTGTATCGTCCCTTTTTTATCCAACATGACGTTAAACTATGAAAAAGTCCCTAATACGTCCAACATGATGTTAAATGGTGTACTCTTTTGTCCTCACTACATGACATTAAACTACACAGTCCCCCTTTCGTCTAACATAACGTTAAACTATATTGTCCCCATCGTCCTAACTACAAGATGCTAAACTGTACAGAAAATCCTTGATACGTCCTACATGACATTAAACTGTACTTTGTCTCTGGTACATGACATTAAATTATGTAGCACCAATAGTCCTAATTGAAAGACTTTAAACTGCATAGTCCTTTTATATGTCCTACATGACATTAAACTATGCATCGTTAAGGTTGTTGTTACCTCTTGTTTCTCACACCGAGTATGACTCACGTGAGCATAGATAAAACCTCAACCATAACAATCTCTCTGGGCTACTAACCATGTGTAAGTCCCAACAACATTATTTTTTAGGTCGTTGTCCGCAAGAACAACTTGATCATTAATTCATTCTTTAATTGAACTACGTGGACTTTGATCCTTGACTTCCAGGCTGGGTACGTAGGCAACCTCCCAAGGTTCAAGTCCAAAACCAATCTCTTCACATTGGTTCACCTCCATCTCATACGATGTTGATTCGTGAAACCGCCCCTAGAATCAATATCTTTACATTTGGTTCACTTTCGTCCTTGTTATCCGACGTTAAACTATACAACACTTTTGTCCAGTATGACAATAAACTACAATATTATTTGATACCCTCACCTGAGAGGGAACCATTATTTACATTGATTTTTTCAATCATGTTTCATTTCAAAGACTACGTACATACATGGCAATGCCCAAACCTTTTATCTTGGGTTAAACCATCATTGTACTAAAGTCCCCTTTCACCCTTCACATGTATGAACCAAATTTGTACAGAGGGTATTTCTAGAACTACGTGGGCTTGATTCCCATCCTTATGGGATACGTAGGAACATTTGAGTGTCCCTCGAATCCAGCCCCAAGTCTTTGGGCCTAACCCCAAATTCCACTTTCAGTCCCTTGGCTGAAAAGTCCCCATGAAAACACACACTGTGTATTTCTTATAATGGTCCAAGATCTATGACCCTAAACTAAGATCACTAATCCTTTTTCCCACATGAATTTAAACTGTAATTTAAGAACTACGTATGGCTTTATTCCCATCCTTATGGGATATGTAGTGAAGTCCAACATTTTAATTTAGGACCCAGCCACAACATGATTATACTTAGCATTGATATGTGTATCTTTGTATACATTGGACAATACCCATCTTTATGTGTCATAATCCTAACCTTAAATATTTTTAGATCTTCATAACCTTTTATTGACTTCTAGTTACAAAAATGTCAAATTTCTGAGAGTTCTTTTACCTGACTATGCAGCACGTGCCCATAGGCAGCCTTGCATAAACAGTCTCCATAACTGACTTGTCAGCCAAAAGATACTATTATTTTACTATGCAGCCAATGCCCTTAGGTGGCCCTGCATAATTCAACCCCCTAATGGGTTTGTTAAATACTGGTAACTTCATTCTTGGGAAGAAAGCCTCTTTTTTCCTTGTTGGTCTTAAATGATAGTATGTAAGGATCCACAAAATTAGCCATCCTTAACATATTTGTCCCATATCCTTTTTCATGATCTGAAAGTATTCAAGTATATGGTTTATATTCTCCTTCCCTACGTTTGGGTCAGACCTTCGTAGGAGTAATATCCATCCAGTTCTTCGATAATCTTGTTTGGAAATATCTTCTCCATATTCAAGTAACCATTTCCATATAGAAAACTCTATACTTTGGAAAATTTGAATCTCCATAAACATTCACTGGCTTTTAGCACTAGGAAAGTAAATTTCTGAGAGTTCTTTTTCCTGACTATGCAGCACGTGCCCTTAGGCGGCCTTGCATAAACAGTCCACATAACAGACTTGTTAGACAAAAGATACTATTTATTTGACTATACAACCAATGCCCTTATGTGGCCCTGCATAATTCAACCCCCTAACGGGTTTGTTAAATAATGGTAACTTCATTCTTGGGAACTAATTCTTCTAATTCCTTTTAGCTCTTTTCCATATCATTACTCACATCCAAATATTCTTAAGTCATAGTTTACATATTTTCCCTCATATATGAGTATGGTACTATGTTTTCAGATGAATTTTCAAGGAATTGAGTCAATTCTACTTCATTCGGTCAAAGCTATTTCGACATTAAACATTAGCCTTTTTATGTCCGACGTGCATGACTTTAAACTTCCCACAAAAGAAAAAGGAACTCTAAATAAAAGTCAAGTTCCAGCTCACTAAAAATACATTTTGTATGATTTAGGTAATATTGAGCAATTAAAAGGTTCAAAGTTTGTAGGGTTATTTACATTAATCCTAGTAAAAATCAAACTATGCTTACTAGGCCCATTGTCTTAGGTAAAATCTAAAGCATGTAGAAAAAGAATGCAGGTACAAATGATTGAAGATGAAAGTTTTTTTCAATGATGCACAGAAGATAGAAGGACATCCACATACTGAAGTCTCTTCTATTTTTCAAGAATTACAAAAGGATTTCAACATAAGTCTTCAATTGATGAACCACATCTCGAGCTTCATCAGTAGCTACTTGAAGCTCATGCACTCGACCAACTTCACTCTTTTCAGCCTGATGGAGTGCTTTCTTAGCATCCGCAATGGTCTTCATACCATTCGTTTGAACTCCCTCTAGTGAATTATTGAGTTTGTCAAGTTCCCCAGTAACAGCATCTAACTGTTGCTGAAGGTTCATCTTCTGGATGAATTTTTCTTTGACCTTATGCTTCAGCTCCTTCATCTTGGTAGCATAGTCAACCTCAGCTCGGGATACTGCAGCCTCAAATTCACCGATGTTGGCTGATAGTTTCACCCTGGTCAAATCTTCGCGACACTTTTTCTTCTGCTCTCTCCTGAAGATGACTTGTTTCACCGCGGTATGGATCTCTTGGTATCCAAAACCGCCAAGTCCTAGCATGATGAACTGGGACAACAATCGAGGTATCTTCGATGATAGCTCTTCTAAAGGAACCTCAGATATGATTTTCCATATATTATTCCATGCCTTGCGTCGTGAAAAGATGAGAGCCTTAAGCACCTCTGGGTCTGATTCAACATCATCATCATAGGGGGGTATGTAATCTGAGATTAACGCACTTAAGGAAGTGCCCAGTTCTGCTTCTTCCCCCCTGACCCTGGTTGCTTCACCTTCTACTACTATTTGGGCAGAAGTTGAGACCTCACCTCCATTTCTAACCATTGAAGTTGATAGCCCTGTTTGATCAATTATAAGTATGGTTAGTTTCATAGAACAATGGAAGTCGGTTGTCTATCTTGAAAACTTAGTCCGATCATTACCTAACAGTAGAGAAGCTTCTTGAGTAGAATCCTCCCCCTCTTTCCCTATTTCAACAGGATATTCAAGATGGGTCTCAGAAGAGTTTATTGGATTTCGTTCCACTTGATATAATGTTTCTACAATGGTAGGGTTGACATCAATGTCCACACCCTCTTCAGGCATTGGCAATTCAACAGATTCTGTGGATGGAACTG
The DNA here is from genome assembly GCA_963277665.1 of Viscum album. Taxonomy (NCBI): domain Eukaryota; kingdom Viridiplantae; phylum Streptophyta; class Magnoliopsida; order Santalales; family Viscaceae; genus Viscum; species Viscum album. The sequence goes on from OY728159.1 coordinate 373,878,430, forward strand.
CATATTATTTTCAGTCATGATTAGAAGTGTAAATTATAAGAAAATTTACTGGGCGAAGGATAACACTCACGCCCAGGGTCTTCTAAATCACATGATAACTTATCATGATCATAAAATTCTTTAAAAGACATGCCATGATCCATCATTTCATACAATGATATTTCAGAATCCTGGTTAGTCTCACCAGTGGGAGCATTTTATGTATCCCCTTGGAGACCCTCATTCTGCGGCCCTTGACCCTGGACAGCTTCTTCCGGAAGGATGGAAGATTCATTTGCTGTGGCCGCCAATGATTCTGGTGCAGGTTCTTCTCTACTTGTAGCAGCAACAGGAGCAGTACTGGGAATAGATGTTGGATCTTTTTCAAAAGCATCCAAGTCAGATTGAATTCGCGTTTGTTCCACAACACCCTCCATGGTCCTCAATGGAGGATCATCACTTTACCTCGGAAGGGAAATTGATTAAGCCCCTGTAATCCCATAGAAAATGAGCAATATTCTCATGGTTTAAGACTCATGATTACACGAAGGACTTACCACTGCAAATGAAGAGTTTAGCTGTGGACTTCCTCCTTCGCTGCCTTTGCTTCTTTGGTTTTTTGGGAGTATCAGCAGTCTCCCTTATTGGCACTAGAATCAAGCTGCAAATAAAATAAGGAATGAAAACTTACATCTTCAGGAGCCAGGTAATCGTTCCACTCCTTATCAGTCCCCTCAGCGGCGCCACGATCAATCAATTCCTTCACCCGCCTGGTGATAGGAACAGACTCATCAGTGGCGTATATGAGCATTTCCAGCTCTCTGATGTAAGCTCGTACTTCATTGGGGTTATCCTCATATTGGAGATTAGTAGAAGCCAGAAGATTCCCTATTCCAGGAAGTTGTAGGCCCTCACACAAATCCAGCCAGGCAGTCTCAGTACCACAGTATAAACTCTTCCATTACTGGAAAACCTCTGGTCTTAGATATGAAGGATGTGAGGAAGGTCCTACAATCTTTGACTTCAATTTCTTCCCAGCTTCTGAAACTATAGATAGAGAATAATAAAATAAGACTTATTGCTTTATAAAGTAACAGTGATTAAATTACCACAATGAAGTAACTCACCAGGAGTTGATGGAGCGGGTCTTTTAATTTTGGCCGTAGGTTTATATCGGGCACGAAACTGCTTTTCCACTGGTTGTGCCTCATCATCCCCATCATGGGAATCTGGTGAATCAGTTCTAGAGGAGGAATCTGCCGAATCAACTTCAGGTGGGTAAGAATCACCTTCATGAGGAAGGGTTTCTTTCTCTACAGTCCTCTTACTTTTCCCCACTTGATAAATTGGGTGATTCAGCACTCCTTTGGGGTATGATGCTATCCAGTGTTCAGCATAATATGTAGTCAAATTATGTGCCACTTTTTCAACTAGTAGATCAAATACTGCCCCAGTATTCTCCCTTAACATCGGCAGCCATAGTTGCCGAGAAACCATCAGATGTTGCTCTAACCTGACATGTACTGGAGGAGATACAACAATCTGTTGCAGACATTTGAATTGACATGCAAATCTATATTGAGCATAGGCCTCGCATATAATTTCTCCGTCAATCCTGGAAACTAGCACACCATCTCTACAAGCTAGCATGTATTCCCTTAAATCCAAGTGGGTTGTTCCATCATCAAAAAACCGTCCGGTTGGCGGATTTCCATTGGGAAAGAAGTTGAATTATTTAAACATGCTCAGACTCACTTTCATGTCAAAGGCATTAACATCTAATGGAGAAACTCCAGAGAATGCTTGTACTGACGGCCTGAATGAACTTTCAGGAATTTGTAATCCATTATGTACATTTTAAGTCCTGAAGTGAGTGGTGATCCATCCCCATAAAACTTGGAATGGTCCCACTATTCTTAAAGTATATTTACCTATGAAGACATGAAGTAAACTCCTATGAATCTTTTCTAAAATGGGGGTAGCCAACCAAACCATTTTCCCTCATCCAACTTTTCCGCAATGACGAAGGTCCCTGGACTGATGCCTCCCTTCGAATTCCTGACTGGTAAGAGATAAACGTTGAGCCACATTGCCAAGAAGCCCGCCAGACGAGTCTTCTTTGGGATTCTTTGATTCAACTCATATCCCCATTTCTCAAACTCTCCTGCTTCTAGAGTTGGCAAGAATATGCTAGGAGCACCCCTCTTCTCAGGTTTTGGGCAGGTGGTAGGATGTTTGGGCCTCTTATCCATGGATTTATTTTTCTTGGATCCTTTTTCTTTTGGTTCCTTATCCTTTGGATCTCTCTATTTCTTCTCAATAAGAAATATATTCATCCATTCCTCCGGATGAATGTCCTTTATAGAATGATTTAATGAGGTCTCTGAACTCTTGAGCCTATGGAAGATCTTAAATAATTCCTGAGCTAAAGCAGGAGTCTTCTCTGAATCATTCCACGTCACCTTGGGAGGAATGAATTCATCATACATGTCACCCAAAATTGGATCCCTTGAGGTCTTGTGAACATCCCACAGACTGATTCCTACTTCTCCATGAGTCATATGGAAAGAATTATTTACTGGACTCCAGTGGCTGAGTATCTCTGGCATGAAGTTATCATGTCTGTAAACATATATTTTTCCAACCCAGACAACTTCGTATATCGCCACCCCCTTCAGATCCTCGACAAACTCTGCACAGGTTTTTCACACCCAGTATGCCCGCATCCAAGTTGGCTTCATGCCTCCCCCAGGACGGAAGTCCCAACTTTTCTTCCAGCCTTTGGATTGATTCATATGAGCTTTTCAGAAGATTGAAGGATGAAAATGTGGTTGCAGCTCAGGCATATGATGTTTCAGATCTGGCGTACAAGGGCTATGATGCATCATATGGGCCTTCTCCACTGTTCCATCATTTAGAAATACTCATCCACTTGAGATATTTACTGAAGCAAAGTTGGTGTAATTATGAAACCATGAAAATGGGAGATAGTTCTTTACTTCTGGAATAGTAACTTCTCGCAGATGACCGTAGTCATACAAAGGCAAATAAATGCTTTGGGGGAAGTCGTGATGATATTTCTTCAGATACTTATCCAAATCCAAAAGAGTGCTACTTTTGACGGTATAATAATCATGTCCAATGATGTTCATCATATCATCAATCTTCTTGCTAGCCAGTTCACCAGCTATTCCGGTTCTAAGAACCATTGATTCTGCATAAAAGTTGAGTAAATTAAATTTTAATTAAGTTTATTTTTCATAAAATTTGTGAAGGAATTTTAGAAAAAAATGGCAAAGGCATTAAGGCGCGCAAGTCTAATCTTGGAGCGCAATTATGGATGTGTCGCGCAAGTGTTAATGTGCCGCGTAAGTTTATGTCATGAAAGTATCACTGTGCAAGTACTATTACCTTGACAGCAACGCGACGACGAAGAAACAACGGAAAACGGGAGACTTGCGCGGCGAAGGTGACCTGCACGGCGAGAGCTCAAGAATCCGGAAATCAGATGCTATATGTGGCAAAGGACATCATATTTTTAGGCCAGGCTACCCACCTGCGTGCCTACACCCAGCATGATCTATCTAGCGCACTCCAGCCCTGTGCGACTCAAACCTGCACGCCAAGTGTTGCGCACTGAACACTTGCGCGCCGCCTTTCCTTGAGTTTTCTTCTTTTCCTCAGAGTTAAATCCTCTATTCTCTCCAGATCCAACTCTGAGGGGGGACTTTTGTTGATGCTCCTTTTGTCACAGAGTCTAAATATTGGAAAAGGGAAATACCTTAAGTCCAAAGTAATTCATCCTTTGAAGAAACATAAAAAATCGACAAAGGAAGGAATAAGAAGGATATTGAACAAGGGTCGCGCAAGTTCTACGATGGTCGCGCAAGTACACTTGCGCTCCGTAATGGTCACGCAAGTACACTTGCGCGCCCTAAGTGATAAACGCCTGGGGTCTTCTCCAGCCTATAAATAGACCCTGTGGGCCCCCCATTTCAGGAGGAATTTTTTTAGAAACTTATATTTGAGCTCCCGACGCCCTAGTCTCTTCTCAAAGATTCTGAAACACTTCTAAGGTAATTTATTACCTAGAACGGAAGATCTAAAGAGGGGGAGGAAGGCCTAAGTGTTGAAACTCATCAACAATTGCACGCCTGAGTGGCAAACCCTTAAGGAACATGGCCACACTTGTGCGCCGCCTAACTCCTTCAATAGAACTTGCGCGCCACACTTCTGGAAGAACCTCAAGATGATTCTAAAGGCTTTAACCAAGAGTCGCTAAAGTATTTACCTGCCGGTTAACCATCGCGCAAGTACCCATGTGTCGCACAGGTACACCTGTGTGACCAGGACTTGCACGCCCTTGCAGTACCAGCGCGCCTGCTAGGACTTGCGTTCCCCCTTCCTTTTTGGGTTCCCTTCTTGCCCATTTCACCCCTCTTAAGCCATTCCACCTCTCCTATTCAAGATTCAGTCTTCAAGACACTCTTCAAAGCCATTTATGGCTTGATTTATTGATTTGAGTTCCTTATCTGAAAGGAATTTTGTGGAATATCTCTCAAAACCTAGTGATTCAGACATCTTTATGTCACTAATGATTGAGATTTCATTCATTCAACCTCATAATATAAGATGAGAGAACTCTTTTAACTTGGGCCTCCTTTTCAGGAATAAGCCCCAGTCATAATTTCCAAATATGAGCATCCTTTTTAGGAGTAAGCCCCAAGTCCTCATTAATTTGGGCATCCTTTTCAGGAATAAGCCCCAATCATAATTTCCCTAAATATGGACCTCCTTTTTAGGAGTAAGCCCCAGTCCCCTAATTTGGGCATCCTCCTCAGGAGTAATCCCCAACCATAATTCTCTTAACCCGGACCTCCTTTTCAGGAGTAATCCCCAATCTCAAATATGGGCATCCACATCAGGAGTAAGCCCCATGTCCCTTAATTTTTTCAAGTCTCTTAACATGGGCCTCCTTTTCAAGAGTAAGCCACAATCTTAATTTCTCTTAACCAGTCCTAATTTACCTTTGATCTGGGATTCCTTCTCAGGAGTAAAACCCAATCATAAGTTCTCTCCTAATTTGGGCCTCATTTTCAGGAGTAATCCCCAAGTTAGAGTATTCAAATCTCAATGAATCACATATAACTTTATGGACCCTGTTCATGGATTTCTTCCCTAAAGTAAATCCTAATCTTCATTTATCTGGGTAGTCATACATACATAAGTCCCACATTATTTCTTATGATTGCATCTTTCATGGCATAATTTTCTGATTTTTACCAATACCTATTGTTTCTCACACTGAGCATGACTCACATGAGCTTAGAGTGTAAAACTAAATATGACATCCTTCTTTGAGCCATCAATCATAAACATCATACTCCCTTACTTGAACTACGTGGGTTCTAATTTTTTTTCTAAACAAAGGATACGTAGGTAGCCCATCTGCGGGTTCGATCCCAACTCTGAAATAATCCATGTCCTCTTGAATGATAATAAAATTCAAGTGCCCCACTGAGTGGATTTAAAACCAGAATGGTCATCATAATGACCAAGAGACTTCTATATAAATGTGTCAAAGGATACCATTGACCAAGAATCTCTAATAAATATAGATGAATCTCTATCGATGAAGAACCTCGAATTCATATCAAAGATTCCCTAAATTTCCTACATATTTAATCATTTATTTTTATATCTAAAGGAAAGATCATTTTATACTTGGTAATGTAATAAGAATTCACGAACACAAATTAACTCTATAAAGAGAGACCCGAAGTAGACAATAATTCCCCTAAAAAAGGTGTGATGAGTCCGACCTCCCATCCTCTCGACCAATGAAAATTCCTAAGCCTCATCAGTCTAAAAACTAATGAGTGCCTACCTTTTGAAAGTAGGTCCAAATGGATGTGGAATCATTGGATGTTTCCGGTTCTACAAAAAAACCCGTTAGAAACCGATTGGAATGTTTGAACATTCAATCAAGTAGGTCATCCCCAAATTCGGAGGGAAACAATGTGTTTGAATGGGTATAACTTGGTATAGTTTAATGTAAAGTGAATAAAATTAAAAAATTAATTAATTAATGTTAAGTCTTCCATATTCTAGGCTTAGGAGCTTTATCTGTTTTTTATTTTGCAGGTATAGATCCAGGTCGACGTCCTCGTCAGGTTTGCGTAGAAGATGTCCAGCAGGATACACTAGTAGATCGTTGTAGGGTAGAGGTTGACGAAGATGAATCATGGAGGAGGAAACTATGAGAGTTTTAGTTCCAGAGTCTACATAAGTACAAGGTCTCCATTTTAGATGCAGTCACAAAAGTCTGGTTATAGGAGGTTGAGATAGCCTTCGGTTCGACCCATTCTCAGAAGAAGCACTAGGTATCATTGGTTGTGACAATGATGCATGGGGAAGTGAGGCAGTGGTGATTCTTGTTTCTTGGGGATCACAAGGAGTCAAAAATATCATGGGAGGAGTTCTAAGATAATTTCAGACTCGATTTTATTTCTTTGACCACAAAGGAATCCAGTCGCTAGGAGATGCTTAACCTTTGAAAAGGGAGATTTAGTGTGCGAGAGTTTGGAATCTATTTTAAGAAACTTTTACAATATGATTTGGACCATTTTCCATATTGGGAGGCTAGGGTGAGGCATTTAGAGGAGGCTTTGCATCCAGAGACCCAGTTCCAGGTCACCCCATTTAGGCTGAAGACATAAGTTTAGTTAATAGTGAAGAAAGAGGTCATCAAGAGGATGCTATATAGAAATATATCTTCATGAGAGGGGAGTCATCAAGATTTTTCATGAAGTATATATGTGGTTTGGGGTTCCAAGTTTTTAGGGTAGAAGAGTTTCCATTTGGCTCGGGGTAGGTCCCAGCCCTCAGCATCTCGTTTCTTTAGGGGAGACAACTCTTAGGACTATGCCAAGGGATCCTGAACTTTTTTTCTTGTGGAGGATGAGGTCATTAGCAGTGAGAGTACCCAACCTTTTCAGAGCGGTCATCATGCACCATATTCTATTATCTAGGTTCCTCCATTGAGGCAATAGTATCAGGTTGCACCAACTTTGGATCATTAGAGAGAAGATGGGGAAGGTGGAGGACAACCTCGGGATTCTCCCTTTCCTTAGAGAGCATAGCGCGTCCATGGTGGTGGTTGTTATTAGGGTTAGAGAGGCCATAGAGCAGATTGTGGTCAGCTTCATGCTTTAGCATTGCCAGTACCGGGCGAGACAGATGTCATTCGAGGTACCATTTTATTTTTTTCTACTTGGGTGTATTCCTTGTCTGATTTAGGAGAGACTCACTCCTTCATATCACCCACCATTGTCCATGCCTTGTGACTTGAGGTAGAGAGGATTCCAATACCCCTGGCGTTTACTACACTAGTTGGAGGTCGAGTTGACTTGTTTGAAGTATGTAGATACTGTGAGCTAGTATTGGGGCAGCACCACTCTTGGTTAGATTTCCTATGTTTATGAATACAACCATAAGATCTAATCCTCATCATTGATTGGTTTTATTTGGTTCAGGATATCATGGATTTCTTCCAGAGACAGGTGATGTTATTTAATGATGATGGAGAGACAATGATGTTTGTTGGATAGCAAGACTCTTGGATGGTTCAGAGGAATGTTCCATCCTTTTTGTCCTTGATGGATGAGATGATATTGAGTTCACCAAAGATTTAGAATTTTCTGTTTTCCATGGTTTTAGAAGATTGCCCTGATGTCTTTTTAGAAGTGGTTGTAGCATTACCCCCTCGATGAGAGATCGATTTCATGATCATTCTATATCCAGGAGCATATCATATCTCTATGTCTCTATATAGGATGAAACATTATGAGTTGTAAGAGATGCTTATACAGATTTATGGTCTGTTGCAATAAAGTTTTGTTCGGTTGAGTGTGTCACAGTGGGGTGCACTAGTTTTGTTCGCAAAGAAGGCTGACAATAGTTTTCAGTTGTATGGCGATTATCATCACTTGAAAAAAGTGACAGTGAGTAACCACTATCCCCTTCCACAGATTGATGATTTATTCGATCAACTGAAGGGTTTGAATTGGTTCTCAAATATTGATTTTCTGTCTGGGTATCATTATATGTAAGTGAAGGATGAGGATATTCTAAATATAGCTTTCCATTGTCGTCAAGGGCATTAAAAGTTCTTGGTGATGTCATTCGATGTGACAAATTCTCCAGATGTTTTCATGGGGTTGATAAACATTGTGTTCCATGAGTTACTAAATAAGTTCTTGGTGGTTTTCATAGATGAAATTATTGTGTAATCCATGTATAAGGAGGAGAATGCAGAGCATTTGCGTTCACTTTTAAGCATCCTTCGTTGATAACATCTATTTGGGAAGTCGTCAAAGTGAGAGTTTTGGGCTTGAGAAGTCTGTTTCATAGGGAAAGTTTTATCCCACCAGGGAATAGATATGGATCTTTCAAAGATAAAAGCAGTTGTGTCTTGGGAAGCCCCTAAGACTATAGTATAGGTGTGAAGTTTTCTTGGTCTCTCATGATATTATCAAAGATTCATAGTTGATTTATCTCAGGTTGCGACTCCTCTGACAGTATTGACCAAGAAGGATTAGGCATTCGAGTGGACTAATCAATGTAAGGAAGCTTTCGAGTATTTGAAGGAGAAGTTGGTGGTAGAGGCTATCTTTTCTAGATGATAGTGAAGTCATCTATGGTGCAGTAGGTAGAAGAGTCCCATTTGGGGGATCTTGAGGTGGAGGTATGGAGAGACCGAGTTGTTTGTTGCAAGGCCCCTGATGGTTTGTCTAAGGATGGAAGACATCGAGTGTTATATCAGAGAATTATTTTCATTCCTTTGATGATGTAGGATATGGTTCTTAGGTAGTTCCATATTTCACCTTTAATGGTATATTCTAGTGTGATGAAGATGTACTGAGCCTTAAGGAGTCAATTTTGGTGTCCGGGGTTGAAGTGTTTAGTTGTAGAGTTTGTCTCTCAATGTTTGATCTTCCATAGGGTGAAGGCTGAGCACTGTGTTCCCAGTGGTTTTCTCCATCCATTAGATGTTCCTTAGTGGAAGTGGGAGTACATCTCGATGGAATTTTTAACTACTTTACCTCATGTTTAGGGAGGCTACATTTCTATATGGGTGGTAGTGGATCATTTTATGAAGTCTTCCCACTTTATAGCGATCAATGAGTCAAGCTTAGTGGATTTTTTGTCAGGAAAATATCTAGAGGAGGTGGTAAGACTTCACGGAGTCCCAAGAACGATCAATTCCAATCGAGATCCTCGCTTTACCTCCAAGGTGTGGAGAGGTCTCTAGAATGATTTTGGTTCTCAGTTATTCCTTATCACTTCTTTTCATCCACAAAGAGATGGTTAGACAGAGTAGACCATCAAGACTCTTGAAGACATGTTGCGCTCGTTTGCCCTGGATTTTGGAGGTTTATAGAGGAGGCACCTTACCTTGGTAGAGTTCACTTAAAATAATAGTTTTCACTCCACCATCAATATGGTGACTTTTGAATCCTTGTATGGTCGACCTTTTCGTTCTTTGTTATGCTGGACTAGGGTCGGAGAGTCAGCAATTCTCAGGCTGGAATTGGTACAGAATACATAAGAGAAGGTTCAGGTGATTCGTGAGAGGATAAACGCAAAACAGGATCACCATAAGTTTTATTCTAACTATAGGAGGAGACCTCTAGAGTTTGATGTCATGGATCACGTGTTTCTGAAGGTGACTCCCCATTATGGGAAACAAAGGTTTCGTCATGTGATTAAGCTTTCTCCCTAGTTTGGTGGGAATTTCAAGGTGTTGGATCGGGTAAGAGTCATGGAATATCAGGTAGCACTTCCCCCATAGATGAGATGGATACATGATGTTTTTCTTGTTTCATAGATCTGTAGTTATCTTCACGATGACTCTAATATCATTTATTAGGGATAGATCGACGTTGATGATGATGGGATCTTCAAGGAGCGGCTAGTAGAGATCTAGGACCATAAGGAGAAGGTGTTGCACAGGTGTGTTATCCCCTTGGTTCATGTCTTGTGGAGGCATGGTGTAATGGAAGAGATTACCATGGAATGTGAGTCACAGATACATGCTCAGTACCCTGAGCTGTTTGATATTTAGCACTTTTCTTGTAATGATGTTCATCTTTTGGTTTTTGATTTTTTTTATTAGATGGCTTTCTTTTTTTCCTTATTGTGGATTTCTATCTTTTGAGTGGTATCTCGAGAGTGTTTAGAATCTGGTTGTGGTTGTCATGTGGTTTCTCATGTTCCTTTTTAAATAAGTTGAGCTCCTTTGGTGGAAAGATCCTTGAGAGGTATCTCAAAGAGTAGTTTCTCAAACCCCTTTTTCTGTTTCCTTTATGTGTTGGTTTTTTATTCTTGAGGGAGAGAATATTTTGAGAGGTATATAATGTAATGGCCTGGACTCCATTTCCTTACTAAACTCTGGTGTTTGAGGTGTTATGGGAGGTCAAGGTGACTCATCCCCAATACTTTCCCAAATTTCTAGTTCTGTAAATAGTGTTTCCAGAATGATGAGACATATAATGGTAGGTCTACAGTGTTTCCAGAATGGCGAGACATCTAATGGTAGGTCTATAGTGTTTTCAGAATGGTGAGACATCTAACAATAGGTCTAAAATGTTTCCATAATGGTGAGACATCTAATGACAGGTCAACAATGTTTCCAGAATAGTGAGACATCTAAAAGTAGGTGTACAATGTTTCCAGAATGGTGAGACCTCAAACAACATCATGAATAGCATTTCTAGAATAGTGAGTCATTTTCCCTTTCAAGATTTTTAGTTTTTCCTGGATTCCTATAGTTTCTCTTGTTTTACATTTCCTTTAATGTAAAATGCATTTAAAGCCTTGTTTTAATGGATTTAAGGTCAATTCAAATCCCACAACTCCTATCTTTATTTTCCTAATGGTCGAGAAGCCTTTACTCGGTTAATACACGTGATCTTTGACAGATCCAATCATAATGGAAAATCTAGCGTATATTAAACCGCTGCTCCATTAAATCTTCTAAAGGGACAAGATATATTTCTCCCTTGTTCTTCCATATTATTACACGGTGTGAGATGCTTGAACCTTTCCTTCCTTCCCATATGAGTCGTACGTAGTGTTGTAGCCTTGGATTGTGTCTTCCCTGGAATTTCTTCCTACTATATGCACACCCCATGTTTCGGTGAAATCAGGAATTTTTTATCCTTATTTAATATAAGTTATGTTCTACCGCTATTATTATGGGTTCCTGGATAGGTTTCTTCTTGTTTCTCATTTTCCTTGTTATGGCATGTTTTCTCTATGTCCTTAATGTAGCTTCCTGGGTTGTTGGTTGTTGTGGTGGTGTCTCTGCATCATTGGGTGGATGTAGTCTTCCAGGGTAGGTGATCATGATCCGTTGTATTGACCTATTCTCATGCAAAGAACATTGGAAACCTTTTGAGGTAGGTGATTCATGTATTCTCTATTCTATTAATGTGTAGTAGTAGATTTAGAATGTTTTACCCCACTAGATCAAAATGGAATTGATATAATAAATATATAAACTAGATTAAATAATTGATATCGATCATATGTTGTTGCCTTTTTTTCTAGATAGTGTGTTATCTATGCCTTGCGGTTTAGCATGTCATTCTTATTGAAAATTAGTAAAGAATGTAAAATGAGAATAATTGTGAATTAATTGGCCAAAGATAAAGAGGCATGTAACTGAATCCAATTGTTGTTATAAATTTTATGTTAATCAATTTGATGAAGATGTGAATGTTTAACTGAATTGATTGATAAACCTGAATCATGTTGATTTTTGTCGATTATATGAATGTCAAATTAATTGTTTAATTAATTTATGATAGCTTACTGTTTAGGTTTCCCATTGTTGGAACCTACAAATAATGAATCAGTTAATTCAAGATGGATTAAAGAACCAATTGTGTTATAAAAGATAATTCTTGGTAGGGTTTTGAGTTACCCTTCTTCTTTTAAAGTCCAAATTCCTTATTCTTTGGAGTAGTGAGTGCTCGTTGTCTGTGAAGGATGAATACCTTATTTAGGTCCAAGATCTCAATTACTGTTGTTTGTTTCCTGTGGCTTGTGTTGTGGTGTGATCCAGGGATGTTTGAGCATGGAGGGCCATTGTGGTATGTGGGGGTAAGGAGGCCTAGTGGTTGTGGTGGAAGCAGTTGAAACCTAGAGTGGCGAGATGCATCGATTTATGCATGTGGGTGTCGGGGAGGACACCAGAGATGATGAAAGAGGTTGGATGATAATATTGGATGCTTGTTGAATCTTGTAGTTTGTTTATATTCTTTACCTTTTCCACTGCTTGAGGCATATGGTCTTTTTTACCCTCCTTCCAAAATAGGAAAAGGTGTGCGGGGTATGCCACATGCTTTCTGTGTTTAACTTCTTGAGGAAGGATGGGTCAACGCTCCTGCTATAGGTGGGGAAGACTCTATGGGTAGTCCACCTACTCACTATGTTTAGACCCTCCTGTTTAGTAGATTTGAATGTTTTCTTAGTATAACTAGAATTATGAAAGGTGATAATGTTGTTAAATAAATGATTTAATAAATGATGTTAAACCATGGGGTTGGAGATTGGTGGAATTCAATGATGAGGTTACAATTTAAAAGAACTGTGGATCTTGGTTAGAATGATAATGACCTATAATTTGGAATGATAATGGTTAATTAATGGTTAAATAATTAATCAACATAAATTGAAATTAATAAAAAGGGATAAATTAATATAATGTAGCTCTTTAAATGGTTGTGTGCTTATAGAATACCTAGTCTAAGCAGTGATAGCTTGGAGTCCGAGAGATGTTGGCTGCAGTTGATTATAAGACTAGGTTATTCCCATATTGTTGTTGTGAGCTATAGTATATTCTATACTTTTTTTGTTTATATACTCTACTCCACCATATAGGTTAGGGAAACTGACACCCTAGGGATTCTGAGCCCTAGGGGGGTGTTTTTTCCAACATTCTGGTGGGAGGATGGATGGATGACTACTCCCTTTGGCCCCACTCTATTATCTTAGTAGTTATTTTACTGATAGGTACATCAGTTAGTTTTCTCTATATATGTGTTTATAGGGCTATAATGGCTTGTTTTTATTCACACACATATATTCTTGATATAGTTTCCTATGGACTACTATAGGTGTAATGTGTATAGGCTGTGATGGCTTGAGGATCATTACTCAGTGTATGGGCTTTAATGGCTTAAGTTATAACACCCGATGTATGATACATGTTATGAGAGATGTGGTGGATCTAAGAAACTACCTTCTTACTTTGGTTATGTGGGAGTGGTGGTTATGTTGAATGAGGTGCATGTTTTGGTGTTATGCCCAGGTGTCTATGGGAAAGCCTTTTTGGAGAGAGTTTCTTAGAACGTGCAAAGTTGGGGAAAAGCGGAAAAACAGTGGGGAAGTGGTAGTGGGGTACCCATGATATTATTATTATATTATAGACTCTTGTATGTGATACTTGGTGATAGTTTCCATGGTGAGTTTGGGAACATAGTATATTGGTTTAGGTAACGAGTTAGTTTCACTTATTGCTCACTGTGCTTTAGAATTCTTTCTTTACTTTTGAATGAGAGGATATGGGGAGGATCCTACTGTGTATATTTTTATAATCACCCAATATATATAAATAAACTATTTTTAGGTCACTTGGATTAGGTTGGAGATCAGGCTGGTTACTACTAGATTAGAGTTGGAGGAGTTGTTCGGTCTTCGTGGTCGCTGTCGTTTTACTTTATTTTGGTACATATAGTTTTCCATTTCAGTTGTAGTAGTTTTTGCATGACATTACATATATATACTTGCGATTTATTTTATATTACAGTATATTTTGGAGTTGTTTGGTTTCTGTCTTATCTCTCTCTTTCGCATGTGTTCTCTTAGAGGGTAATTCCTCCCATTGGTGTGTTTATTATACCCTCAGTGCTAGTCGGCAACTCGGGGCCTACTAGAGGTGGGACTCGGGTTTTGCTATCTCCCTTCTCACATTTCCAGACCAGGAGGGGTACACTTTGTGTGTAAGGAGTCATGGTAAGATTGATCATTGGTGAATAATGTGTCCACTAGCAATGAATATGATGATCCCACTACGTTTTTCATTTGTCTCACATTTCTTCATGACCACTTGTCATCGATCCATGTTACTGGTCTCCAATGGAGCTATATGCCTCCTACTATCTAATATCATAGGGTTATACAACTAATACTGGATATTTTACATAACAGAGCTTAAGTAGACTAAATTAGATTTAGGAGAAATTAAATAAATTAAATAAATAAATTATTTAATTCACTTAATGCACCCACTAATAGTTTCCTTCAACAAAATGCCTAATGTTGAGAAACTTTATGTCACATCTTGGGTAAACCCTATGTTTTTCAATCAAATATGATCTCATATTTCTCATATGAGGTCCCAAAAATAGGGAAACCATTTTTAATGAAAATATGTGTGTGCATAATTTAATATATATTAATATTTTTAATACATTAATTATGGGGTCCTATAACACCCAAACCTAACACCGAATCCAAGGAAAAATATAAATATATATTTATAAATATTAAAACAACTAAACCAAAAAAATTTGCATCATTACATAAGGAATATTTTATTTTTATTATCAAACTTATAAAAACTAACATTTTAGCTCATAAGTGAAATTAATTTTAGATATATAATAAATATAATAAAAAATACCATTTTATTTTTATTAAAATTAAAAAATAAAAAATTCAACAAACAATAGGAATATAATATTCTTTAAAAAACCATGGAAACTTGCGATGGAATACTAATAATGAAGAAAAAACATAGTTTTGAGAAAGGGATATCAAGTAGTTTATGTTAAAAAAACACTCTTTTCACACTATTTTAAAGAAATTAAGAAGTAACCCATATGGAATACTTTTAAAAGATTACTTTATAATATGTTTCAAGAAAGTCAAAGATAACCTAAAAATGACCATGATCAATCATTTATGTATTGATAAGATCATTACTAAAACATGAAGTTCCTATAGAATAATGATGTTGATATATTTTCAATGGTTTGTTTTAAAGTCAGTAATGAAGTTGAAGGTAAAGGTTTTTTGGATAAAAGTTCCTAAGTAAGTTTGTAGGATAGTGCTTCTAATAAATATAGGAAAACTTTGAATGATGAAAATTATCTATTCATGTTATTCATATTTGAATAAGAAAGTACAAGTATATAAGAATATTGAAGTATTTTTTTAAATGAAGAAGTATGTTCTAGAAAATACGAAGATTGAAGATTTCTATTAAAGTAAGGTTGCTTGAAAAGGTTACAAAACATTCCTTATAAAGGTTAGAAAACTTTCCTTATGGATATTAATAAATATTCCTTATAATTTCATATGATTCTATGCTATTATACAAGTTACTAGTAACATTAAGATATTCATGATTCAATATTGAGTCCAATGGGGGATATTGAAGGTACCAGACTGATGGTAACATATCAAGGATACAAGATGTAGATCACCAGACAGATGTGATCAGAGAGAGATGAAACAAATGTCTAAGGTTTCAGTTTTACAATGTTATATGTCAGAATATGAATTATGTTACTGGATGAAGATTTTGTTAGTTGTTATCATTATAGAGTGCGTAGTTTTTACACAGAGAAGAAGCCACCGTTTTAGCTATAAATGTGGTGGTGCAAATACACAAAATAAGAACCAAGATATTGTGAATTTTCTTCCAGTAATTGGAATGACATACTTAAAGGATAACGACTCGAGTATAGAAGATAGAGGGAGATAAATTTTATCTATAAAAATTTCATATGAAGTTTAAGTGATAACGATTATGTTATAAGCTATATTAAGTTTGATGTTACGAATTCAAGGAGTGCGTTGCTCTTTGGTGGCTGCTAGATCGATTCTATCCTTTAAATATCCTTCAGACCAGGTTTTGTATGATATAACCCTTGTCTCTCTAGTTGAAGGAAATTTCATATAGATATTTACATATATTAATAGATAGATAGGTTTGATTTTTTACCAAATTAAGTTCATCAAATAGAGAGAGAGATGGTGTTCATTGATGTTACATCAGATGTAATTTATTAGATTTACATATGATGAATATTTTTGATGCCATAAAATAAATAAATATGGAGGTTCTCATAGCATAGAAAAATGAACAAATACTGAGATAAATCTTTAATTCCATCAGATGAAAAACTTATAAAGTTCTGCTGATTTGGTGGTTTATAAAAAGAGATGTTAGGATGAGTTTTGTAAGCCATGATGATCAGTCAAAGAACTATTAGATAGATGGACATCATAAAAAGTATCATGATGTTATCAAATTGAAAATTCTAAGTTTAAAAACCAAGAACTATATAAAGTTTGAGATATGGTAGGATGCACCAAACAAATATATACCAACACATCATATTGATCAATCCAGATGAACTATTGTGAGTCCATCAGTAATAGAAAGAATGTGAAGCTCATTGAAAGGTTTCTATATCATCTATCAAACATTAAAAAATAGTAAGATAAATTTTATTTATTGTGGATAGAAATAACATGATATATCATCAAATAAAATTCTATATAAATATCATCAGTTGAAAACTTGTGAGATCATCAGATGGATGGATGATGAATCATTGGAAAAAATATATATGAATGAATGAGATTCCATCAGATAGAGGAAGCCTATGACGATAATCAATTGAATAAGTGATGAGTTCATAATAATAATTCAATTGGTTAAATTAGTTTGTGTATTTGGGATTTACGAGATAAAGACACATAAAATGAATTGGACAGAGGAACATTTACTGGATGTAGGATTTCTTAATGAGGTTATGAGACAAACATATATTGAACATAATACTAATGTGATTTACAAGACTTTGAAAATTTCTTTATTACAATGATTCTAAGTTGTTAATTTAATTATTTATATCTTTTTGTGGCTAAGGAAGGTTGAAGAAGATCCTTAACACACGGGTTTAAGGAGGCTCAAATTAGGTTACCGATGGTATATTTTTACTAAAATATTCAAGAATGTTCTAAAAGAGTTGATAATATTTTTACAAATTTAAGATGTATGTGAATTTTGAAATACAAATTATATTTGAGTGGGGAAACATATTTTAGTTATCTCCCTTTTCCCTTGAGTCATGACTATATAAAGGTGATTATGTACTAAATATACTAACACTATTCATATATGTGAGATAAGTGAAGTTCTAAAGATTTAAAAGAAGTGTGAGGTTAATACCAATGAAACACTTGGTAAAAATAGGAATCCTATAGAGGTACCAAGAATAAGTGTACCAGCCAAAGGTTTTGATCATAGGTATCAGAAATAGGTTCACTGGTCAGAGTCACAACAGAAATATTTTTATTGGAAGGAGGTACAGATCAGAGGGAAGTGCTGAGGCATATCAGTTTAACGTGAGAAGTGTTGAGGCATATCAAATAGAGTCACACCAAAAAAAAACTCAGAGGTTCACTAGATGGATTCACATCAAATGGATTTATCATACATATATTTTCTATATTATGTTATAGTGTGTTTCTTACATGTTTTTATTATGTTGGATTCAAATATAATCAATGTTTTTAAGCGAAAGTATTCAGTATAATTTTCTATCAGGTGATAAGAGGATCCTTTCAGAAGATATCTCAACTATGGGATAAAATATAAATACCAATCACTTATAATTGATGAAAATATTGTTATTTTAAGAATACACAGATTGATGATGGTTTCTACGATAAGGATATATGTTCTCACATTGAGGTATAAACTTGTAAAAATACTTGTGTATTTTTTTACTTATATTATTTTCATAAAATAAGGTTAAATTAGTGAGAATGATATTTTAAATACCTATACATCCTAAAAAAATAACAAAGGTTTGATCAACTTAAGTAAAAAAATATCTCAAGTTGAATATAATCAGTAAAAATTTGGCCACCCCTGATTCACCCCCCCTTCTCAGTGTGACTGTGTGATCCACCTAGGAATCTAATTTGTTATTAGAGTAATGGTTTCTTATGTTTGGATATTTATGTTTTTGTTCTTAGATATATTTAACAATTTTATATGAAGTTCATATTTTCAGAAGTTGAAGATTTGTTTTGTTTGGAAGATAATAAATTTAATCATGAAATGAAAAATATAGAAATTACTTCTTATTGTAGTAACATAGAGGTTTTGGCTAAGACCTTAACAAATGGAAGAATAAATAAGCTTAGAAGTATAGAAAGTTAGACTCTCATAACCAATTAAAGGAGGATCCTTCAGTTACAAAATTTATAGTTTGTGGTAATAAATATTTTGAATATTTAAATATTAATCCTATAAGGTAATCTTTCTCAAGTTGAAAATAATATGATTCAGTTTTAACTATTGAAGTTTTTTTTAATTTTGAAATCAAATATTACATTAAAATTATTCATATTGAAATTACTACATATATACTTTCATATATCAGGGTAAAATAGAAGGATATCTCAAAGATGGAATTATATCATGATGAAATGGATCAAGCAATAGGAATGAAGCTCCGATAATGTAAATATATTACTAAACTCATTAAAATGAAGGAAAAAACTATGTTGAATTTTCAATAATAAATCACCCTTGTAGGGAAAATATTGTATATAAGTTTTTGTGAGAATTTTTTTAAGAAATTTATTAAGAAAATATTTTTTTTGTTTAAATCTACCATTCAAGTCAATAACTCTTAGGTAGATTATAAATATACAATAATATAAGAGCTTGAAATATTACTTCAGAGGGAGAGTAAAATTCATGAAGGAAGAATTCAAAAGGAACACATGTGTGATACCCAAACTAAACTCAATGGTCTTAAGAATGAAGTAAAAACATCCTATGAATAAAAGTTCACCCTTACAGAAGAATATTTTTATAAGGGGTTTGTATAAATAAGATGTGTTAACATGAGTTTTCAATGAAAATATCCATGCACTAGAAGATAATCACAAAGAAATTGTTGAGGTTAAGAATTTTCAACCAGAGATCAAAACTAGTCGAGTAAAAGAAATTTATATTTCCTTGAAATAGGTGAGTAAGATTCATGATGAAAATATAAAAAATTTATAATTTTTATTTTAAGATAATGTGAGGAGTCTTGAAAATCAGAAAAAAAACTTTAAATATAAAGTGTCTTGAGAAATTGGTGAGATTAAAAAATATGGAAGCTGCCCAAGTTGAATATTAATATAATTATGAGATAATAATATGTGCCAATTTTTCTAAGTAAATTATTATATTACGAAATACTCAATACAATGGTATAAATAATATGTAAACCTAAAAAGCATCATCTTTGGATAAGATGAAGAATAAGGTAACCCAATAATCCAATGAATATGTTAGAACTAACTCTCATAATATTAGTGCAGTCTATAATTCCAAACAAAATGGTAAATAAATTTGAGAAATACAGCACTTCTAAGAAGGTGGAAGTTATAAAAGGAATAGGGAAATAGTTCCCCCTAATTGTTTCTAAATAACAAAGTTTCCACCTGCCAAAATAAAACACAATGAAAGAATCCTAGGTTCATTAGTTGTTGTTGTAACATCTCGATTCTATATGGAACTCAAAGGTGATCCATACCTGGTTGGACACATGGCTTCAAGTACATCTCCCCAAATTCCAGAGGCTTTCAACTATTAGTGAGGACCTTGGTGTGAAAGTGGGAAGATTATTCCCTCATTAGTAGAGTATAACACAGTGTAAAATAATAACAGTTCAATAACGAAATTAGTAAAACATACAATAGAAGTAAAAAATAGAATACTGATATTATAAGTAACCAGAAGTCATATCATACCCAAGATGATGTTACATGTCACATGTTTCTAATAAATCATCCAAAACTGGTACACTGCAGTCTTATATAATACATGTCCCAAAAGTACAAAAAGGACAAAAGAATTCCAATAGCATCACAAGACTTAGCTTAGTACCATGCTCTACTACACCTAAGCAACATATCAATTACCTAAAAGAGGGAACTTGAACTTATCAATTCCTGCAATCATATAATCTATTTGGGTCCAAAAGGTGACCCAAACAAGGTGTAATACTAAATCCTAGTAAGCAACTACCCAAGGTCTATTCCAATTAGTAAGTGAATATATATAGTAGGTAGTGTGAAATAATAAAAGAAGTAATAAAAAAGCAAACATCCCACATGCTCTGGTTTTCATTTCATATCCATTTAACATTTCAATTATCTTGAAATTTACAAGTCTCGAGATCCATCTCAAGCTCGACATCCCCCGTATAACTGGTAGCACAACTGATGCCTCAAAATGGCATCTAAAAAAAATACTAGTGAAGACTAAATCCAAGGTTGTGATTTGGCTTAGAAGACGCATCATAAGTCATTCCATTTCAATATTCATTTTATAACCTAAGCTCATACCTAACATTTCTAAATCGGAATTCAAGTATCACTCCATGTGTAATCTCAACCAACACCCTACAAGCCCATCCCTATCAAACCTCTCAGAAAATTGATATCATTCTAGGTGAGGTATACAATCCATGTCATCTGAGTCCATACTTGGCAGTCCTCTAAGGAATCCCCAAGCATCACCCATGACATATAATCAAATTCCCCTTGAGTTTTTCCATGGAATCCCAAAATTGGGTCCATTTATAATTCGAAATATAAGTCAAGCCTCAATGAGTCTGTTTATGGAATCCCTAAATGCATCCATGTATCACCCACAATATAATCACTTTAGCCATAGATTCCATCCATGTAATCCTAAGGTGGATCCATGTGTCACTTGAGGTATAAGGGTCAATAGTCACATGAGTCCATCCATGGCATTCTATGATGAATCCATGTGTCACTCACGACTATCTATCATCAAACCATTTCAATTCCATTTAATGTTCCAAGGTCAAAACCAAGAGAATCTAATAATAAAATCACCTCCAAGGGTGTATCAATCCTTTGACAACCTTATAATTCTTGGACTTTCATTTACTCACTTGGGCATTTCATAATAATGAGCTTCCCATGCTTTATCAATCCATTTCATTGCATGGTATCAAATTAACTCAGAAGGGATAACAATTCAAGGGCCATTAAAATAATCATATGGACATTTATAATATAACAAGACTAACTAGCCTATCAAGATATCACATAGTTTAGTTATAATATAACTCACATGATCAAATCATCAATTTTAGAAATTCTATCCAATTGAATTTATTCAAGTCATAGCCTCTATTTTACTCACATGGGAAAGGAAATTCAAGATAAGCTTTATTAAACAAGAAATGACATATAAGGTTCAAGAGTTAATCCACTCATCCCATACCCTTTAACCAATTAGATTACAATTGAACAATATTTCAATTCTATTAATAATCAAATTCTATTTTTAACAACTCATAAAGGGATAAATGCACACATCAAAGAGGTTTCCAAGGCATTATCCATAAAGGGTCACTCAATGAAACTCACCCATGGGGTGGTCCTATTTCAAGTTATACAAACTATATTATGCATAAACACACCTATTCAATTACCAAAATCATGATAGGAAATAACATGGTTCAATTTCAATTTAAGGTGATGCCCCAAAAAAATGGGTGTACAACACTACAACATATTTAAACGATCCTACACTCCATAAAAATTACATTAACACCTACCTTAGGTCTATTCTAGATAGCTCATCCAATATCAATCTTTGATTCTTCCTAGTTTGGAATAAATCTGAATAATGGATGAAGAACGGGAAATTAGGGCATATGAGCCTAAATCCAAATAGTGCAGTCGATATCTAGAAGAATCAATAAAGGATAAAAATTAATCAAGGTCTTACCCTTACTGATCCATGGAGACGAACCACATTTTTATCGGAGATAAGATGATGAATAGATCTAAAAACCAAGAGTATTTGAGACTGTGAGCTTTTCCAAGTGAGGGATACTATCCATTGAAGGAAAACAAAAAATGGATTAATGTAATATTTTTATTTAAAAAATTAAAATTTCAAAAAAATCCAACACATCTTGTCTCACATGGTTTATCGCATGGTTTTAAAACCATACAAAAACCATGCATAACTTCCTGTAGCCTTGGGGCATAGCGCACAATTATCCTGCACAATTTATAAACCGTGCACAAACCATGATAAGACCCTATGTCAAAATTTGTTAAAATTTCAGACTAGTTCACACAAGTGTGCACCTCCTCCCACATGGTTTCCTCAAACTATGTGTCTTATAAGACCTCACTCTCTAGCTTCACATGGTTTAGTCAATCCATGTGGCCTACCGCACACAGTTTTCATTAACCGTGCACTGGGCTTAAAACACCCCAACTTTGGGTTTTAGGCTCTAAAACAGCCCCAAACACCCCAAGACCTCTGTGAACTCAATGGGAAATCACATTAGGCCATACATAATCATATAAACTAATAATTTATGGAAAAATAAATATCTGTACCTCAAAGGAGAACTAGGTTCTTACAAACTTCCCTCCTTAAATCAATTCATCCCTGGATTGCTCTTCCAAGGGCGGTGAAGCATGATCTGAGAACAACTTCGGCCACTATGATGGTACATTGTCCTCCATCTCCTAGGTCTCATCCTACACTCAGCTATTCTTCCATAAAACCCATACTAAAGGAACATACTATCCTCATAGAACCTTGATTCTATGATATGTAATTTTTATAGGATGCTCCCCAAAGGATGCATCTTCCTATAACTCAACCTCATCAGGATGAAAGGTGTAAGATGGGTCTAAATATAAGTGTCGAATATAAGAAATATGAAAGAGGTCATGCATATCTCAGTACCTATGAGGTAAATGAAATCAATATGCTATCATCCCAACTCTTTCTAGAATCTCAAATGGCCCAGCGTATCTCGTTGAAAGCTTATCCTGACTCCTGATCCTCTTGTGCACCAACCTCAGTGAGACATATAGAAAAACCCAATCCCATACCTTGAACTACAAGGGTCATATATGGTGATTAGTGTAAGATTTATGATGATAATACACAGTATCCATCCACTTCTGAATCAACTTCACCTACTTTGTGGTCTCCTGGACAAGATGAGGTCCCAACACAACTACATCTCCTACCTCCATCCAACACATGGGTGATCGACATGGAATACCGTACAATGTCTCATACGGTGATATCTGAATAGTATCCTAAAATATATTATTATAAGAGAACATGACCATGGGTATATGTCTCTCCTAAGATCCTCCAAAATCTAGGACACATGACCAAAGAATTTCCTCAAACACCAGAATCATGAGGTATAACTGATCATCTATCAAGGGGTGGTATGTCGTGATCAGAAGCACCTGTGTACCTAAATACCTCTGTAACCCTTTCCATAATCGAGAATTAAACTGGTCATCCCTATTTTAAATGATAAAATATGAAACCCCATTTTTCAATGAACCTCACATATGTATAAACTCTCAAGATCATCAACATTGAAGGTTTCCTTGATCGACAGTAAATGTGAAACTTTTATGAGCTTGTCAAGAACAACCCATACAACATCATTACCTTCAGGAGACCTCAGTAAACCTGTCATGAAATCCATCGTGACATCATTACATTTCCACTGAGGAATGTGTAGCTACTGTAAAATTCTGGCTAGTCACTCGTGTTCTGCATTCACGAGTTGATAGGTGGAACACCTCATGAAAAAAAACTACATCTCTTTTCATACCTGGACAACAATACTGACAATGTAAATCCCAATAAATCTTGGTGATAGTAGGATGAACTAAACAAGAATATGAATGAAAGTACTAAATCATCTCCTCAAACATGTCTGATAAAACCCATAAACAACCATGTAAATAAAGAACCTCACCCTTACTTACAGTCTAACCAGGAGGAGGGTACTCACCTGCCACACTCTCCCATAGAACTAGGCCTTCGGAATCTGATATCTGCCTCATCCTCACTCTATCCAGTAGGGTATAGGTAATATCTAAAGATTAAATAAACATATACCCTTGATTTTCATGCACCTCCAAGTGAATCTTAGAGAACAACACCATAAGCTGCCACTCGCTACTAGCCTTCTATACTTCTTGTATATGATTCCTCCTTCTCAGTGAATCATCCACTACATTGCCTTTACCGGGCGTATTTTCTAGCTCAATTTCAAAGGACAGAAGGTATTAAAACCACCTTCACAACCTCATATTTAGATCACAATGAGTAAATATATACTTGATGCTTTTGTGATTTGTGAACACCACAAAATTTATCCCAATAAATAATTTCTCTAACAACACAATATGTGAACAACCATAACTAAATTAAAATCATAATTTAGGTAATTCCTCTCATGTGGCCTCAACTACTGAGACTCATACTTAATGACTCGATCCCCCTTCATAAGAATCTCTCCTAGCCAGACAACGGATGCATCACAATACACATTGTAACTTCTACCTGGATCTAGAAAAATTGGTATCAGTGACAAAGTAAATCTCCCTTTAATCTCTTAAAAGATTTTCTCATAGGAATCTATCCATGCATACTTGACACCCTTCTTAGTCAATCCCTTAAATGGTTCTGCTAAGTGTGAGAATTCCTGTATAAAATTCCTATAGTAACCATCCAGCCCTAATAAATTCTACACCTCAAAGACAGTCTTGGGATACTCCTAGGTAACTACTGCTCTCACCCTCTCTGGGTCCATTGATACTCCTGTCTCTAAGATGACGTGACCTAGGAAGTGAATCTAATCCATCCAGAAGTGGCACTTTTTGAGATTAGAATATAATTGATGATCTTTCAGTGTATTTTAAATGATCTCAAGATGTTTGGAATGGTCGTATTGATTGTGAGAATACACCAAGATATCATCGATGAAAAGTACAAAAAACTAATCAAGGTAAGGATGGAACACTCAGTTCATCAGTTCAATGAAGACTATTGGCATGTACATGATACCGAATGGTATAACCAAGTACTCATATAAACTATACCTTCTCGTGAAAGTTTTGAGAGGTATGTCATATGGTTTGACATGCACCTGATGATAAATGGATTTCAAATATATCTTTTAGAAGACCCAATATCCTTAGAGATGGTGGAATATATCATCTATCCATGGCATAGGATACCTGTTCTTAACTATAAACTGGTTCAATTTCCAGTAATCCACACATAGCCTAAGGGTATAGTCTACCTTTTTTATAAAAATGACCAGTGAACCCCATGGAGAAGTACTGGGTCAGACAAAACCCTTTTCCTATAAATCTTCTAGATGCCTCTTGAGCTCTTACAACTCTGTCATAGCCATCATGTATGGAGGAATGGATACCGGTGAAGCTCTTGGCCCTAGATCAATAGATAACTCTACCTCTCTCATTAGAGGTAATCCTAAAAAGTTTTCTGGGAAGATGTCCCTAAAATTATCAGTCACTAGATAGAAATTGGTCTGATGTGTCCCCTGATCATCCATATATAGACTTGAAATTTTGGTTGTTGTCCTTCCTAGCCCACAATGCATATGTCTATCTTGGCTTTCCAGTACATCCCATTCACCCTTTTGAATGAACTCCCTTCCCTCTAGTGATGTAAAAATCACCCTGTGGTGATAGAAATCAACAAAAACTCTAAATATAACTAACTAGTCCATCCCAAGAATGACATCGAAACCTATCATCTCAAGGACATAGAGGCCCTATACAAAGTGACACCCACAACCTCATGAGGGCACTCCCTACACTGATGCACACTTTCTATCATGATCTCTAATAGAGTGTCTAGCATCATCACACCATAAGAAGTATAAAAACAGAGCCCTAGGATATCCATAATGGGGAAAAGTATAAATCTATGTGAATCCCCTATATAAAAAACTGTAGAAGCTAAAATAAAGGATACTAGAATAGAAACTTTGACATTAGAAGGGATGGGATCCTGCTTTTATTGGGTATGTTGCACTACATATGGATAGCCTATACTGTGGACCCGTGACAATACCTGGATACCCAAAGCTGATACACCCTACTTCCACTATGAACATGTGGTATGGCTACCATGGTCATGACTAATACCATGGTCTAATCGGCATGACGTACCCCAAATCCCTATCTGGTGAGAAGCAGTTGACCCTACTCCTGAACATGGAGTCAGTGTAGACCCTTTCTCACAAGATTCTAGTCAAAAAATTCTATATAATAGGTGTATATAACCCATATTTCCACAAGATCGGCACTTGACTATGTCCTTATTACACTATGTCCTCATATGTCCTAGCCTATCGTACTGGTAGAACCTCACCTGGCTACCTGAATAGATGTTATGACTTCTAATATCATTATGTGGAAGCTCCAGACAACACTTCCTACTACGGGTCGATATAGTACCAAACCTAGGCGTTTCACCTCTCTAGTTCGCACCATCAGATTCCCTTAGGATACACTATTGATCAACACGTGATTCACAATTCTAGAAATGGTAGTCAACCTGAAGACATTCACCTACAATCAGATGTCATACCTGAGACTATCCATGAATCTCTTAGATTTTGATAACTCATTTCCCATAAAAATAGGTGTAAAACACTAGAGGTCAATTAAATAGGCCAAGTATTCCATAACTGATAATGCACCCTACTCTATATTTAAGAACTCTCAGGATTTATCAGGCCTTAAATTATCGGGATATAAGTAATTGTATAATGATTTATGAAACTGCATCCAATCCATCTCTTGATGATGATCAGTATGAGTGAAAACATCCCACCATCTCTTGGAATAATCACATATCATGTACATAGCAAGATTTACCCTCCTCTGAAGAGGAGTATCTAAGTGCTCAAAGGTACACAGCATGGCCTCGAGCCATGACTTAGTAGCATGTGGTCCACCATCCCCTAAAAACATGGGCATATGCGGCTGTTGAAACACATGCATCAACTCTACCATAGTTGGGGCAGGTCACGATGCTTTCGGAATAGTCTGCATGAACCATATAAATCCTTTATGGATCTATTCCTTAGCACCTATGTCTAGTATAATAGTTGGTGTCGCATCTGAAACTATTGGAAGATCCACTGGTATCCCATGGCCTACCACCTCCAAAGTGAGATCATCATCACCCTCCTAGAATATAGCTATAGGTTTTCATGGTGGCATGGATCTAAAATTCCAAACGCAAGCCTCAATTTACAATCATTAAAGGGTTCATAGATCAAAAGTGAAAAAAAAAATAGGATAGGTAAAAACCATCCTATATAAGAACTCACCCCTCTTCCTTCCTCATGTGTCAGGTCTAGGTATTAAACAAGCAAGAGACACTACCAAAATACCACTAAGATGGTTGGGTCTGATAAATTTCTCTATCACAATCCATTTTAGTTTCAATTATTTTCACATTCATTTGATTTCAAACTGAGTTCACATTCACATTTACATTCAATAAATTGATACTCATTTCAAGTTTATCACATCCTTTTTATAAGGATAAACCAATGGTATACCTAATGTTGATCCATGGGGCCCCATACTCCCTAGGGATCAAAGCTGGGAATCCACCTATGGAACATCATAACACAATCCAATTTAAGGATGAAGCATGATCCAACAAATTCTGATCCAAGAGGGCCCATACACCTTAGGGATGAAATTTTGTCATCCATGTATTCCACACCATAACATATCAAAATATTTCTAAGACAACAACATTAATATGTATCACATCACCAATCAAAATAACATACAATTGGTAATGCATCCTAAATGGCATGACATAATTCATGGCATGTGATATCTATCAGCTACCTATATGATGCATGAGATGGCATACCCTCATCTAACCGGGTTGCAACATAATAGAACCAAAAATCATATAAAATATAATATAATAAATTAAGTGAATCACCCAACGGTGGTATCAAATCAACTGTAATAACTCAAAATCCAGAAATCAACAATTCAATTTGAGGTAATTTGGATTTTCCCTATACACGGGTCAGCTACACCCAGGCACAACTCATTAAAAAATACATATTATTCCCATAAAATTCTATTATTGAAAAATAGTAAGCAAATTAGGAAAATAAAGCTCCTCTAATACAACTTTATAACTCACCGATTCCAGATTCCACTCAAAGGTGCTCTATACTCGGTTGGCCACATGGCCTCCAGTGAATCTCCCCAAATTCTAGAGACTACTGACTAGACGGGAGGGACTATGTGTGATATTGGGGAGACTATTCCCTCATTAAAAAAATGTAACAAAATTGAAAACAATAACAGTTCAATATAAGAAGAAGTAAACCATATAATATAAGTAAACAACAGAAGACTGATAGTCTAAATAACTAGAATTACTATTATACACAAGATGATGTTACATGTCACATGTTTCTAATAAATCATCCAAAACATTTACACTACAGTCATATACAATACATGTCCCAAAATTACAAAAAGGACAAAATAATCCTAGTAAAATCATAAGCATCATCTTAGTCCCATGCTCTCTTGCTCCTAAGCAGCATATCAAGTACCTGAAGGAGGGAAATTTCCCTTATCAATAACCAAAATTAGATAATCTATTTGGGTACAAAAGGTGAACCAAACTAGGTGTGATACTAAATCCCAATATACAACCAACAGAGATATGTTCCAAATAGTCGATGAATATATATAACAGGCAGTGTGCAATAAGAAAAGCAGTATGCATGGAAGAACTAAAAAGTAAACATCCCACATGATCTATTTTTCATTTCATATCCATTTAACATTTCAATTATGTTGAAATTTATAAGTCTCAAGATCCGTCTCAAGCCCGACATCCCTCATATAACTGGTAGCACAACTGATGCCTCAAAAGGTCATCTAATTAAGTACAAGTGAAGAACAAATACAAGATTATACTTCAGATTGGAAGACACATCATAAGTCATTCCATTCCATTTTTTATTTTATAACCTGAGACCTTTCTTAACATCCCCAAATTAGAATTCAAGTATCACCCTAAGGGGCACGTGATCCTCAGCCCAGTTGGTGAGGTCTCTCTAAGTGCATCCATAAGACCCAGTTTCAAAACCATGGAGAGGCATAATTCTGTGTACTATAGTGTACTGTTGTAGGTACTGTAGAAGTATTGTACTTTTAATGTAGTAGGTGTTGTTTGGTACTGTAGCAGTCAAAACTATTCACCTTGGGCCACTGGTTTTGGCTTGGAGTCCTTAAGGCCTTTTGGACACCTAGTAATTCTGGTCAGTAAGGCTTTTGGGCCACCTTTAAGGCCTTTGGGTCACCTCAAGGCCTTTGGGCCACATGATCAGTGCAGTTTCCCCAAAAAAACTCTACAAAAAAGGAGCATCCCTAGAGGAGGATTTAGAGTAGGTGCACTCACCAGAGCAGAAACAATGGATTTGGAAGAATGAGAGGGTATGACTATGCCATGAGGACCAACCTGTGCTTTCACGGTAAGCTTAACCAAATGGTCATGTGAAGGTGGAGAGCTACAATCCCAATCCAGATGCTAGGGAGGGGCAATTACTTGTAGTTATAGTCTGGTTGAATTCCCTAAGACCTTCGGGTTATGTAATGTCTCTTAAGCCTATGGGCCATGTAATCGCTAAGCTTATGGGCCTTGTAAGGGACCCCCTCATCCCTTGAATGGAGGGTTATCAAAAATCAATAAAAAATGAAGGCCTTCGGGCCATCCGGGTTTAGTATCACTCTATGTGTAATGTCAACCAACACCCTACAAGCCTATACCTAGTGAAACTCTCTAGAACCCAAATTCACTCTAGGTGAGGTGTACAGTCCATGTCATCTGATTCTGTCATTGGAGGTCATCTAAGAAATCCCCAAGTATCACCCATGACATATAATCAAATGCCCCTTAAGTTCATCCAAGGAATCCCCAATTTGGGTCCATGTATCACTTGGTTTATATGTCTAGCCTCGATGAGTTTGTCTATGGAATCCCTCAATGGATCCATGTATCACCCACTACATAATCACATTAACCATAGAGTTTATCTATGGCATCCTAAGGTGGATCCATGTATCACTCAAGGTATAAGGGTCAGTAGTAACATGAGTCCATCAATGTAATTCTAAGATGAATCCAAGTGTCACTCAAGTATATCAATCATATAACCATTTCATTTCCATTTAATATGCCAAGGTAAAAACCAAGAGAATAAAATAATAAACTCACCTTAAAGGGTGTATCAAGACTTTTCTAACCTTATAAGGCATTTCCTTTCATTTACTCATGTGGGAATTTCATAATAATGAGCTTCCCATGCTTTATCAATCCATTTCATGGAATGGTCTCAAATTAACTCATAATGGATAACAATTCAAGGTATATTCAAATACTCATATGGCCATTTTTAATACAATAAGACTAACTATCCTATAAAGTTATCCCATGTATTAGTTATAATATAACTCAAATGGTCAAATCATCAATTTGAGAAATTCATTCCAATTTCATTGATTCAATTCATATCCTCTATTTTACTCACATGGGAAAGGCAATTCAAGATAAGCTTACTTAAACAAGCAATTAAATATAAGGTTCAAGGGGAAATCTATTCATCTCGTACCCTTTAACCAAGTCAATTACAATTTAACAATATTGCAATTCCATTAATAATCAAATTCCATTTTTAACAACCCATGAATGGATAAAAGTACACCTCAAAGGGGTGTCCAAGGCATAAGCCATAAAGGGTCAATCAAGGAAACTCACCCATGGGGTGGTCCTTATTCAAGGTATAAAACCTATATTATGCATAAACATGTCTATTCAACTTCCTAAATCACGATAGTAAATAACAGGGTAAATTTCAATTTAAGGTGATGCCCAAAAATGGGAACACGACACTCAGGGATATATAAATTATCCAAATTTCAACAAAATACACATGAAAACCTACCTTAGGTCCGTGCTAGATAGCTCATTCAGTATCAAGCTTTGATTCGTCCTGGTTTGAAAGAAATCTGAATAATGGATGAAGAATGAGAAATTAGGGCATATAAGCCTAAATCCAAATAGCACAGTCGATATCCAGAAGATTCAAGAAAGGATAAAAAGGAATCAAGGTCTTACCATTATGGATCCAAAGAGACAAACCACATTTGACTCAGAGATCAGATGATGAGTAGATCTGAAAACCAAGAGTAGTTGAGCATGAGAGCTTTTACAAGGGAGGGATACTATCCGTTGAAGGAAAACCCAAAACGAGTTAATAGAATATTTTTATTAAAAAAATTAATTTTTTTAAAAAATACTACATAGTAGGTCTCGCATGTTTTATTCACATGGTTTGACAAACTATGTGGAAACCGTGCATAGCTTCCTATAGCCTTGGGTCATAACACACAGTAATCCTGTATGGTTTATAAACCATGAATAAACCACGCTAAGGCCCTCTATTAAAATCTACTGAAATTGTAGACCAGGTCACAAGGGATTGCACCTCCTCCCACATGGTTTCCTTAAACTGTACATCATATAAGCCCCCATTATCCAGCCTTTCACAGTTCAGTCAAGCCTTGCGGCCTACCATGCATGATTTTCAGTAATTGTACACTAGGCTTAAAATACCCAAAATTTGGGTTCTGGGCTATGAAACAGCCCCCCAAACCCCCAAGACCACTGTGAACTCAGAATTCACTCACATTAGGCCATACATAATCATATAAACTGAGAATTGATAGAAAAATCAAGATTCGTACCACAAAGAGGAACCAAGTTCTTATAGCTGTTGATATTGTGGAATGTTTAAAAACATGGCAATCAATTATTGGCACAATATTCCAAGTTATGATGAATAAATAAATCCAACATTTTAGGGGATAAAAGTTAAAGTAAAATGAAACTCAACCATGTTTACCTAACCTTGAAAATAGAATAAAGATCTACTGACATCCAACAAATTTGGATATCTTAAATATTTTTGTAATTGTTGTGAAAAAAATATCCATGATGAATAAAAATGATGGCTTACTTATAACAAGAACAACATAGGTACAAATAATTAAAAGATGCCACAAAATATTAAAGAAAATTTAAGGAGGGTTGATTGTAGGTATACCGTGGGGTGCTTGAAAAATAAGTAAAGGATAATATTACACCTAGGAATAAATATTCATAAGATATAATACTGAAGAAAATATGTTACTTATGTGGAATAAAATTCCACTTCATGTATAGTTGTAATACTTTCATGAATGTACACGAAAATGGAAGGATTCTAAAAAAGAAAATTCAATAAATCTGAGAAAGATATAAGCAAATTAGAATGGTGGAATACATCTCTAATAAAGAATTTTAAGAACACCAGAATTTTTCTTAGTAGAGTAAACTACTAGAAAATAAGAAGCTATGTGGAAGATATAAGTTAGATGGGCACACTCATAAAAATATCATGGAAATGTTATGAGTATAAGAGAATTTTTTAAAAAATAATGGAAAAGATTTGGAATGTAAAAGTAGTGTTGTAAGGAAATTCAAGCACAAGAAGAAATTCAAACACATTCAAAGGTTTGTAAGGTTGTATGGAAAAAATAGTTTGAGGAAGAAAAGAGGTTGAAAGTAGAAGAAAATAAGAAAAATTTATGTTCCGTTTTATCTTATGTTAAGAATAATCCACTACATAATGTTGAAATAGAATTTAAGAAGATGAAATCCATACAACCTATAAATATCAATGTCTATAAAACTAAGGGGGAAGGAATGAATAAATCCAAATCAAAGAGAGTTTCTGGGTTGGGAAAACTTTCTCAGTCTTACTTCACTTCCTATGGAAGCTAAGAAATATCCACCTTATTCCCATGTGTACTATAATGTACTTACATTAAAAATAGGAATTGAAAGTGATGAAATTCAGGGTGAAACTTGAAGTAGAAATATGAATATAGTTTTTTTATAATCATTAAAACATGAAGTATAAAGTCATTTTGATCAACCAAATTTTTCTAAAACTGAATACTAAAAATATGGAGAATTGAAGGTTTATTTAAACCTTAAGGTATGTTTTCTATTATACCATTTTCATATCAAAAATAAAGTAAAAATGTAAATAATGAAAACATATTATTGATGACAAGGTTTGTTTTATCTTAAAAAGTGAGAGAAAACTTTCTCATATTTTTTTCTTATGAATTTTTATAGGTTTATTAAGTTGGATGCATGAAAATAAGTTAAATAAAAATTTGATGATATTTTCCCCTAAAATTAGTGTTTATAATTGTTTCATCACTTTTTATACTTCATAGAAGACTTTAATGTCGGAGTTAATCACTATTTTTTTATACACCAATCACGGATCACATGGAATTAGAATTAATTGATTTTAAGATTATTTCTTTAAGAAAAGTGATTCTTTCCTTCTCTCAATAAGATTATAATTTTTATATCATTATATAGAAAATATCAAGGTAAGAATAAATGGTGTAAAAAATGTTCCTTTATCACCAAAAAATTTGAACAAGGCAGATTCAAAATTCAGATCATTAAGGGGGATATAAAAAATATTCCCTTTATTAGGAAATAAGGATACTTTGAATTCATTGTCTATAAGGGAGAGAGAAATCTAATTGAATTTAAAAAGAAGTAGGTATTGAAAAAAATACAAAGGGGGAGATTGAAGTTATTATAGGATGATTATGTTTATATATTGTATATGTTTTCAATACTTTATTGTAAAATCAATGGGAAATTTTAAGATAAAGGTTCCTTAGATAATGGTTTATAAGGAATGGTTGTAGGATAATGTTGCTAACAAATATAGGAGAATGTATTAAGATACAGAAGATTTATCCATGTAATTTGGAGTTGAAGAAGAATGTATCAGTAGATAATTAGAATGAATAATTATTCTAAACGAAGAAGAAAGTAAAAGAAAAAAAAATAATATTGAATAAGTATGCTAAAGAATGGTTTCTAGATAATGTTAAGAAACTTACCTTATGAAGGTTTGGAAACTTTCCTTTTGGAAGTTAAGAATTTTTCCTTATGAATTCATATGATTATACCCCATTATACATATTAATAAAATCATGAATATATTCATGATTTAAGCTAGAGTCCAAAGGGGGCTACTGAGGTTACCATACTAATGGAAACAGATCAAGGATACCCGATTCATATCACCAGAAAAATGTTATCCAAAATAGATGCAGCAGATGTTTAAGGTTGAAATTAAACAATGTTATAAGATGAAACATTAATGTTGTTACAAAATGAAGATTTTTTATAAGCTTCCATGGTAGATTTTATATTTTTTATGTGTTTTTACATATATAATAATCCAAAGTTCTAGCTAGAAGGTTGGAGTTATGGCTACACAAAATATGAGATAAGATATAGTGAATTTTCTGCTAGTGATTGGACATACATGCTTGAAGGCTAAAATCTTGAGTATACGGGACAAAGGCATATGGAGTTTCTTTATAAATAATTTGTACAAATTTCATGTGGAAAAGATTATATTACAATATTTATGATGTTTATTGTTATTAACTAAACAAGTGAATTGATGTTTGGAGGCTACCAGATCAAGTCTATCAAATGAATATCGATCAAACCATGTTTTGTATGATAAAAATGTTTTAACTTCATCTGAATAAAAGATTGTATAGATATTTAAAAATATAAATGGATGGAAATGTTCTATGTTACACTAGATGAAGTACACTATATAAATAAAGAGATGGTGTTCACTGATGTTCCATCAGATGGATGTTTTTAGAGTTACATATGATGAAGATTTATGATGTCACTGGATAAATAAATATAAATGTTATCTTGGTAGAGAAGATGTATAAAGACTGAGATAAATCATTATTTCTATCAGATGTACAATTTATAAATTCCTATCAATCAGGTAGTTTATCAAAGGAGATTCCATGGTGATTTTTTCAAGTTAGGATGATTGATCGAAGAACCATCAAGTGGATGAGAATTAGAAAAATTATCACAATGTTATCAGATAGATGATTCTATGTTTCATAAACCAAGAACTGTATGAATTTTGAATTGTTTCAGGATATACAAGATGAATACATTCCAACACATCAGATAGATCGTATCAGACAAATAGTTGCGAGTACATGAGTTAGAAAAATCATGTGAAGTTCATTGAAAGGTTATTATTTCATTTTTCAAACATTTATAAAAACCCAATATGAAGTTATGTTTTTTAATACATAAAGAACATAAAGTATTATCAGATGGAGAGTTGTATAAAGACTATTAGTTGAATAATTATGAGCTCATCAGATAGAGATATGTTGAATCATTAGATAGAAAAAGTCATAAAAATGAACATGAGTCTATCAGATAGAGGAATCATATAAATATAATGAGTCAAATACGTTTTTAATTAATCAGACCATGTCAATCATTAAAATTAATTTTTGGAGAGATGACTTACTAGATGAATAAACATCAAATACACAAGACAGATGGATAATCAATGAATGAAGAATTTATTAATGATTTCACTAGAAAATATATACCAGATATAATACTGAGAATCTTTACAAGGTTTTGTAAATCCGATTATCATGGTGATGCTAATATGGTCATTCAGTGATTTCTATCTTTCTGAGGATAAGGAAGGTTTAAGAATATCCTCAACACCAAGTTTGAGGAAGTTCGAAGAAGGATGTTGACATTGCAATTTTCCTAGAAGTTTTATGAATTATCTCTAAGAATTGAGAAGAGTCCAATGAATTTGAGATTAGTGGGAAGTTTTAAATACAAATTTGAGTTGAGAAAGAAAACATATTTCAGTTCCCTACCTTTTCTATTGAGGTGTGCCAATATAAATGGGAGTATATAATGAATGTAATAACACTATTAACATGTATGAGATAAGAAAAGTGATAAATATTTTAAATTAGTGTGAGGTTCCAACAAATGAAACACTTGGTTGAAGTAGAGGAACCATATAGAGGTATTAAGCATAAGTTTACTGACAAACAGTTTTGATCCAAGGTATTAGAAAGAGTTTCACTAGTCACATGTGAAATAGTCAGATCTCCATCATATAGAGATACCGGTAATAGAAAAGTGTCAAGGTGCATCAGTTGAAGGTGTGAAGTTTTGAGGCACATCAGGTGGTGTCTCTTCACATGGAGATAGAGTCATAAAATAAAGAGTCACACCGAATAAAGTTACCATACATATATTTTCTAGAAAAAGTTACAATGAGTTCCTTACATACTTATCTTATGTTGTATCAAAAGATAAAAAGGTTTTTTGATTCATAAGAGTCATTATAATTTCATATTGGGATATAGGAGGAGATTTTTAGGAGATATATCAACTGTAGGATGCAGTATAAATACTTCTCACTTATAATTGACGAAAAAATTATTATTGGAAGAATCCATGGACTGATTGGAGTCGTCATGGCAAGGATGTAGGTTCTCACAATGAGTAAAAACATTATAAAAATAAGTATATTTTTATTATATCATCTCTATAGCATAAAGGTAAATCAATGAGTAATAGTTTTTAAAGATCCATACATCATAAATGATAATAGAGGTTAGATCAAATTAAGGAAAATAAAGAGATTAAGTTAATTATAATTGGTAAAAAGTTAGTCACACATAATTCACCCCCCTGTCAGGGTGACTGTGCAATCCACCCATGAATCCCCCAAAAAATAAAGAATATGGATATGAAATAATATGATATAAAATGAAAATGTTAAAATATTTAAAATAATTTTTTCAAGAAAAATCCCTTACCTCACGTCCCAAATCGCATCGTACAATTTATAATCTCCGAAATAACAACCTTATATTAATTATTTACATCATTAATAACTTTTTTCAGGTTTATTAATTTATTATTATTCTTTTTATTTCATTTATTATCATGTTTTATTTATTTAATAAATTAGTATAGTTCATGTTGGTTGTTTTGAGGTCGTTAAGTTCATAATCTCCAAAATAGATTTGATATCATATTAATGGTAAAACGTAATTATACAGTGGTTCCATATTCACTAGAAATGTCTAGTTATAGGGTTCATATCATTATGGAAACAAATTTGTTTAATAGGTTATGAGATAGTTACTTTTCAATGAGTATTCATTGATAAGCTTATTTTTAACGGGATAAAGTATCCATGATTGTTCAATTTTGATTCCATTGTTATGATGGATATCTCACTATTCTATAATTATGTAAATATATTAAATTAAACATTATTACATAATATTACTAGTATTTATGTTTTCTCAATCATTCGTGACATAAACATTATAACATTTTTTATATAGGTGGTAAAACTATCCCAAACTAAGAACATGTTATAATGACTGAATGAGTAATAATATTTTTTTCCATGAAAAACCCCAAGTTAACCCTAATCCAGTTACCCAAGCCGACACAAAACAAATCCTGAGAGGTGTTTCGGATCCTCCGAGGTTGAAAACTAGTGTTGGGCATCAAAGATACTGTAATTGGGCATGATTTATACCATAAAAAACAAATAAAGAAATAAAAAATGAACAAAATAAAATAAAAGGAAAGGAAAATTGGTAGAGGAAAACAAAATAAAAGCTACTATATACCTCAATGTGACTACTGGATCATCACCACCCACAACATCATCCTGCTCCATGAGTGAACCTGAATGAGAACCTGAACCTGTAAAATAGATCGGTTCTACTGACACCGAGCAACACAAGTAGGGTGTGAGAATACAAACTCAATAGGTAATCACCATATAATTCATAAATTTCCTTCTTAAAGTAGTCTACAATATCTGTTTTGGAAATACAGGTAGAAAATAGGTTTTCAGTTTTCATAAAACAAACAAAGATTTTACAAAATACCTTTCGGAAAAAAACATAGATTTCTATTTTTTAAAATTAATTTCTATTTCAGAAACCTATTTTGAAACCGCATACGAAAAGAAGATACCACAACTAAACACCATCAACATGACATATCAAATGATTCTAGAAGCTAATGAAATAGCACAATTATTATCATGGAAATAACAAAAGAATAAGAAAACAATTTTCCACAAAAATAATATAGGAACATATAGATATTTAATAATAGTAATGTCTCACAAACATATATAGAAACGAAAAAGGATGTACTTGGTTTGGTCCCACCTATCGACGTATGGTGAAACTCTATAGTCAATAACCAACCTGGTTACTCTAAACTAGACTCACTAGTGGAAAAGCCCACCTAGTCGTTCCTCTATCTAGGGAGTTCTAATATATTTAATTAGGACTAGAAAGAAACCATCACTCGAACCTCTAGATGAAATCCCTGACTCCAATGATAAAATTATATAGGGAATGTTAGGAGGTTATCACATTCTTGGAATTAAATATAACCCAAACATGCCATTGTGCATGCCTTGCCTACTCTATCACATCATCTATGTGAAGACCCTCTCCAAAAGAGGACAAAAATAGGGATTCCTGTCCCACAAGAAACATTTCACTAGTTCTAACAGGTCCTACATATCATGAAGGTTCAAACCATTTCCAAGAAACACCTTAAGGTAGTAAATGGGACTTATCATTTAAAATATAAAATTGTTTCCACATTCAAGGGGTAAAATGAGCTTGCAATAAATTTTATTATAAAATCATACTTCTAAGGATAAAATTGGGCCAAGCTTTAAAAAGTGAACTAGAAAACCCCATTTTAAGACATTTGGAAACCAGGAAGACATTTGAGAAACATGATATTTTTTTAGAAAAACAAATTTGGAAGGAAAGATAAAAATAAAGAAGGTGGGATGAGAGTGCTTTTTTTTTAAAACCAATGTTACCTTGGTAGTCATTTTTACGGAACCACCATTTATATGCACGTACCTTTATATATATACACCATGTGCACATATGGATATGCCCATATTTTTTGGTATATATTTTGATAACCATAAAACTAGATAAGGATCTAATTAAAAGAACACAAGGAATGTCACACTGAAGAAGAATGATTCACACATTAGCACCAAAACCATCCAAAGTACAAATTCACATGTAAATCAATTGTACCAAAACTCAAACAAGGATAAGAATCACTTTAAAACACTAAATTTCATTAAATACTAGTAATAATTTTTTCAAACACCTAACATATATACACATATTAGTTATATATAGGCATATTCTTGGAAAAACTTTGGAAAACCAATTTTCAAAAAAAACACCAATAATGAAATACTTAATAACTCATCATAGAACACCACATGAATGAAGGACCCAAATAAAATCAACCTTTTGAAACCTAAATAATCATATGGAATGTTTGGAAATTAAATAAATAGAAACACATACCTCAATGATGTGTGAACGCGACAAAACTCCAAACACAGTGCAAGGAGAACCCAAGGACCAAGTCACACAACCTTAACACATATACACCGTGATATATATGTATATACTCCTTTTGTGATGTATATATTACCCATTCCATGATGAAAAATAAACAAAGTGGGTATATATACATATATATAAACATACATGTAGATTTATATGTGTGAGGGGTTGCACCCAAGAAGCCACAATCCACTATCTTCGATGAACACCGCAAGAAAAGACCTCAATCGAACCCCATGAACCCTAAGAATAAAAAAATGACAAAAAGGAATCCCCAACTTGGGTTTGGGTCTACCCTAGGTCACCCACACCATAAAAGGGAAAATGAGAAATTCATGTAAAAGGATGAATAAGATTAAAAGGGAAAGAAAACCCTTACCTGAGATGGTAGTACCATTATTTGGGTAGGGAATCATCCAAGAATAGTGGTTATGGGAAGGGTGGGGGGGGGGGGGGGGTTCATGCACAAGGGCTGCCAGCTCAGAGGAGGGAAGAAGGGGGGGATTTGCAAGGGGGAGAGGGGGAGGGGGGAAAAGAAACCCCTTTTGGGGTTATAATAATAATAATAATACATTTATTATTATTATTATTAATTTAATTATTATTTTTATTATTTTTATTATTTTATTTTTTTAATGAGGAATGAAACATGGTTTAGCTGTATGGTCTACCAGACTGTGAACCAATAGTGTGGTCACCTTTGTGTGTGGTTGCACAGGCTACTAGGGTTGGTGCACAACAATGCGCATGACCATGTCACCTTCAGAGAACCACTGACTAGGCTACATGGTTTTCTCTAGGCTAACACATGGTTTCTTCTAACTATGCTCCAACCATTCTCCTCCATCACACCATTCAAAAATTCCCCAAAACTGAAAAATTCACCAGTAACTCGACTCAAAAACCAATGGAAATTACAAGAACTAATAAATAAAAAATAAAAATAGAAAAACCATGGTCAGAGTGTGACATTTCTCCCCACTATTAAAACATTATATAACTAGAAATTCACTTGGTAAATGAGGAAAAAAACTAGAACCTAAAACCAAACAAAGCCACAGAAACACCATT
The DNA here is from genome assembly GCA_963277665.1 of Viscum album. Taxonomy (NCBI): domain Eukaryota; kingdom Viridiplantae; phylum Streptophyta; class Magnoliopsida; order Santalales; family Viscaceae; genus Viscum; species Viscum album. The sequence goes on from OY728159.1 coordinate 373,918,930, forward strand.
GTTACCTTTCAACTCCACAAGTCACACCTAATGGGATCAAGAGAGAATAACAACAAGAAAAACCATGGGTTGGAAAATATAGGGTCCTCCCTACCATTAATAACCAACCAAAAAAGACCAACTCACAACATAAGGGGGCCCCAATGAAATAATCCCAAACAAAGGATCGAACAAAACCACGATTAATCATTTCCACAAGACACGAGCATCTCCAGGAAAACACAAATCAAAACCCAAACCATTTTAAGAGATGGATAATTATTCAAAGATTCACATCTATAAGGAACAACCAAAATGATTAAAAGAAAATAAGGTTTCCAAGATATTCAAGAAATAAGGATTCAAAAAACAAGAGAACCATAATAGGGAAAACCTAAACCATTCCCACTCTAAAAGCAGAAAAAAAGTTGGTCCAAGGTCCCCCATACATTTCAATTCTTGAAGGAATGAAACAATTCAATTTAGGGCCTATGGATAAAGCCGTAATTCATTGAATCATATGATTCCCCATAGTCAGGAGGTGACAACCTCCAATTAAGAATTCATATTCTAGAGATGAAACATACAAAACTTCTCCAGATGACCCAAATAACCACACCGTAAACAAGCCTTTAGAGGGTTACAAAAAATGGATTCAAATACCCAAACCAACCATACAAGAAGAACATGAGTGGGAATACATTTAAACAAAAGTATGAATTGATAAAAGAGACTTCTCACAAATGGATTCCTTTGGTTCAAACTTCTCACCAAATGGGGAACCTTCCTGAGAAACAAGGGAAGCAATATTTCTACCTGATATGGACTACCCTATAAAATACTTGTTCATCTAGAAACAACACATCCACCAACCTCCTAAAAAATCTGTCCTAGTTGATATAACTCAATCCTGAACCTCTATGTGGAGAACCCACACCGATATATCAACATTTAGAAAATTTATCAACACCACCCCTGGGGAAAAATAAACTAGCTCATTCAAGAAGATCAACACAATCATTCACCTCATGTGTACCTTGATGATAACCCATGTAATATTCGATTATACTACCTCTATGAGACCTCAATCACCATATAAAATAGACAATAAAAGAAAAGAACTTGACCCCACCACTCCATTGGGAGTCCGGGAAAAACCAACAACTACAAGAGACTCCTTAGAATCCTTTTGTGTATTTTTGGGCGGCATACTCTTAATGAAATGAAACATAAAATCAGATCAAAATCAAAACAAATATCAACCAAAGAAACACCTCAACTTAAAAAAACATGCTCATAATCCAAAATACCACAAAACAAACCAAAAAACCTCTTAAAAACCCATCATTTTCTAAATTCAGACGTTTCTAAAACCAAACCCCTATTTAAAAAAACCATTTTAACACATCCACATTTAAAAAAAATACTACTTCCACCTTCACTTTTATAACCACAATTCCCTTCAAAATAAAACCCCATTCCATCAGTTTTAAAATTCCAAAAACCATTTCATGACACCCTAAACTATTTTCAGGAAATTATTTTCCCTTTTGAAGTCCAATCATACCAAACAAAACAAAGACAAAGAATAACCCACATAAAAACTTTTCATGTAGTAAACTAGTGATCATGAATAATCCAAACACATGGTTGATAAGACCATGTTCTAAGCATGAACTAACTAATGGAAGTATCTTGAACTGTGCACTTAGGCTCTACATAGATTGTTACTCCATGAAGTATCACTGTGTAGCACTAGTTACCTCCAATTGTCATTCCCCAAATCAAAATCCCAACAATCCAAGAAATTCACCAATAACATATATACAAAATCAAAATTAAAAACTCAACCCAACAACCCCTATAAACTCAAAGATCAAAATGAGTAAGATTTAGAAACACTCTTCTCGCCCCTACCTCTCAAGTTCTAATAGTCCTATCTCTAGTATACTTGACCCAATAAATAAAAAGGGTGGATATAATACCATTTTTTCACAAACCAACCCATGTCAACCCCAAAATGGTTACCCAAGAAGGATCAAAAAAAGTCTCGTGAGGTGTTCTCGGTCTTCCCGAGATAGAAAATAGTGATTGGAATTGAAGATAACATAATTGGGAATGATTTATCACATAAAACAACAAACAAATAAATAAAAATGAATAATAATAAAAATAAAAGGAAAAAAATAGCAGTTGAAAATATAATAAAAACTACTACATACCTCTAAGTGACCACTGGGTAACCACCCCTCACAAGATTGTCCCGCTCCATGAGTGAACTTGAATAAGAACCTACACCTGTAAAATAAATCAGGTATACCGACATTGAGTGGTGTAAGTAGGGTGTGACAATAAGAACTTAATAGGTAATCACCATAGATTCCATACATTTCCTTTCCCAAAATAGTCCATAAATACTGGTTTGGAAATACTGGTAGAAAATAGGGTTTTGTTTTTAAGAAACCAAACACAGCTTTTGCAAAATCCGTTTTAAAAAAAACATGTCTTTATTTTTTTAAAATGAATTATACATTTGAAAAACCCGGTTTGGAGACCCATATTAATAAGAGTGACTATAACTACACACTGAAATCAAGATATATCAAATGATTCTAGAATCTAATGAAACACTACAAGTATTGGCAGTGAATGAAATAAGAAAAAAACAAGGTTCTGAAAAAATATCATAGAAACATAAATATATGTAATCATGAGAATATCATAAACATATCTATAAGTGACCTCAAACATAATCAGTTTGGACCCACCTATCAAGGTATGGTGCAACTTCATTTTTAATAACCAACCTGGTTACTATAAACTAGCCTTACTAGTGGAAAATCCCACCTGGTCTATCCCTTATCCATGGGGTTCTAATCTCTATAATTGAGACAAGAAAGAAACCATCACTCGAACCTCTATATGAAGTCTAGGAATCCCATGAGAAAAGAATATAGGGAAAGTGAGGAGTTCATCACATGCATGGAATTAAATATAACCCGCATATGCCATTGTGCATTCCTTTCCCACTCTTTGACACTGTTTATGAAAAGACCCTCTCCAATGTTGGACAACCATAGGGGTTACCATCCCCGAGGAAACATTTCACATGTTACAACCAGGACTAAACTTCATTAAGTTTCAAACCATTTTCCCAGAAACACATTATAGTACCAAACAATCCTTAGTATTTAAAATCTAAAATTGTTTCCACAACCAAGGTGTCAAATGGGCCTAAAATCAAGTTGATTGTCAAATCATGGTTCTAAGGTTCCAAACAGGCCAATATTTTGAAAGTGAACATAAAAAATACATTTTAAGTCATTTTTAAAATAAGAATATATTTGATAAACACTTGGAGATTTTAGAAAAACCATTTGGAAGGAAAAGTAAAAATAAATAAGGTTAGAGGAGAGTTTTTCTGGAAAACCAAAGTTACCAAGTTAGACATTTTTATGGAACCACAATTTATATTCATGTTCCTATCTATATGTACACCCCATGTATATATTGATATTTCCATATTCACCAACATATATATGGATATCCATATAAATGTCCAAGGATCCAATTAAATGAACACAAGTAATGTAACATCGAAGCACAAGGATTCACACATTATCACTAAATGCATCCAAAGAACAAATTTGCATGTAAACTAAAAGTACCAAAACTCAATCAAGGCTAAGAATCACTTTAAAAGGCCTAATTCAATTAAAAATACATATATTAATTAGATCAAACACTTACCATATATATATATCAGGTACATATAGGCATATTCCAAGAAAACCTCTGGAAACCCCATTTTCAAACAAACCACCAACAAAGAAAGAAATAAAAACTCATCAAAACACACCAAAATCAAGAAAGAAACCAATAAAATTAACTTTTTGAAACTTCAATAATAATATGAAATGTGTTGGAAAGTAAATTAATAGAAATAATTACCTCAATGACATGTGAACATGATGAAACTCCAATAATGGTGCGAGGAGAACCCAAGGACCAAGACACACACCCTTAACACCTTTACACCATGATATATATTCATATACCCATAATATGATGTATATATTCCCCATGACATAAGGTAAATTACAAAAAATAGGTATCTATATATATACATACCTGTGTATTTATATGTGTGTTGGTCCCACCCAAGAAGCCACAAGAAACTGCCTTCGAAGAACACCACAAGAAAGAACCTAAACCAAACCCAACGAATTTGAAGAACCAAAAACTAACAAAAAAGAATCCCCAAATTGGGTTAGGGTCTACCCTAGGTCACATGCACCAAAAAAGGGGAAATAAGGAATCTATAAAAAATGATGAAAAAGATGATGGAGGAGGGGAAACCTTACCTAAGATGGCCATACCACGATTCGGGAGGGGAATTGGCCCAGAACGAAGGCTATTGGAAGGGTGAGGCCACGCGTAAGGGTTTCCGACTAAGAGGAGGGGGGAAGGGGGGATTTCGGGAGGGGGAGAGGGGGAGAGGGGAAAATAAACCCTCTTTTGGGGTTATAATAATAATAATAATATTGTTAATAATAATAAAAACATTTTATTATTATTATTATTATTATTATTATTATCATTAATTTCAATTCATTTTTTATTTTTTTAACTAGGTTGTCCACACAGTTTAGCTTCATGAACTTCCAAACCACACATCAACCATGTGTTCACCTCTGTTTAGAGCTGCACAAGCTCTTGGGGCTGGCGCACAATCATGTTCCTGACCGTGCATCCTGGACAGAACCTCTACCTATGTAGCCTAATTTTCCCTAGCCTGGATCATGGTTTCCCCTAATCATGTTCCACCATTATGACTCTAAAAAATTTCCAAAAAATCAAAATTTTCCCATTACTTGACCTGAACACCAACAAAAATACCAAGAACACATAAATAAATAAAATAAAAAGAAAAATCGTGGTTGGAGTGGGACACAATTATATAGTAATAATATCAAAAGTTTAAGATGATTAATGATTTTAAAATAATTTTATTAAAGTGATAAATCATATTCAAGAATAGTTAGATGAAAAATATAAATAAAATAGAATGGAAAGATTTTATTACTTATAAAGTGTCTCGATATTCCTATTTTAGGAGGTTAAATTTTATGATAATCATTTATTATTAATATTTTTTATAGAATGGACAATTTAAATTTTAAAAAACTTATTCATGTTATATATATATATATATATTATTAATTCATTAAATTCATTTTTATAATCATCCATGTAAGTTGGTGGTGAAAAATGAAATACATATTTGATGGAGGTGCAATTCCACATGTAAAATGGGTGACATTTTAATTTTCTAAGTAATGGAAAGACAGAAGATAATGGATATTACATTAATATAATAACATTTAAATATATAAATTATACTTATTACATTATATTAATATGGTTATAATATATTTTTAGTAGGTGGAATAAGAATGAAAGTTAAAATAACTAAGTTATAACTAGTACCTCTTCCTTGGATATCCTCCTTTAAGCCTCTCCTTAAGCCTTCTTAGAATGGTATTTTGGGAAGAAAAAAACCTCTAAGATAGGGGAAAGAGAGTTAGGGAGAATTTTTTTAAATATTGTTCAAGCTAAGGTGCTCAAAGTGTGTGGATAAGTGGGGTATTTAAGGGACCCATTTATAAGTGAGGTGAGTGGCGCTCTTGTAAATACTTTATTTCTTAAGGTATAATAAATTTCATACTCAGGTGAAGTGGACCAGAATTATCTATTTTTAAAATATAATATAGAAGGTATATAATACACTCAACCAATCACATTTAAATATTTCTTTGTGATATTTGTTTTCTTACCCCTTAGTTTATACCCCCCTTAACCCTATTAACCTTTAATATAACGACTAAATTTTACCTAGGTAACTTATTTTTACGAATAAAATGAAATATAAATTATTTCCTAATGTGAAAAATATTATTAAAATATGAAAACCATCTTAAAATATTCAGTTTCTATAGGTGGTAGAAATTAATTTTAATATAATTATGTATAACACAATGAAAAATAATTTTTAGAAAAATTCCTTTTTAGCATAAAAATGAATTTTCAGCAAAATAAAGTATAATATTCATTTTCATGACATTTATTAGTTTATAAATAAAAATGTGAGTAGTGTGAGTTTAAAACTAAGAAAAAACTAAAAGTTACCTTTTGAATACACAATCAAAGGATATTTTATAGTATTTGAGAAATATTTTCCATTATTTACCTAAAAATCAACCCTTTTAGAAAGAAATAAAAAATTAACAATAATATAATTTTGATATGATAAATCTCAAACTGTAGTTAATTTTATAAAATTTAAAATTTTAATATTTAAACAAAAACTTATAACCCATGGAAAATAATTTAGTTGGAATAAAAATTACGTCATTTTCCAAATGAAAATTCATATTATTATTCCATATCTTATTAAAATTATTTATAATTTTTTAATAATAATTATTAATATGAATCCATATAAATAATATGAATAAAATATAAAAATATTTTTTTTAGAAAAAAACCCAGGTCATCACATTTACCCTTAAAGAAATTGTGTCCACATAATTTTATTCAATGATAAGAAGTTGGGAATATTTTTCTCTTATATCAATTTTAGGTTCCCTTGTAGCTTCTTCAATCATATGATTTTAACACAAAACTCTAACAAAGTAAGTCTCTATATTTTACAACACTAGTTCTATGTGATCAATAATTTGAACTGGATTTTCCTTATAAGAAAGATTCTTCATTAAAAATACCACTTCATGGATTAATAAATGAGATGAACCAGGTACATACATACTTAAGAATGAAACATAGAACACATCACATACTTAAGATAAAATCATAGGTAAGGACAACCAGTAATATTTGGATCTTAGTTTCTCTATAATTTCACAAAGACTAATAAACTACCATCTTATATTCTACTTATTTCTAAAATGAATCACACCTTTCCATGAAAATATTTTAAGAAAAAAATATTCCCCTACCTCAAATGGAAGATTTTTCCTTCAATAATCTTCATATATATTTTTTTCTTATCTAATAAACCCTTATATAGTGTTGAATCATATCTCCTCTATCAATTTAGGGAATAATAATTTTCTCTCACTAAATTCATTCCAACATGTCAGAGTCTAAAATATATATCCATATAATACCTTAAATAGATCCATATATATACCTGGATGGAAACTTTTATTATAAGAAAATTACACCAATGAAAGTTGTTGTTGTCAACTTACCTGATAATCTAATGAGAATTCCTAGAGAATATTCTTCAATGTTTGAATTGCCTACTTTAATTTTCCATCGGATTGAGGATGAAAACTTGTAATAAAACATAATTCATTACCAAATTAATTATGAATTTATTTTCAAAAATTGTATGTAATTATTTGATCGTGATCGTATACAATTGAATGTGGAACTCCATGTAACTTGACTATCTCTTTGAGATAAATTAGAGGAATATAATTAAATTAAATATCATCTTGAATAGGAAGAAAATGATCATAAATAGCTAAAAAATTAACAATAAAATATATTATATTATTACCTTGAGATTAATTTGGTAATCCCACTACAAAATCCATGAATATATGCTCCCATTTCCATTTTAGAATTGAAAATGGATAAATAATCCCCATTAATTATTTTAATTTAGCTTTAAGCTATTGAAAAGAAAAAAAATTTAATGTATAATAAAAAATGTGTTTCTTAGTTCCTTACAACTAATAAAATTATAGAATATCTCTATACATTTTAATTATATCAATATAAATAGAATACTGTTGACGCTCCTTTATTCACAGAATCTAAAGATTGGAAAAGGGGAATGTTTGAGCTCAAAGTGATTCAACCTTTGGACAAAATATCAAAAAACTGACAAAGGAAGGAATAAGAAGAATGTTGCACATGTGCCGCGCAGGTTTCCTCACTATCGCTCAAGTCCACTTGCGCGATGCCTAATAGTCGCGCAAGTGACCTGCACGCCCTAAAGGATAACCACATGGGTCTTCTCCTGCCTATAAATAGACCCTGTGGGCCCCCCATTGGAGGAGGAATTTTTCCAGAAACTCAGATTTAAGCTCCCGGTTCCGTAGTCTCTTTTCACAGCTTTTGAGACACTTATAAGGCAATTTCTTACCTAGAACGGAAGATCTAAAGAAGGGGAGGAAGGCCTAAGTGTGGAAACTCATCAACACTTGCGCACCTGAGTGGACAACCCTTAAGGGAAATGGCCACACTTGCGCGCCACCTTACTCCTTAAATAGAACTTGCGCGCCCCTCTTCTGGAAGAACCTCAAGATGATTCTAAAGGCTTTAACCAAGAGTCGCTCAAGTATTACCCTACTGGTTAACAATTGCGCAAGTACCCATATGTCGCGCATGTATATCTGCACGACCAGGACTTGCGTGCCCATGCAGTACCTGCGCACCTACCAGGACTTGTGTGCCCCTGCCTTTTTGGGTTCCCTACTTGCCCATTTCACCCCTCTTAAGCCATTCCACCTCTCCTATTCAAGATTCAATCTTCAAGACACTCTTCAAAGTCATTTATGACATGATTTCTTGACTTGAATTCCTTATCTGAAAGGAACTCTGTGGAATATCTCTCAAAACCTAGTGATTTACACATCTTTATGTCACTAAAGATTGAGATTTTATTCATTCAACCTCATCCTTTAAGATGAGAGAACTGATTAAACTGGGCCTCCTTTTTTCAAGATTAATCCCCAATCATAATTCTCAAATCTGGGCATCCTCCTTAGGAGTAAGCCCCAATCCCCTAATTTGGGAATCATCCTCAGGAGTAATCCCCAACCATAATTTCATTAACCTGGGCATCCTCCTTAGGAGTAAGCCCCAGTCCCCTAATCTGGGCCTCCTTTTCAGAAGTAAGCCCCAGTATTAATTTCTCTTAACCAGTCCTAATTTACCTTTGATCTGGGATTCCTTTTCAGGAGTAAAAAACCAATCATAATTCCTCTCCTAATTTGTGACTCCTTTTCAGGAGTAAGCCCCAAGTTAGAGTATTCAAATCTCTATGAAACACATATACCTTTATGGACCCTGTTCCTGGATTCCTTCCCTGAAGTAAATCCTAATATTCATCTATCTGGGTAGTCATACATACATAAGCCCCACATTATTTCTTATGATTGCATCTTTCATGGCAGAATTGTCTGATTTTTACCAATACCTCTTGTTTCTCACACCGAGCATGACTCACGTGATCTTAGAGTGTAAAAGTAATTATGACATCCTTCTTTGAGCCATCAATCATAAACATCATACTCCCTTACTCAAACTACGTGGGTTCTGATTCCTTTTATAAACAAAGGATAAGTAGGTAGCCCATCTGCGGGTTCGATCCCAACTCTAAAATAATTCATGTTCTTCTGAATGACAATAAACTTCAAGTGCCCCACTGAGTGGATTTAAAACCAGTATGGTCATCATAAGGGCCAAGAGACTTTTACGTATCAAAGGATACCATTGATTAAGAATCTATAACAAATACAGATGATTCTTTATTAGTGAAGAACCTCGAATACATATAAAAGATTTTCAAAATTTCCTACATATCGATCATTGATTGTCAGATCTAAAGGAAAACTCATTTTATACTTGGTAATGTAATAAGGATTCATGAACATAACTTAAATCTATAAAGAGAGTCTCAGAGTGGACAATAATTCCCCTTAAAAAGGTGTGATGAGTCCGACCTCCCATCCTCTCAACCAATGCAAATTCCTAAGCCTCATCAATCTACAAACTAACGAGTAACTACCTTTGGAAAGTAGGTCTGAATGGATGTGGAATCATTGGATGTTTCCGGTTCTACGAACAAACCCATTAGAAACCGACCAGAATTTTTGAACCTCCCATCAAAGGAGGTCATCCCCAAAGTCTGAGGGAAACAAAAATGGTGAAACCGACGTGAATCCTTAACCAAGTTAAAATGATGTTTTACCTATTTGTTAGGCCCCTATTTAAAACTCAATAAGAGGGCCAACGAAAACAATCATTGAAATATGTGCTCATCCAAAAGATGTAGTGGATGAATTTATCTTGATTGCGTCTGTTATATCTAAGGCACTCTTTTCCAAGACCTTCTGCATTTCTAGAATGGATGCTCTCAAGTTCACACCTGTGAATACTGCTGCTGCAAATGCCACTACTGCTACTCCTTCTGGATCATCGTCCACTCTGAGGATGATATCACCTACTCAGCATCTTCAACGCTGGGTATCAAACGCGCTGGTTAAGGAGTACCTTCAACACAGTACCATCCCAACTCTAGAGGCTGCCCGACAAGCCCTCCAAGTGAACAAATCACACCGGTTGTCCGGACAACGACGACCAGTGATCAAGAATCAGGCGGTGCTGACTACCATCTCCAACCGTTTTGGGTCGCTATCCCTGAAACGAAATCACCATTCGCTCCCTTATTCTGGGGAGGTGAATGAGCAGGTCCCTCAGGGCCTTAATTCAAACAGACATGAGTCCTTTCTGAGGGCTCCCACCAACAATCGCCGCCAGACTCGTGCGGCAGTGCACCCTCAACATGATGAGGGTACCGACTCCAGGCGTTTGGCTCAGGTTCCTTGAACCCGAGTAGGAAAGATGAATCACCAGAGGCGAAGTCCTATTAACAGTGAGCAGGTTCTCATATCTTTCATCTCTGGAGAAGTCCACCAACCTAACTTGGTGGAAAGAAATGAGCAAGCACACACACCTGCCTTTTTTAATTCCGCTGTCCAGCAGACTCGTCTGGCAGCGTCACGCCAATCCCGCCAGGCAATTCCGGCGGAGTACTATAGGCAGGAACATACACCTATTTATACATCATCAGCTAGTAAGTAGGCTCTTCTGACTACATATGATGGATATCGTCAAATATGTTCGATGAAGTGTAATCAGCAGGCACATATACCTTCTAGTAATAATCAAGCCTACCAACAGTCTCACTTGGTATCATTCGGAGAAGTTAGTCGGAAAGCCCCGAAAACAAATAGGAGGCAGACTCAACTCTCTGCCCCCACACTTGAGTACTGTCAGGATTCACTGATAGGAAAAGGAGGACAAGAGCAGGCACATACACCTACTCCAAGCCCAGAATGGACGTATATTCCTGTTCCGGCAGCTGAAGTCACCAATCATATTCTATCGATGGTGAAAGAGCAGAAGAAAATCCCTGCTCATATTCTGGATGCCTGCCAGGATATTATAACAACTTCAGCGGCATCTCAGGGAAAGACACATAAATCTATCCCTACCAGTGGAGTGACACATCAACAATTCACTCCGGAACAGACACACACATCTGTTCCAGTCCAAGAGGGTTGTGGGGCATACTCCCCCATATCATACGGATAACCAATTCAGGCACATACACCTGATTTGAATGGAGATCGTCAGCCTAACCTGACCATCTTTCCTTATCAAGCACATACACCTTCTCAGAACAGCCACTTTCGTCAACAAGTGGTTTCCAAAGTGAGTAAGAAGGCTTCTAAGAAAAATACCCTCCCAACATAGTCAGGAGATCAAGATCCAATATATAACAAGGCCTTGATCGATGTTGGAGTTCTTGAAGCCCTCAGACAATAATCTGTTGAAATTCAAGATTCTACTCCCTCATTTCCCAATAGTGGGAACATTAATTCTAAAGGTCTTCAACAGACACTTCCTCATGAAGGCTTTCTTCATGAAAATTAGGTCGATCTCAAAGTTTTATCTTCAGATGAGAGCCACAGGAACCCTCTGTGTGTTCAGAAGACCAAAGAGCAAGAGATCTCATCTTTTACTGTAACCCATTATAGTGGTCCTCCCCATGATGATGAATTTCACTGCAAAAGTCCTCTCCGCAGTAGTGATGCACATTTCCCAAAAAATGCTCCAGTGGACAATGTAGTTCTGAGAAAGCGCTCTTATCTTGAGGCACTTGCAAATGTGAAACCAGTCATGTCTGATGCTTCATCGCTAGCAGGTGAAATACTTTCTCAATCAGAAGATAGCCCAGGGTGTAGGTCATTCTCCGAACATCCCCTAAGTCATGCATCTTTTAGTTTGATCAATGAGTTCTCTACCAATCATGTTGAATCTAATGAAGCAACAAGGAAACACCAACTCTGTTCAAATCAGGTAGAAGAATCTTCATCAAATGATAAATAGGAAATGCTGAACATGAGAAAACAACTGGCAAAAGGTGAAGTGACAGTCATGTTTTGGCCTCTGGCTGACTCTCAGTATGACATTCCAGAAATGTTGACAGAAGATGAAATTCATGATATTCGTCTCAATATATGGAAAACTCTTTATCAGTTGAAAAATAAATTATTATCTTAGGATGAATATGAAAATCATCTTAAGACAATAGAAGGGTTCCAACGTCAGATTGATTTGGCGTCTCTATCAGTCTCTCGATATCTGAAGGCTGAAAAGCAGCAGAGAGCCCTTCAAAATTCATGCTTTGGCACACTAAGAAGATTGCGTTAGTTAATTACCAATGACCCATCTGTTATTCATGTTAGATGATGGGGTGTTCATGGAGCACTTCATTTCACGGTGCTCTCCAGTCAGCAAAGCCCGCCGAAAATGGAATCATGCAATGTTATTTCCCATGACCGGCCACAGTCAATGGGCTTTGTTTGTAATCAAAAGCTTTCCTAATAACAGGCCTCAACTAGATCCTCTCAAAATCAAGAATATAGAGAACAAGTTGTTGAATTACTCTTGCATCAAGCAAACGCGAATATTGAACATGCCTCTCATTTGGATCAAGCACGTCACCAAGTGACAGAAGTGTCGGAAATCATCCAACGTTCTTTTGAACCAGGTGATAAAAGTGGATACAGGTTAATACATCCAGATAATTTCTGGACTAAGGTTTGCAAGATCAAGATAGCTTTTAAGAAAGTCTCAGACATAGCATGTCAAGAGCCACCCCAGCTCGCCAGACTGGGGACTCTTTTAAACCAACCCTCAGAATCAACAAATAAGATTCGAGGAGTTGAGAAGGAACAGCCCCAGTCCACCAGACTGGGGACTTTTTCAAATCATCAATCCCCTCCTCAGAGAAAGTTGGTCTTTTCTCGATTTGGGAAGAAGCCTCAAGAGGAACGAAGAGACAAATTATCAGAAGATTCCCTCCAAATTATGGTTCGTCAAGAATTTCCCGAGGGATCGAATCAACAAAAGGAAATGTCTCATCAAAAACATGAAAGAAAAAAATATCACAGAAATGCTGATAGAAGTAATGCGATGAGTTATGCATCAATCAATGTCATCAATGTCGTTGATGCTGATCCACCAGATGAAGCTCACTCAGGGGAATCATATGAAGAGGTTCATGCTCAAGAAGATGTATGCACCGACACAAATAAAGAAGGTGTGCGTACATGAAATCAAAGGATTACTCAGAACCTAGGTAATCCTTCGAGTAACCCACTTCCCCCTCTCTGAAAAGGATCCAATAAAGGGAAGGGAAAGAACCAGGTTACATATCCTTCCTCTGGAGAAGGTCAATATCTCTCACTAGAGCAAAGGTTTGCACAACAGGAGGAAGAAATGAAGGAATTAAGAAGGTTGAATTCAGAACTACATCAGAGTAGTCTTCTTCTTAAGCATGCTGGAGTTCTTCAGCCAAAGGAATTTTTTGTAGCTACTGATATGGATCAAGAATATCCTCCTTTATCAGTACACCCTCACAGGTCTAATCCTACGGGTCAAGTGCAACAACAATTGGAAGTGCTACCATCAGTTGCAGCACCAACCACCACATCTGTCCAAGCTCCAGTCATTGCACCTACCCAGGTCCAAGTTCAACTGAATGTTTCTCAAAAGTTAATAACTACTATTGAGTCATTAACTGCTCGGTTAGAAACTATGGAAGGGAAACATGCGCAAGTTAAACCAGAAAAGAAAGTTTACCTTGAATGGGTAGATTCAATCTCTCCTACATCCAGTTTTGGGAACCCTGTATTCCCTATTTTTAATGGATCAGGACATCTTGAATAGCATTTGACACATTACGTGTCTTGTTGCAATCCTATGATGGGAACTCCGGAGCAGCAAGAAGCAGTGAAACTCAGATGCTTCATGCGAACCTTGCAAGGACCAGCTTTTGTCTGGTATACAAGCTTGCAATCCTGGTCAATTACTGGATGGGAAGATCTTCGCCAAAAATTACTCCTTCAGTTTAGCTCAACTTTTCCAAAGACAATAGTTTTCGATCTTAAAAACTATAAGCAAAGGGATAGTGAAAGGGTCTCTGATTTCATTACTTGCTGGAAGGGATTAACATATTCCTTGAGCTTAGCACTCCTTCAAGAAGAATTGTTTCCAATCTGTGTGGCAAATCTGCGTGATGAATTATGCATGCCGTTAATCCCTGTGAAATACACAGGAGGATTTCGATACCTTACTTCAATCGCTCAGCAGATTGAAGATTCCCTTATACAGGCTAAGGCTAAATATCATGTAATTTCATCAGCTCCAGGAAGGAGAATGGGTAAAGTAGAAACTGCTATAGTTATGCTTAAACAAGCACCTGTACCTGTTTCTACCTCAAAACCTTCATTTTCTCAAAGGGATCCACCTCCTGAGCGCCAAAAACAAAGGCCGTTTCGTCCAGACGATCAAAGAGATCAAAGACAAAAACAATTTGAGGATCTAAAGAGCAAAACATACTCTTTCTGAAATGAACAAGTTCCTAGTTATTTCATTTTAGCTCTGGAAAACAATTTGGTTCAATTTCCAATGCCCAAGAGGCCAAACAAGAAAGGAGATAAAGACCGTCCCAATTATTTCCCTTTTCATCAAATGTTGGGGCATCCCATCTAGGAGTGTTTTGTATTCAAAGACCTCCTGCAAAAGATGGTCGACTCGGGACAAGTCAAACTGAAAGGCTCTTCAGCTCCGGTAGTATGTGTTATTGCTACAGTTCCAGAGGAGGAAGTCGAATGGCAAGAAGTCAAAAGGAAAAATGCACAGAGGTATGATGATTGGATGGTCAGAAAGACAATCAACTGAACTCATGCTATTTTGCGAACACAATTAAAGAAACCAATTGTGTCTTCTACCATGAATGTTGCGAAAAAACCCTCTTCATAAGAGGGAAAGTACTCAAAGAAACGACATGATTCGAAGAAAGAAAAATAATCATAAGAATATGAGTATGTGTCAAAGCCTAAGTTGTCTTTGACTCTAGCGGACTTCATTCCATCTACTTCAAAGCCACGGGCACCGCCCCACCAAACGACACAGCCTAAATAGGCTAATCAGGCAGAGTCTTCATCAGACGAAGAGTTAATCTTTGGTTCTATTAATATGATTCAGTTAACGGATCCATATGCCAGTCACAGTTTCGATTTCAATGAGCCTGAATTCCCTGTATCAAAAAAGGGAATCAGAGGAAGTTCCAGAGGCTCAGGATATAGGGGAAGACGTGGATATTTCAGAAGCCAATACTCCAATTCTACCCCTTCTAGAACTGTGTACGTAGCAGAAACTCGTGGTAGAGCCCTTCAGCAAGCTCAGCAAGAACAAGCAAGTTCTTCTACCAATAGAAAATTCAGTCCTGGCACAGTTATTTTGGAAGACAAGTTGAAGGTTCCATATTATTCCGCTCAGAAAGTAAATGGATCCAATCGGTCTAATCTTCCAAAACCCGGAATATTGCCAACTCTTATCCTGATACAAGATGCATCAACTTCCAAATCATCTGCTTCCAAGGTACCTGCTAAACCACATATTCCTGTTGGGAAACGCAGACCTCTGGATCAAAAGTATGATATATTGAAACACCTGGCCCAAGTACCAGCCAAGTTATCAATTCTAGATGCTCTGAATCTGTCAAAAGATCTTTAGGAAGCACTCATCAATGCTTATTCAAGTCCTCAAGAGTTTGAAACTGAAATTGCTGTAGCTGAAGTCTATCACATAGAGAATAATCTTGCAGAATGCAATTCAATAATATCTTTTCCTGATGAAGATGAATATGATA
The DNA here is from genome assembly GCA_963277665.1 of Viscum album. Taxonomy (NCBI): domain Eukaryota; kingdom Viridiplantae; phylum Streptophyta; class Magnoliopsida; order Santalales; family Viscaceae; genus Viscum; species Viscum album. The sequence continues at coordinate 373,934,954 of OY728159.1, forward strand.
TTGTTCATGGACATATTAGACCTTTGTACTTATCTGGAAAGGTTAATGGCATAGACGTCCGAAGAACTTTCATTGACAATGGTTCAGGAGTCAACCTCATGCTCATTCGTACACTTCATCGATTGGGCCTCATGGAATCTGATTTATCTCCTTCTACCATGATGTTACAAGGATATGATAAAAAAGAACAAGAATCACTGGGCGAAGTTACAGTCAGAACTTAGTTTGGAGATCTTGTATCCAATTCATATTTCATGGTTGTTGATCGAGACTCGGCCTTCAACATCTTTCTTGGAAGACCCTGGCTACATCAACATGCATTTATCCCTTTATCCTACAATCAATGTCTCAAATATTGTTTCAATGGTCAAGTTGGGACATTGTATGGTGATAAGGCCCCGTTCAATACATGTGAGTCTCAATACATTGAGGCAGAATTCTATCACATGAAGGGAAGGGAGAAATCCACAACAAAGGATATTACCAAAGTTAATGCTCCATATGGTTTGGAGAAGATTCCAGTAAATCCATTTACACATGTGAGTACAGATTATGTGTTGCCTATCAATAAAATTGACAAGATAGACCCAAATCAAAATACTCTTATGGAAAGATTCATAATGTCAATTACGACAATCGATCCAGACAACATGGGAGAAATTGGTAATCTACCAAGCAGTGATGAAAGCACAAATGGTGATGTCTTCATTTCATCTGCTGAAATCCAGCAAGTCTATACTTCGCCAATTAGGCCATAAGAAGTTATAGCAACATCGAAGGTGAAAAACGATGTCAATTCTCAATCCATCATCTCCTCTTTATTACCCAAAGAAGACCCTTCATCATTAATCGGGTTGGAAATGGAAGATTCTTCTTCAAGATATGCAAATTTTGACATCTCTTCTGATCATGAAAATTCTACTTTGTCATCTACTATGCAAGTAGAAACAGAAGAAATAATACATGATGAAGAAGAAGAGGAAGATCTCAGAGATGCTCCTCCAGCATTTGAAGAGGGTATCTCTACAACTGTGGATGAACTCATAGAAATAAATCTGGGTAAAAAAGAAGATCCACACCCCACTTTAATCAGTGCGGCCATGACTCTTGAAGAGAAAGATATGTATATTTATTTTCTAAAGAAAAATAGAGATATATTTGCTTGTAACTATACAGAAATGCCCGGGCTTGATCATGATGTTTCTACTCATCATTTGGGTTTACCAGAAGAACATCGAGGATTTAAGAAAGCCGTAAGAAGAACACACCCAACTTATGCTTCCAAAATTGAAGCTGAAGTGGATAAGATTATCAAATCTAACTTTGTTACAGAAGTTCAGTATCCCAAGTGGTTGGCTAATATTGTCCCTGTAAAGAAGAACAATGGACAAATTAGAGTTTGCATCGATTTCAGAGATCTTAATCGGCATTGTCCTAAGGATGATTTCCCAGTTCCGATTACAGAACTTTTGATTGATGCAACAACTGGATATGAAGCACTTTCCTTCATGGATGGATATTCCGGATATAATCAGATCAGAATGGCCCCAGAAGATGAGGAATCCACAACCTTTAGAGCCCCTCAGGGTGTGTTTTGATACCGGGTAATGCCCATTGGCTTAAAGAATGCATGTGCAATATATCAGCGTGCCATGCATCATATCTTCAAACCCTTCTTATGTAAGTTTGTTGAATGCCATGTAGACGATTTGGTAGTTAAATCCAAACAATGTTCTAATCACTTGGCTGATTTAGAAGTCATATTCCGCAAGCTTCGACAACATAATTTGAAGATGAACCCCTTAAAATGCGCTTTTGGGGTAACCTCAGGAATATTTCTCGGCTTTATTGTGCGCCATCGTGGTATTGAAGTTGATCCCGAGAAGACCAAGCCAATCCTTAGTATGTCACCTCCTCAAAATTTGAAATAATTAAGAGGACTTCAAGGACACTTAGCCTATATTCGGCGTTTCATCGCCAATTTAGCAGGAAAAAGTTTACCCTTCACCAAATTGATGAAGAAGGGAGTCACTTACCAGTGGACTAAAGAATTCCAAGAATCATTCGATATTCTCAAGAAATACCTCTTGAGTCCACCAGTACTCATGCCACCTGTTGAAGGAAGACCACTTTTCCTCTACGTGACAACTCTTGAGCGATCATTGGGTGCCTTTATTGCTCAAAAGAATGATGCTGGGAATAAAAACAGCCTCTACTATCTTAGTCAAACTATGCTTAAAGCTGAAACCCGGTATTCAAGTATTGATAAGTGATGCTTGGAATTAATTTTTGCAGTTCAGAAGTTGAGACACTACCTACAACATCATGAGGTCCAATCGGTGTCTCGTAATAACCTTCTCAAATTCATCCTTAGTCATCCAATGCTTACAGGACGTCTGGAAAGGTGGGCAGTTATTTTGCAGCAATTCGACATTCAGTATGTTTATCAAAAGGCAATAAAGGGCCAAGCTCTGGCTGATTTCCTGGCTGAACACCCTTCAGTGGAAGAAACAACTTCAGATATTGAACTCCCCGATGAGGAAGTCTTCTATATTCAAGAAAGTCCTCAGGCATGAGAAATGTATTTTGATGGTGCTTCCAGAAGTCCAATAGGGAGGAAAATGGAAAATCCTAAATTCAACAAAGTTGGCTTAGGAATTGTGCTCATTTCTCCAGAAAAGGCAGTGTTACCTTATTCCTTCTTATTGTGGGAAGGTGGTACCAATAATGAAGCTGATTACTATGCTCTCATCACCGGCTTGGAATTAGCACTTCAAGCACAAGTGAATCACTTAAAGTTGAAAGGTGATTCAGACCTAGTAATCAAACAAGTCAATGGGTATTATGCCATCCGAAAAGAAGAACTAATCCCTTTGTATGATTTCGTTAGAGAGTTAACGGTGGAATTCCCTTTGGAACCGACATTTTCTTATATACCAAGATCACAAAATTCTCAAGCTGATGCACTAGCTAATATAGCCACAACTCTGGAATATCCAAATCAGGACGAGACAACCATCAGTATTGCCCACTGTGGCGCAATTTCACCTTATGTTCAAATCAGAACAGAGAAAATTAATGAAATTAGTCCCATTCCTGAACTGTATGGTCATACTACAGGATGGATGTCACCTACCAGGGAATACCTTCAAAATGGAACACTTCCACCTGATAGAACTGAGAAAGAACAAATCCAGCGATGTGTGGTCAATTTTACTCTTTATGATATCCCAGATCACCTAGAGAAAATTCTCTACAAACGTGGTTTTGATGGAGTTCTCTTCAGATGCATTGATGGTGAAGAGACAATGGCTGCCATGAAAGAAGTGCATGCAGGAGTCTGTGGTTCCCACCAGTCTGGACATAGACTGTCTGATCAGATTCGAAGGCTTGGATACTTTTTGCCTTCAATGATACAAAATTGTGTTGATTTCACAAAGAAGTGTCATTCATTACAAGTACATGCCAAATTCATTCATTAAACTCCAGAGTTGGTTCATACAGCTAAATAATCATGGCCATTTGCCACATGGGGAATGGATGTGGTGGGACCTTACCCTTCGGCTATGGCCAAGCAGTTTAAGTACATTCTTACTGCTACTGACTTCTTTTCCAAATGGTCAGAGTCAATACCTCTCAAAGAAGTTAGTTCTAAATGCGTTGTTAGCTTCATCAAGTCTAAAATCATTACCAGATTTGGTGTCCCTCATACCATATTGACGGACAATGGCACCAACTTCTGTTCATCCGAGGTGAAGAAGTTGTATAAAAAATACAACATCAAATCCAACCATTAATCTCGGTATCATGCAGCGGCCAACGGCCAGATAGAAGCCTTTAACAAGACTCTTTCAAATATACTGCAAAAGATGGTGGATAAAGATAAGAAATCATGGCCTGATAAACTCTTTCATGCTTTATGGGCTTATCGGACTACCACCTGCACTGCAACTCGGTCAACTCCATATTCATTGGTATATGGAACAGAAGCCGTCTTTCCCATTGAATTTCAACTAACCTCGCTCAGAGTTGCCATTTGTGATCAATCATCTATAGATGAACAATCTCAAAAGTGATTGAATGAATTGGAACGGTTAGATGAGAAAAGATTTTGCACTTTGCAGCACTTGGAAGTTTATCAGAATCGAATAGCACGAGCTTTTAACAAAAAAGTTCGTCTTCATTCATTCACTCAGGGAGAATTGGTATTAGTTCTCAGAACTCCAATGATACTAGGAAAGAAACATCCCAAGCTTGAGACAAAATGGGAAGGACCTTATTCAATACATAGGGTCTACTCCAATGGAGCTTATTCATTAATCTCGAGTGATAGAGAACTCATCACTACTCCAACCAATGCCAGATTTTTTAAGAAGTATTTTGTATAAACACAAAATGATTCATTTTCCTTGCTATATGACGTTAAACTATACATCAATGGTCCATACATATGACCTTAAACTATTTGCACATACGTCCAACATGACATTAAACTGTGTCACCTTCATTGTCCTTGCTATATGCCGTTAAACTATACAGCAATGATCCATACATATGACCTTAAACTATTTGTACTTTCATCCCACATGACGTTAAACTGTGAAAAAGTTCCCTAAATGGTCTAGTATGACCTTAAACTACAACTAGGTCCTATATGACCTTAAACTGCATTATCAACGGTCCATGCATATGACCCTAAACTATTTGCAAGTCCCTTACGTCCAGCAAGACGTTAAACTGTGACGTCCTAACTACATGACACCAAACTATATAAAAGTCCCCTACATCCGAAAAGATGTTAAACTACATAATCAATGGTCCAGTATGACCTTAAACTGCACCTTGGTCCAGCAAGACATTAAACTGCATCATCAATGGTCCAAGCATATGACCCTAAACTATTTGCACATACATCCAACATGATGTTAAACTGTGTCCCCTTCATTGTCCTTACTATATGACGTTAAACTATACAGCAATGGTCCATACATATGACCTTAAACTATTTTCACATACGTCCAACATGACGTTAAACTGTGTCACCTTCATTGTCCTTGCTATATGATGTTAAACTATACATCAACGGTACAAGCATATGACCCTAAACTATTTGCACATACACCCAACATGATGTTAAACTGTGTCACCTTCATTGTCCTTGCTATATGACATTAAACTATACAGCAATGGTCCATACATATGACCTTAAACTATTTGTACTTTCGTCCCACATGACATTAAACTATGAATAAGTTCCCTAAATGGTCCAGTATGACCGTAAACTGCAACTAGGTCCTGTATGACCTTAAAATGCATTATCAACGGTCCATGCAAATGACCGTAAACTATTTTCAAGTCCCTTACGTCTATAAATACGTTAAACTATGACATCTTAACTACATGACGCTAAACTGTATAAAAGTCCCCTACGTCCAAAAAGACGTTAAACTACATAATCAATGGTCCACTATGACCTTAAACTGCACCTTGGTCCAGCAAGATGTTAAACTGCATCATCAACGGTCCAAGCATATGACCCTAAACTATTTGCACATACATCTAACATGACATTAAATGGTGTCCCCTTCATCATCCTTGCTATATGATGTTAAACTATACAACAACGGTCCATGCATATGACCTTAAACTATTCGCACTTTCGTCCAACATGATGCTAAACTATATCATCCATTTCTCGTCCAACGTGATGTTAAAATGTGGAAAAAATCCCCAATGCGTCCAATATTATGTTAAATGATGCACTATTTTATCCTCACTGCATGACATTAAACTGCACAGTCCCCCTTTCGTCCAACATGACGTTAAACTATATTGTCCCCATCGTCCTAACTACATGACGCTAGACTGTACAGAAAGTCCTTGATATGTCCTACATGACATTAAAATGTACTTTGTCCCTGCTACATGATATTAAACTATGAAGCACCAATAGTCCTAACTGCAAGACTTTAAACTGAATAGTCCCTTTATATGTCCTACATGACATTAAACTATGCATCGTTAAGGTTGTTGTTATCTCTTGTTTCTCACAACAAGTATGACTCATGTGAGCTTATAGAAAAGCTCAACCATAACACTCTATTTGGGCTACTAACCATGTGTAAGTCCCAACAACATCATTTTTTTAGGTCATTTTCCCCAAGAAAAACTTGATCATTAATTCATTCTTTAATTGAACTACGCAGACTTTGATCCTTGCCTTCCAGGCTGGGTACGTAGGCAACCCCCCAAGGTTCAAGCCCAAAATCAATCTCTTCACATCGGTTCACCTCCATCTCATATGATGTTGATTCGTGAAACCGCCCCAAGAATCAATATCTTTACATTGGTTCACTTTCGTCCTTGTTATACGACGTTATACTATACAACACTTTTGTCCAGTATGAAAATAAACTACAATATTCTTTGATACCCTCACCTGAGAGGGAACCATTATTTACATTGATTTTTCAATCATGTTTCATGTCAAAGACTACGTGCATACATGGCAACACCCAAACTTTTTTTCTTGGGTTAAACCATCATTGTACTAAAATCCCCTTTTACCCTTCACATGTACGAACCAAATTTTAACATAGGGTATTTCTAGAACTACGTGGGCATGATTCCAATCCTTATGGGATATGTAGGAACGTTCGAGTGTCCCTCGAATCCAGCCCCAAGTCTTTGGGCCTAACCCCAAATTCCAGTTTTAGTTCCCTTGCTAAAAAGTCCCTATGAAAACACACACTGTGTATTTCTTACAATGGTCCAAGCTCTATGACCCTAAACAAAGATCTATAATCCTTTTGTCCCACACAATGTTAAACTGTAATTCAAGAACTACGTATGGCTTGATTCCCATTTTTATGGGATACGTAGTGAAGTCCAACATTTCCATTCAGGACCCAGCCACAACATGATTTTGGTTAGCATTGATCTGTGTATCTCTTTATACATTGAACAATACCCATAGTTATGTTTCATAATCCTAACCTTAAATATTTTCAGATCTTCATAACCCTTTTCTTGACTTCTAGTCACAAAAATGTCAAACTTCTGAGAGTTCTTTTTCCTGACTATGTAGTATGTTTCCATAGGCGGACTTGTATAAATAGTCTACATAACAGATTTTTCATCCAAAAGATACTATTATTTGACTATCCAGCCAATTCCCTTAGGTGGCCCTACATAATTCAACCCCCTAACGGTTTTTTCGGATATTGGTTACTTTATTCTTGGGAAGAATGCCTCTTTTGTCCTGATTTGTCTTAAATGACAGTATGTAGGGATCCACAAAAATAGTCATCCTTAACATATTTGTCACATATCCTTTTTCATGAACTGAATGTATTCAAGTCTATGGTTTATATTCTCCTTCCCTACGTTTGGGTCAGACCTTCGTAGGAGTGATATCCATCCAGTTTGTCGATAATCTTGTTTGGAAATATCTTCTCCATATTCAAGTACCTCTTTCCATACAGCAAACTCTATACTTTGGAAAATTTGAATCTCCATAAACTTTAACTGGATTTTAGCACTAGGAAAGTAAATTTCTGAGAGTTCTTTTGCCTGACTATGCAGAACGTGCCCATACGCGGCCTTGCATAAACAATCTACATAACAGACTTGTTAGCCAAAAGATACTATTTTATTTAACTATGCAGCCAATGCCCTTAGGTGGCCCTGCATAATTGAACCCCCTAATGGGTTTGTTAAATAATGGTAACTTCATTCTTGGGAACTACTTATTCTAATGACTTTTAGCTCTTTTTCATATCATTCCTTAGATTCAAATATTCTTAAGTCATAGTTTACATATTTTCCCTCATAACTTGAGTATGGTACTATGTTTTTAGATAAATTGTCAAGGAATTGAGTCAATTCTAAATAATTCAGTCAAAGCTATGTCGACCTTAAACATTATCCTCTTTATGCCCGATGTGAATGACTTTAAACTGCCCACAAAATACAAGGGAACTCTGAATAAAAGTCAAGTTCCCAACTCACTAAACATACATTTTGTATGATTTAGGTAACATTGAGCAATTAAAAGGTTCAAAGTTTGTAGGGTTATTTACATTAATCCTAGTAAAAATCAAACTATGCTTACTAGGTCCATTGGCTTAAGTAAAATATAAAGAATATAGCAAAAGAGAATACAGGTACAAATGAGTGAAGGTGAAAGTGTTTTTCATTGATGCACAAGAATTAGAAGGACATCCACAGATTGGAGTATCTTCTCTTTTCCAAGTAATTACAAAATACTTTCAACGTAACTCTTCATTTGATTTAAGACATCCCGAGATTCATCAACAGCCACATAGAATTCATTCATTCAATTGGATACCATAAGAGATGCAGTGATACCAGCTCTTCTTGGAACAATTGTAAAAGAATGTTCTTGAGTGTGGTTTGAGAAAATTTTCTGCTGATCAAATAGTGACTCTGTTTCTGTCCAAGATACTTGGGAGATGGATACATGGATTTGAGAATGAAGCATTGGAAGTAAAGAGCAATTTGGAGAGAGTACTCTTTTCAGATATTACTATAATGCCATGTTTGTCTTCTCTCCACCAACTGGCAGCGGAAAACATTTCATCCCATGGGTTTTCCATTTTCATATTTTCAAGGAAATTACATGGAGGAAGAATTTGAAAGTTCACACGCTTGTTGTTGCTCTTAATGCACAACATAACCGAAATAGAGGAGTAGTAGTGCAGATGCATCTCAGGCATATAATTATTTGCATCTGGAACATTGACTCCTTGCAGATGACCATGACCATATAGAGGCAAGTAGATGCTCTGTGGGAAATTAAGATGATATTTCTTCAAGTACTTAGCCAATCTTGGGAGAGTGCTATCGTAGATATCATAGTAATCATGGCCAACAATGTTCATCATGTCATCAATCCGCTTGCTAGCCAGTCCATCAGCCATTCCGATTCTCTTGGGAGCCATTAAATCATCACAATAGTTGAATAAATTAACTCTTAAATGGATTGATTTTTCATAAACATTGTGAAGAAATTTGAAAAAATGGAAAAGGCATTTAGGCGTGCAAATCTAAATTTTGACGCGCAAGTATGGATGAGCCACACAAGTTTTTGACTCGAAAGTATCACCACAAAAGTCCAAATACCTACACAGCAGCGCGATAGCAAATAAACATTGGAAAACAGAGCAACATGCGCGGCTAAGGTGACCTGCGCGGCGAGAGCTCGAAGGTTTGAAATCCAGAAATCTGGATGCTTTGTACGGATGTGAGGCCCTCTATTTATAGACACGGCTAGAAACCTGCATGTCGTACCCCTGAGCTGCAGCCCTACGAGACTCGAACCTGCGCGCCAAGTGTTGTGCACTAAACACTTGCGCGCCACCTTTCCTTGAATTTTCTTCTTTTCCTCAGAGTCAAATCCTCTATTCTCTCTGGATCCAACTCTGAGGGGGGACTTTTGTTGACGCTCCTTTCATCACAGATTCTAAAGATTGGAAAAGTGGAATGTTTGAGCTCAAAGTGATTCAAACTTTGGACAAAATATCAAAAAATTGACAAAGGAAGAAATAAGAAGAATGTTGCACATGTGCCATGCGGGTTTCCTCACTATCGCGCAAGTCCACTTGCGCGACGCCTAATGGTCGTGCAAGTGACCTGCACGCCCTAAAGGATAACCGCCCGGGTCTTCTCCTACCTATAAATAGACCCTATGGGCCCCCCATTGGAGGATGAATTTTTCCAGAAACTGAGATTTAAGATCCCGGCGCCCTAGTCTCTTCTCAAAGCTTCTAAAACACTTATAAGGTAATTTCTTACCTATAACGGAAGATCTAAATATGGGGAGGAAGGCCTAAGTGTTAAAACTCATAAACACTTGCGTGCCTGAGTGGCCAGCCCTTAAGGGAAATGGCCACACTTGCACGCTGCCTTACTCCTTAAATAGAACTTGCGCGACCCTCTTCTGGAAGAACCTAAAGATGATTCTAAAGTCTTTAACCAAGAGTCGCTCAAGTATTACCCTGCTGGTTAACAATCGCGCAAGTACCCATATGTCACGCAGGTATACCTGAGCGACCAGGACTTGCGTGCCCACGCAGTACCTGTGCGCCTTCCAGGACTTGCGCGCCCCTGCCTTTTTGGGTGCCCTTCTTGCCCATTTTACCCCTCTTAAACCATTCCACCTCTCTTATTCAAGATTCAGTCTTCAAGACACTCTTCAAAGTCATTTATGGCATGATTTCTTAACTTGACTTCCTTATCTGAAAGGAACTCTCTGGAATATCTCTAAAAATATAGTGATTTACACATCTTTATGTCTCTAAAGATTGAGATTTCATTAATTCAACCTCATCCTTTAAGATGAGAGAACTCATTAAACTGGGCCTCCTTTTTTCAGGAATAAGCCCCAGTCATAATTCTCAAATCCAGGCATCCTCCTTAGGAGTAAGCCCCAATATCCTAATTTGGGAATCCTCCTCAGGAGTAAGCCCCAACCATAATTTCATTAACCTGGGAATCCTCCTTAGAAGTAATCCCCAGTACCCTAATCTGGGCCTCCTTTTCAGGAGTAAGCCCCAGTCCCTTAATTTTTCAAGTCTCTTAACCTGGGCCTCCTTTTCAGGAGTAAGTGCTAGTCTTAATTTCTCTTAACCAGTCCTAATTTACCTTTGATATGGGATTCCTTTTCAGGAGTAAAAACCCAATCATAAGTCCTCTCCTAATTTGGGCCTCCTTTTCAGGAGTAATCCCCAAGTTAGAGTATTCAAATATCCATGAAACACATATACCTTTATGGACCCGGTTCTTGGATTTCTTCCCTGAAGTAAATCCTAATCTTCATTTATCTGGGCAGTCATACATACATAATCCCCACATTATTTCTTATGATTGCATATTTCATGGAACAATTGTCTGATTTTTACCAATACCACTTGTTTCTCACACCGAGCATGACTCACATGAGCTTAGAGTGTAAAAGTAATTATGACATCCTTCTTTGAGCCATCAATCATAAAAATCATACTCCCTTACTCGAACTACGTGGGTTCTGATTCCTTTTATAAATAAAGGATACATAGGTAGACCATCTGCAGGTTCGATCCCAACTCTGAAATAATTCATGTCCTTCTGAATGACAATAAACTTCAAGTGCCCCACTGAGTGGATTTAAAACCAGTATGGTCATCATAAGGGCCAAGAGACCTTTACGTATCAAATGATACCATTGATTAAGAATCTATAACAAATACAGATGATTCTTTATTATTGAATAACCTCGAATACATATAAAAGATTCTCTAAATTTCCTACATATCGATCATTGATTGTCAGATCTAAAGGAAAACTCATTTTATACTTGGTAATGTAATAAGGACTCACGAACATAACTTAAATATAAAAAGAGAGTACTAGAGTAGACAATAATTCCCCTAAAAAAGGTGTGATGAGTCCGACCTCCCATCCTCTAGACCAATGAAAATTCCTAAGCCTCATCAGTCCACAAACTAATGAGCACCTACCTTTGGAAAGTAGGTCTGAATGGATGTGGAATCATTGGATGTTTCCGGTTCTACAAACAAACCCGTTAGAAACCGATCGAAATGTTTGAACCTCCCACCAAAGGAGGTCATCCCTGAAGTCCGAGGGAAACAAATACAGAGAGTTATGAGCTTACTTAATAATTCTTTTTTTTAATTTGAGAGTCACCCAGTACAAATAACCTCTTTCAAAATCTTATAACACCTCATTTTTCAATATTAAACTCATGAAACATTCCTTATTTTTCCATTTCTATATTTCTTTTAAAAAATGATCATCCTTTTAAGCATACTTAATTATTTCCAACAAGGATGATTGTACTGAAACTTGATCAAAAATATAATGGGTTCTCAAATTCACAATTTCCAATCCCAATTTCATTAAATCGTTAACTATAGTATAATGTTCCAAATTTATCTTGGATAATGATGTATTATCCTTTAAACTAAAAGAGCTAACTTATTTTATTTACTTGGATAATAGTGTATTATAAAATCATAATCCTTGATCAGTTCCAACCATATTTTTTTCATAATGTTCAACTCTTTTTTAGTGAATATATACATTAAAAATTATTGATCTGTATATATATATCCCATTTCTACCAAAATAAATTATGCCCCCAATTTTTTTTAAAAAAAATTACCACTATAAGTTCAAGATCATGTGTTGGATAATTTTTATGAGGGGGTTTCAACTTTCATGGAACATATAATATTACCCATTTATTTTTCATCAAAACACAACCAAGTACCTTCAAAGTGGCATCGCCATAAATAAAGAATTCCTTATTTTTTGATGTTAAGGATAAAACTAGAGAATTGAGAAAACTTATTTTTAATTCATAAAAACATTCATCAAATTCATTTTTTTATAAATGAATCTAATTTCCCTTCAATTTAACTTGGTTAATGGGTTATCTAACAAATAATTGTTTTTAAAAACCTTTGGTAATAACCCTATTGTACAAGAAAACTTTAAATCTTAGAGACATTAGTGGGCCTTTTCCATTCTCTTACCACATAGTTTTGCTATAATAAACCGTTATTCCATATTAAGTTATAGTATTCCCAATGAAAGAAATCTTATTCAACCAAAATTCAAATTTACTAAATTTTACATAATTTTTTTCCTTCTTGGGTTTTTCAAACAATCCATAGATATTTATTATGATCCTCATAAATTTAAAATATACTATAATGTTATTAATTAATACCAGGAAAATTTATCCAAATACTCACGTAAAAATATATTCATTAGATCCATAATTGTGATGGGGGTATTTGTTAACCCAAAGGGAACAAAAAAAAATCACAATTACCATACCTAGTTAAAAACACCATCCTTATAATGTATTATTTTTTTACCTAAAACTAATGATATCCTGACCTGAGGCCAATCTTTGAAAAATACTAAGCTCCCGAGAGCTGATCAAACAAGTCATTGATATGAGGAAAATGATAATTTCTCTTAATAATAATGTTATTGAGTTCTCTATAATCAATGAAAATCCTCATTAAAACATATTTATTCTTTATAAAAAAATAAGAGAACCAAAAGGTGAAGTTATATGATGAATGAATCCCTTATAAATTAATTCTTGTAAATGATTTCTCAATTCCAATAGTTCTATTGAATCCATTAAATAAGGATATTTCTAAATTAGTTTAGTATTGGGGACTAATTCAATGAATGATTCAACCTCCTAATAAGGAATAACACTAGGAAGATCATTAAGAAACACATCCAAAAATTAATTTACAATAGGTATATCATTAATTTGAATAGTTACCTTCTTTTTAATGATATGAACAAGATAAATTTAACCCCCATATTTAATAAATTTATATTCTTCTTGATTTTTTATCATAGTTATGAACTCACTCTTATGTAAAAATTAAAAATCATTCTAAAAATTGAATATAAATTCTTTTTCTATGAAATCTATTGTAAAACCTAGACCCTTTTTTGAATTATGGATCCTTTTTTTAGATCACATGTATTTTGGTTAGTTATGAAAATTTCAAAGGTTAAGAGTATCCTAAAAATGGTTTTGAGGAAATTAGGTATGCCTACAACTTTCATATATATAATGCAACTGATTTATGACGTAAACCATTACTTTAAAATATTAAAAGTTAAAGTATAGGGGAGGCAACCTTGCCTCGAAAAATCATGACGTGAACCATTTTTCTATGTTAATTAGTTATTTTATTAGAGGGATTTTAAAATAGTAAAGGAGTCTCTCCCTAACCAGTGAACATGATGAATCTCCACTCCCCTTGTTCGTATCCCCTTTCATAGAGGTTTTTGATGGTTTTAGGCATAATAATAGTGCTTATCAAGGTCTATGTAGACTTTGAAAATTTCAAATTATATGGATTATTCACATATTGTGAAAGATGAAAACATCACAGCCAAATTTTTTTTTACAAATAATACTAAAAATTAAATATGTTGGAACTAGGTGGATATCTTTTCATAGTAAATTTATAATTAATTTAAATATATTGGAAGAAATAATACATTGATATTGAGATCTTTCTTTGATGTTGTTTTGGATTGTCTAAAACTCTATCTATTCTACCATCATTGATCTTATTGGATCCAAGTATATAATCCATCTGTCAATGATCCACACAAGCTCTTTAGATATCTAGATAACATCGATGGATTTCCAAATGCTAGGATGGTGGATCAATCACCTAATAGAGTTCATCTAGATCATTGTGAAAATTCTGTCAATCTTGAAGAATCATCCTTTTAATCTCATTCTTGAGAGGGTAGAGGAGGGAGGAGAATATCTAGAGAATTATTCGGTCTTGAGATAGATCTCTAGAATTCATTATGCACAAAAATTCTCAAATTCGATCAATATATACAAAATAAATACAACAATCCATTTATAGATATAGGGTTAGGGTTAAAATATAATTTAATTTCTCAATGACCCTTATATAATATATTTAACCTCATATAACCTCACGATATATAATAATGTTAATAATATTATTATTATTTTATTTGTGTTCTTGTTGTTGTTATTTTCTCATAGTGTGCACTAACTAGCTTAATGATAAATACTATTTTACCATATTGAAAATTAATATTTATTTCCTGACACAATATTAGTTCACTAGTCTTACATAACATTTATAAATAAATATTATATATATATATAAATTAATCACATTGAAAATAAATATTTATTTAATTTATGAAATAAATAAAACATGAATAAAATTATTCCTCAAACTTGAGAATAATATTTATTCAAATAATTAAATTAAAATTTAATTTAATTTTGATTAATGAAAAAAAATAGTGTGTAACCCTATAGGATTATTTATAATTGATATTTGAGGGAATAGACTAGAGTCTAAGATTATTATCTATAAAAGGGTCAAGACACCCAAGGGAAAGAAGTTAATGTCACAATGTCAACAACCACACACGAGCGCTCACTATGTAATATAATCTCTTTTCCATAATATCTCATCAAGAAGGTTTCATGCCTATTTCATCAACCTATATGTTTGATATGTCCTTATTTGACTATTTGAAATAATGATGTCATTACACCATGTCAATAGAATTTTAAGTGATGATTTTATTTAAATCAAAGGGTTGAGATGTCAACTTTCATAAATATGGAAGGGATAGATCCTTCCTTAACTTATTCATTAATAACATGCTGTTCAAGGTGAATCCAATGCACCAAACTTCAATATGAACCGGTATCATCATGGTTTACAATAATAAATCCAAGTGCATGAGTCATGACATGTGTTAATAATAATATCAAAATCGAAGTACCATTACAAATGATAACATATAAAAATATCCAATGATAAATAAATGCTTGAAATTACTACTGTTGGGTTTTTTCTCTAATAATATACTATCTTAGAGATTAACAAGTGACAAATTCATGATAGTAAGTATCATCTGTTTATGAGTACTCACACCTGATTATCAAAACACAATGTTCCCCATCATAGAATGTTATCCAACTGAATAACTAGGTTTAAGAATATCATTATGGAATTTCAAGGTTCTCATCATAGTAGGGAACTATTATTTCCTTTTTCAATGCCACTAGTACCCTCAAACTTTATTACATTAAATTCATGTAGAGGTATGAATGATACGTAATAAGATTTTCTAATTAATATTCACTTATTTGAATATATGTGTAATCAAAAGTATAAATAATTGGTTATAGAACACTAACTATAGAATACTCTCACATGGACTAGAGACAGCTACCAACAACTTTTGGTTTGCTAGACTTCACATGATGATCATTGTTACACTGAGTTAAGGATTTAGTTAAGGGTATACTATGTTGTCTACCATGGATAATCATCTCATTATGACTTCACTTATTTGAGAAAAATTCCCCAATAGATGATATTCTTGAATTATGTGATTTTTTCATTGATTTAGTCTTATATCCTTTTAAGGTACACCACTTTAATATTATCATATTAGAGTGTGATATGATCTTTACTACTAGGAATCACATCAAACTCTTGGATAATGTTTTATATTCAAACTACTTCTTTAGCCACCTCAAAATCCTTGATATACTCATAATTTACTGTATAATCTCTGACTATATTTTTCTTTAATATCTTAAAGCTCACAACACCTATATTGAGATTGAATATGTATCCTGACTATGATTTCATACCATCATTATTTATTTGGAATCTAGCATCTATATATCCCCTGATAACTAGTTCCTTATCTCCTCCATATGCTAGGAACATATCCTTAGAATACCTCAGATACTTAATTATGGTTCTGATTTCCATCCAATGTAAGTCCCCTAGGTTTTCATGATATGTTCCTACCTTGATTAAGATATAGGCGACCTCTATATTTGTACATAATATAACATACATGACTGACCCAATCATTGATGCATATGGAATCCTTTCCATCCTATATACTTCTTTGTGTTTCTAAGGAAAACTTTCTTGTAAAGATGAATGCCATGTGACACTACCAATACTCCCCTCTTAGATTGTTCCACATTGAATCTCTTATTTATATTTTAAATATATGTAATTTGACTTAGAATGAGTAGTATCTTAGATCTATCATGATGTATCTTGATCTATAGAATATATGTTACTCTGCCTAAGTCATTTATGTTGAATCATGTGTTCAACCATGTTCTTCCAGACTCTAAGACTAGTATTTCATCAATGACTAGTATTTCATTGACATATACTATTAAGAAATGACTTCACTCCCACTAAATCACTTATAGACACAAGGCTCATATTCATTCATTATGAAACCAAAATTTGATATATCTTCATCAAACAGAATTTCCTATGACCTAGATGATTTATTTAATCCATAAATGGATCTATGAAACTTTCATACCATCTTAGAATCCTTTTGAGTCACAAACACCTTCGGCTGTGTCGTATGGGAATATTCCTGAAGGTTCTCACTAAGGAATTAAATTTTGACATCCATATACCAAATATCATATTCATGGTAAGCTATTATGGAAAGTATAATTTTGATGGATTTCAGTATAGAAACTGGTGAAAAGGTTTCATCATATTCAATGATTAGACACTATTTGAAACCTTTGAAACCATTCATGCCATATAAGTATTTAATTTTCCATCTATGTCAAGTTCCCTATTGAATACCTATTTACAACCAATGAGATTTACATCCAATGGAGGATCTACCAAATTACAAACTTCGTTTTGGTACATGAAATCCATTTCAGATTTCATTACTTCTTTCCATTTGAAAATATTTGGGCCACTTATTTCTTCCTTATAGGTTAGAGAATCATTATTATCAACTAATAATAAGTCACCATACTTGATGACCAGAAAACCATATCCTTTAAGTCCTATAACTTATCTTGTAATCCTACGTAGTAATTGTATATTTGGAAATTTTTCTTCCATGAGGTATTGTGGAATCAGTTCTTCTACAAAGTCTTGTGTATATTGTAATGGGACTTCATTGAAGTCTATCTCACTTCTACCACCTCTTTTAGCAATATGATCCCTCTCAAGGAATGTGGGATGTCTGTTAACGATTATATTTTTATCTGAAGGATTATTTAGGTAATATCCCCTTATTTCATTGGGATATACTATAGATATACTCTTAGTGCCATGGGGTGAAAGTTTGTTACCAGAAATATCCTTAAAACGCTTCTTACCCCCATACTTGAACATACGAAAATATAAACTTATTTCCATGAAAAAGTTCATACGGAATATCATTTGTTTCTTTGGTTAGAACTTAGTTTAAAATTTGTGTTGTTGTCTTTAATGAATATCCCCAAAATGATAATGGAAGACTCGCATGACTCATCATTGATCACACCATGTCTAACGGGGTGTGGTTCTTCCTTTTACTTACATTGTTCTGTTATAGTGTATAAAGAGGAGTTACTTGGGGTATAATTTCAAAATACTATAAATAATTAATGAAAAAATAATTAATATATTCCCCACCATGGTTTAAGTGGAGTTTGTTAATCTTCTTACTAAATAGGTTTTCAACTTCATTATTATATTCCTTGAATATATCAAAGGAATCCGAATTATACCTCATTAAGTATACATATCCATATATACTAAAATCATCAGTAAAATTTATGAAGTTTGAGTACCAACCCCTTACTTCAACTAGAAATGGTCTACACACATTAACATGCACTAACTTAAGAAGCTCAGTGTCCCTTCCACCTGTTTCACTAAATGAAGCTTTAGTCATTTTTCTTTGTAAACATGCATGTCATACAACAAGTGGTTTTAGTTTAATGGAATCTAAATATCCATCTTGGTATTATTTGGTCAAAAAAATTTCATTTACATAGTCTAACTGGTAATTCTATAGTTGGGTGTGTTATAAATCATATAAACTATTCTTGTTATCAATTCTCATTACTTCGTTTATGTAATCCAACATGTAAAAGATGTTATTTAAACATTCCTTAACATAAAAAATTATTTCAGTATAAAAGATGTAACACTTATTCCCAAATTTTAGAAAAATCCATTTGTATTAAGTCTAGATATAGATATAATTTTTTTGGTAACTGATGAAACATAATAAAAATATTTTAATACTAAGATTGATATTTTCAACAAAATGAATTAGTATCCCCAAATAGCCATATCATCAAGTCTGGCTCCACTAGATGCTTTTAGATCTACCTCCCCTCAGTAAATTTTTTGAAATCTACTTGGTTCTTGTATTTGAATACATATGTGAGCACCACATGCTATATATAATACCCAATTAATAGAAATAGATAAATTTCACTCAATAACGAATTCACATTAAGATTACACTTTCTTATTTGTTTTGGACAATTGTTTCTTCTAGTGGCCCTTCATACTGGTTTTAAAATAGATAATATCACATTCCTTTTATTTTCCATCAATCATTATCTTATTGGAAGGGATATTTTAATAATATTTATATTTAGAGCTCTTTTCCTTGCCTTTCATTTTATTCATCACAAGGGAAGAAGTCTTTTCAAACTTCACATCCTTATTAACATGGTGATGTAGAGTGAGAATATTTGGGAGAGACTCCTTTAAGATCTTCATATTTAAATTAACAATGAAGCTAGATAATATTTGAGATATTGATGAAATAATTAGTGCAATGCACAAATCCTATGATGGTTTAAACCCTAGAACCTCTTAGAGCTCAATGTATCTAGTGAGATTGACTATGTGAGGCCTAGTTGGGGCACCTTCCTCAAGTTTTATTTGAAAGAGAACCATGGATATCTTAAACTCTTCATGTCTATCTCTCTCTTAATATAGAATATAGAGATAATAGAGCATGCTATACGCATACCTATCTTCACATGACTTCATGAGTTCATTGGATATGGATGAAATCAATAAATACTAGATATTGAATTCACCACTTAGGTGTTAATCATATATAGTTAACTCCTCATCAGTCACTACCTCAGCAGGCAGATCAGTCAGTGAGGATCCTAGCATGTAATATTTTTATTCCAGGGGAAACACTACCTATATGCATCTGAACCATTCCTAGAAGTTAATTCCAGTTAGGATATGGCCTTTCTCTAAAATGGATTGCAAGGATAACATGTTTGATGAGGTTTTAATTATTTAAAAAAAATTGAAGATAATATTATTTTTATTTTTCTTGATTAAAAACTACATGAAGAGAAATAATAACTTTAATTTTTTTAATTCCCAGACTATTTTAACAAGTCTCAACAACCCCCACCATTGAACTTAGAATATCCAATCAATATAGCCATTTTAGTGGAAAGGATCCATATTTACCTTCTCATAATCCAGATGGAGGCCATGTAAATTATAATATATCATCTAGGTAAGAAGTATTTCCAAATGAAAATTGCTAGCTCCTTGAACAATTGAGTGGACTCCCCAATCATGAAATCATGATTTGGAATTCCACAACACTTATTTCTAAAATTTTATTGGATATACATAGGCTATTAAAGCCAATATTTATTTGGTTAAGTCAACCCACTATTATAGTTAATACTTACTTATAATTAAAATTTCATTCAACAAAGGTCGATTTGACACTTTAACTATGGGTTCACCTTAATTCATATGATGGATGGCTTGATGACTTAATATTAACTTGAGTAATTTTTTTTATTATATGTAAATTTTGTTACTTTATATTTAACATGTATTATTAATATAAAGTATATTTTACTTTAGGTATTGACCATGTCCTGATAAAATATTTATAGGGAACCCATTTATTTTAATTCCATATTTTCATATTAGTCTATTTATTTATCTGATCATGGTCTTGAATCCATAAAATAAATCATGCATAAGATAGAAACAAAATAAATATATAAATGAAATGATCATTATCTTTATCGAATGATTTATTTATTGAGAATATAATAAATCAACATATGACCCTAAGGAAAAACTCTTTATGTCGAACTTGGAATGATATGCAGCATTCCACTTATGCACCTATGTATTGTCCAGGTTGATCTTGCATTGGTTCTATCTTGAACTGCCTATATAAACCTTCATATGATCCTTTTATTATGTATGTTCTATAACTCACATGAAGGTGAGGGAAACCAAATGATTGGTTAAGGGTAATTACATAAAAATATCATCCGTGTAATTCCTATATAATAAACGAGGGAGGGATGATCCGCAAACCATAATCTTTATTTTAATAATACATAATTATAAAAACCATGACTAAATTTAAATTAAATAAAACTTACACACACATTGGGTTTTTCAATGATCAAGATTTGTTATACACATTTAACAATTATGAATTTAAAATAAATAGCTAGAATTTATTTTAATTCATTATTATTTTGGATAAAAACACTATACTTAATCCGATTAATATTATTATTAACAAATTAATTCATTTTATCACATTATATCTGATTATACTAAAATTACCCATCCATTTTAATTTTAAATAAAATAATAATATAATTTAATTTAAAACTCAGTAAAATAGTACACAATTTTTAACTTAGAAGAAACTTGTTGAGTACCTGTCAGAAATATTCAATATGGTTATAATTGTATACAATGCACTCAAATGAAATATTGTGTACATGGAATGTCTTATAATTTCATAGTGTGTACAACCAATTTAATCCCATAAAGAGTACATGAATATTGCATTGTGTGTACAATTTAATGTGTTGATACTTTATCATACAATGACCATACATGATTCATAGTTTTGAATATTACATGAAATTAATTAAAAATTTAATATAATATAAAACCTAAAGACCAGTTCGTACTACCAATTTAATTCCGCATAGAAATTTGGTTGATGAGGTTTAGTAGATTAAATAATTAAATTTAATATTTCTATGTAATTAGGTAAAGTACACAACATGTGAAATCCAGCCACCTGACACATACTTCACTTCACCTGATATCTATAGTACATTTCTAGGGACTCAGTATATACTTATTGTGATATTTTTTGAATTACATGATGTGTAGAAAGGATACATGATGTGTAATTCAAGTTACATGGTTGTCGGCCTATATGTGTTGTGTATTAAATGCGCACAGTGTATTAATTAGATGAAACAGTTTGAACCCATGTTTCCACCTTGAAAACATGTGGAATACTCAGTGTGTAAGAAATATACATGTCATGTATTCTAGAAAATCCATGTTCCACCTCGACTTGTCAATACATGGTATATTTAATTCATTCAATGTGTATTAATTATATAACAACCCAAATTCCATATGGGTTCCCTTGTCCAATGAATAGGGATACACAACATGTATAAAAGGATTACAAGCTATGTGACCTTATATTAACTATCCATAATTCTAGGAACCTCTATATGGGTACATCAAATGAATTATTGATTAATTATTAACTGATATTTATTATATGAGTAAAAAAGGAAGATTAATAAGAAGTGATTTCAATGAAGATAAAGAATGAATTAAGACTTGAAATAAATTTTAATTTTAAAATTCATAATGATCAAAAATTAAATAAATAATTATAAATTTGAATATGACCTCTCTGATACCACTTATAGGTTTTGAGCACAAAAAAAGTGTTTATCAAGGAAAATTATGACACATTAAATATTGGATTTGATGGATCATTATCATATTGTATAAGATATAAATGTCAATACCAATGAAAATTTCCCAAATAAAATTAATAATGAAATATTCCATAACCAAGAGGAGAATTTTTCAAATTAAATTCATAATTAATTTAAATAGATTAGAAGAAATAATTTTTTTGTTCTTTTTATCTTTGTTTGATGATGTTGTTGATCATTCAAAACCCTTTTTAATAAACCTTCATGGCTCATGTAGGATCCAATTATAGAATCCCTCTAGAAGTGATCTACACACGCTCCTTTTCTCTCTAAACAAAAAATGGATTTCTAGGTGATAACACGATAGATCAACAATCTTGTGGTGTTTTTCTATATCACTACAAAAATTTATTTAAGCTTTAAAAATCATCCTTGAAATATCATTCTTTAGAGGATAAAGGAGGGAGGAGAAAATCTAGATCATTCTTTAGTCTTGAGAGAGAGCTCTAGAATTAATTTTCCACAATGATTCTCAAATTTGATCAATCTCTACACTATAAACACAATTGTCTATTTATAGAGATCGAGTTATGGATAAAATTTAATTTAATTACACCACAACCCTTAAATAATATATTAAACCTTATATGAACCCATTCTATGTAATAATAATTATAATATTATTATTTTCTCATGGAGTTCTCTAACTGGAACAATGATAAATATTATTTTACTAGATTTCAAATTAATATTTATCACCAGAAAAAAAAATTCTCTACTAGTAATCCATAAAATTTATAAATTAATATTATATATCTGTATAATAATTAATTTCCTTAAAAATAATTGTTTACTTAGTTTATAAAATCATTACAGCTTGAATAAAGTTTTTCCATAGAATATAGAATAATATTTATCTCAATAGTTAATTCAAATATAATTTAATTGAGATCAATAAAAACACTTAGTGTGTGACCCTATAGGATTATTTTTCATAGGAATAAGGTATGCTTACCTAAATTCAAAGTTTACTATCTAGAAACGGTTCAAGAAAACCAAGATAGAGAAGTTAATTTTTCAATGTCGATAACCACACACGAGCATTTTCTGTGTAATATAATCTCTTTGTCACAAAATCTCATCAAGGAGGTTGCACACCCATTTCATTAACCAATATGCTTGATATATATTTCTTTTACTATCTAAAATAAAATCATATTTACACCATGGAAATGGAATTTCATGTGAAATTTTTATTTCAATCAAATGTTCAAGATATCAACTTCCATAAATATAGAAGAGACAAATCCTTCCTTGAATTATTCATTAATAATATGTCATTCATGAAACACCAAACATACCCAAATTTAGAATGAATAGATATTATCATGGGTTTGATAATAAATCTAATTTAGTGAGTTATGACATGAATTAATAATACTATTAAATTCTATGGACCATTACACATGCCGATAAATAGGAATATCTAGTGACCAATAAACATAAATAATTCCTTCAATCGGGTTTGTTTTCATAATCTATCATCTTAGAGATTACCAAGTTAGAAATTCAGGAGAGAAAGTCTCATCTTTTTATGATTATTCTCACTTGACAGTAAACATACCATGTGTCCCATCATATAACGTTATCCAACCATAACACTTGGTTTAAGAATATCATCATGGCATTTCAAGGTTCTGATCATAGCGGGGAACTTCTATGACCCTTTTAAATGTGGAAAAGACTCTAGGATATTATTAAATTAAAGATATGAATAACTATTAATTATATGTAATAATATATTTTAATTCATATTCACTTATTTTAATATATATGTAATCTAAAGTAGAAACACTTGGTTATAGAACACCAAATCCAACAGTTTATCCCTTGTTTGTCAATGGTTTCGACCGTCCTCAGTTATTATTGGAAGCTAGTGATAAGGATAACCTTTTATCTCCTCCTTTTTTAGGTTTCTTCTACTGTAAATATATCTCATTACATTTATGTTATTTTCCCCCATTTTTATAGTTCTCTTATGATTTTTTTTATTTCTACCAGATTAACTCTAATCAAAGTCCAATTTCGGTTGAGTGGATGTCTAAAATAATATGATAGGAGGTTTATAATATTTTACCTCAAATTATTTATCTTCTATTGATTCATGTGTTGTTTATTCGTACCAAAATACCACATTGTTGACCAAAAAATGATAATTAAATGTGTTTAGCCCAAATTTATGAAATGGAACCACTCTATGGGACATGAGTTTGAAACACCATGGGGAAGCCCCCCTTGGGTTTGAATTATTATAGAGAGTTTTGAATGCCTTAGGGTATCCCCCCTTAGATTAAGATTATAATGAAAATTTGGGAATGCCTTAGGATAGTCCCTCTTGTGTTTGGATTATGATGATGAGTTTGGAATACCTTGGGGTATCCCCCCCTTGGGTTTGTATTATGATTATATATTTTAGCTGCCTTGGATCTGATCTTGGGAGATGGCATGACTACTAATTTAGAGTACCTCAAACTCATTCATTGGACCTAGTTGTAAATATATGGATACTATGGATAGAGATGTCGGGATTAGGATGATAAGGGTCTGGTAAATCCCAGGTGTCATTGTGATACCTGAATATTGGTTATGGTTTATTTATTTATATTGTTACATTATTTATTATGCACATAATCACGAACTTCATGCTCCGACAATATATGCTTATAGACGTAGTTGGTGGAGGCCTACTAAGTCATACCCACACCCTGCTTGGGCCCCTGGTTAGTACCCCAGAAGAATTCATATTTTTAGGACAAGACAAGGGATAAATTACTATAACAGATTCTGGTTAGTCTTCTAGGACAAATCATGTGGTTTTTAAGATCGGGCTAGGACTTATGACCATTTTTGAAAGTTTTCTCAGTTTTCATCTTTTGGACTTTTAGGTTTTTATGTATATAACCTACTATTAATGTATGATTTTATGAAATGTATTGGATAATATCATTTTTAAATATCATGGGTTATGTTTGATTATTTATCATCACATTCCTAAATTTTTATTTACCACTTTATATAGATGTGTTTGATTTTCATTATTTATCATGTCATTTTTACTCTGATATGTAGGTATATTAACCCCACTATACCACCATAGACCCATGATTCTAGTTACTAACCTTTATCATATGGGGGGGACTAAGATCACATAGTGACTCCCTTTGGTTTAGAAACCTCTATATGACTACATACCAGAGACGGTGCATTACATATATCTTAGCATGATAACTTAAAAGTCAATCCATAAATAGAATAAAAAAATTATACCAAGAGTATGAAAACAATATTTTGAGGAAATAAACTTCCATAGAGAATAATATATTGGTACCTATAAATAATTTTTCCCTTAATACTTCCTCCATGAGTTTTTACCAAAAGTCATGCCTCAATTTATTGAGGTGATATTTTCATTTTACTTCTAAATTTCTCAGAAATAAAAGAATGCATAGATCCAAAATAAAACAAGACATTTGAATAATTATATTAAAAAATAATGTATATATCACCAATTCATTTGATGGTCCAATATATACTTTTGTATAAGTGAATGAATTTTACACCTTGATTAACTAACTTTGAATACCTATTTTCATATTAACCCATTTAATTAAAATTAAAACATATTACTTATAACTGACCACATGGTTTACTGTTATTATTCTGATCATTAATATTTCCATTTAAATCACATACCAAATTTCTAAACTTATCACATTGGATAATACTTTCCTAATCAAGTTATACATTCCTTAAAATTTTTTTACCACATTTGGGACATGTAGGAGGCTTACCTATAGATTTCCTTGTTGGTTATTTCTGTATTATACATAACCTTTATCTCTTATTATTCTTGATTTCTTGGGATGAAAAAGTGTCAATAAATTCCATATTAACCTTATCAACACTTAAAAAAATTCCCTCTTAAATTTTAAATTCATGAGAGGCCAATGATATTTATAAACATGGTTTTAGGCCAATATAAAAACTATCAATTTTACTCTCATAATCCATAATAATATTTAGTAAATACCGTGTAAATCTAGTAAAATTTTCTTCATAATAGGAAATTGAGTGATTTTTCATTTTCATCATCTCCTAAAACTTACTTTCTATTCTATATTGAATAGAACTAGGAAAATAATTTTTAATAAAAATATCTTTAAACACCATCCATTCCATGGTATCAATTTCATTCTTCTCTTTTGTATTTTTAATTAAAGAACATAACTAATCAAATTCACCTTCAAAAAGATAAATGACCAAAGTTACTTTTTGATTATTTGAACAACCCAAAACATAAAATATCTTCTCTAAATCATTTAACCAACCTTCATCCACCACTAGGCCTGAGGATCTTCCGTAGGTCGTGGGTACTATTTCATAAGAGGTTCCACCATTGATATGTTCCTCTATAGAAAATATGTTTACTCTATTTCATGGTTTTCACCATTATAGCTTGATTTAATTTAGTTAAAATAGACATAAACTAATCATATCCAACTAAAACTATTTTAGTTTGTTGATTCAGAAGGATATTTTCCTTTTATTTCCTTCCTACTTCATTTACACCATTAAATTTATGAAAAACAATTCTAAAATGGATAAAAATTATATGAAGCAACATAGAAACCCTTAGAGTAATAAAAAACTCTATCATGGTAATATAAACATAAATTAGAATCCCCATATTTTCATTCCTTATCAACAACCTTACTTTTAAAGTTATCTTAAACCTTCTCTAATACCGACTATAACACCACATACATAATCAACCATTAATTAAATGATTTTTAGTAAGGATTACATTCCCCAAAATTACCATGACCTTTTAGGTTTAGCGTTTTTAAAAAATTAGGTAAACCATCACATTAAAAGGTGGAAACTTCCATATAGTGTACATTTTTCTCCAAAAAAAAGTTCTTAATTTAATATTCATGTTTTATTTATGACACACTTACTTCATTCAAGATGAGTCTCCATAATCAAATTATTGACATTTCTAGAGTTACTACACATTCTTAAACCATGTAAAATCATTTGAAACCATGGTATGATCACATATAGATCACTAAGGGATATAAAAATAAAGGGAAATTGTTTTTTTATTGAAAAACATTAAAACCCATGAAAAATATTTCCTTTTCACATAATAAACATTGATCTCATAATAACTTGTGAAATCAACCATTGTGTAAAAAAACCATTAAAACTCATAGAAAACATTGAAAAATTTGAATATATCTTTGTTCATCATATTTATAACCAATTTCAAATCACCCTTTCAATAGAAATAACTTATAAAATTATGTCCAACCTTTTATCATTGGAGACTAAACCATAACCCAATTCATTAGCAAGATATATCCCAGGCTCACCCATAATCAACTATAATTCAATAGTA
The DNA here is from genome assembly GCA_963277665.1 of Viscum album. Taxonomy (NCBI): domain Eukaryota; kingdom Viridiplantae; phylum Streptophyta; class Magnoliopsida; order Santalales; family Viscaceae; genus Viscum; species Viscum album. Next base: position 373,962,556 of record OY728159.1, read on the forward strand.
TATTAATATAAAAAAACATAATTAATCTTTCATTTTCATTATTAAAATAAAAAATCTAACATTTAATCCCATAAGAAAAATCACATTCATTTATTTCATAAAAATAAGATGATATCTCCTTTTATTTTGATAACAATTTAAAAATGAAAAATGCACAAAACTATGGGAAAAGGTTCTCCTTTGAAAACCCATAGAAAAAAGGAAAGTAATTTTAATAATGAATAATATAAATAGTTGTATGAAAATTTTATCAAGCAATAAACATTAAAAAACCCCAATTTTTATACTTTTGTAAAGAAAGTCAAAAGTAACCCATATAAAAAAGAATTAAAATATTTATTTCAAACCTATGTCAAGAAATTAAAATATAACAAGAAAATGACCTCAATAAATCATTAAAGCATTTAAAAGAACATTATTAAAACAGAATAAATAATATGAACATGGAAGATAATTATTTAAAAGAAAAATTTTAATACATTTAAATTAAGGTTTTAAATAAAAATCTCTTACTTAATGTCATGAATCGCTTTGTATGACTTATAACCTCATGGATAATAAAATTATATTAATTATTTTTTAATTTCGAACATTTTTATTATTATTTTATTTATTATCATTCCTTTTATTTCATTTTTTATCATGATTTATTTATTTAATAAATTTTTAAAGTTCACGTTGGTCGTTTGGAGTTGTTATGTTCATAATCTCAAAAATAGATTTTTTATCCTAGTAATGGTAAAAATTCATTGTAAAACTGTTCCATAAGTTCTATATGTTTCAGGATATATTATTCATGTCATTATAGAAACAAATGAATAAAATAGGTTATGATATTGTTACTTTTCTATGAATATTCCTTGATAAGATTGTTTTTTTTGGTTTAAATTAAAGATGATTGTTTTCTTTTTATTATGTTATTAGGATAGATATTTAAGAATTATATAATCATGAAAACATATTACAATTATCATTTTTATATAATATTACTAGTATTTAATTTTCCTTGATCATCTGTGACCATTATAACATCGTCCATGTAAGTAATAAAACCAACCCAAACAAGAACACATCATAACGAACGAATGAGTAAGAATGTATTATTTTTTAGTAATATCACTTTTTCATAAGCTTAATGATTTTAAAAAAATAATTTTATATTTATAAATCTAATTCAATAATATGTAGATGAAAAATTTTAATGATGGAGAATGGTAAAAAGCTATTACTCACAAAGTGTATCAGTTCACTCATTTTAGGTAGTTAAATTTTATGATGACCATCTATTAATAATATTTTTTATAGAATGGAAAGTTTGTCATTCCAAAATCTTAATTATGTTATATTTATTATATTCTTTAATTAATCTTATTTTTAGAACCATCCATATATGTTGGTGATGTAAAAATAAATACATTATTCATTATAATGACTAGAGATTCTACTATATATTTTCCTTAACTAAATTCCATGTTCGATAGCATTTTACAGACATAAAACTGAACAAAAACTAAACCAAAATATATATAGGTAAAATCTAAATATTAAATATAATCATTAAAACCAAGCCGTTCAATTTTCAATCATGAATAGGAGTAACCAAAATACGAAATATGTGTATAATGAAAATAAAGACCACTTTTAATACTAATGTATGAATGGAATGGCCTGAAGGCCTTAGGTTTTTTTATTTATGATTAATCCTATTTTTTAATGGGTTGTGAGGTATCTATTACATAATGCAGAGCCTTAGAGGGACAATCCCTTACATCTATTTAATGACCCAACTACACCAGAACAGCCCCTCCCTAGTACTTCTTCAAGTCTACATCAATCCCACAAACATGATGTTGCTATAAGCTAACACTTCCCATTTGAAAAGCTATATGAGCTGATGTAATGATTTTTATATCCCTTCTTCAATACTTGGGTTTGGTTGGATCCACCTTGGTGACTTCTTCTACTTTGATCTATCCACTTAGGGCTACTCTAGTAATTTGGTCTACACTGCTTCGTGGCTCATATGCCCTTTGGCCTAAAATAATCTGATAGCCCAAAGGCCTTATAGCCTGAAGTCCTATATTTGTTGTCCAAAATTCCATTTGTTATTAATAGTAATAATGCTAAAGTACATTACTATAATACGTACATTGCTACAGTACCTACGAAAATTTACTTCCAACGAGATTTGAACACATGTCTAATATAAGATTATGGGGAGTCCTTACCACTCGAGAATTCCCCCAACTGTAAAATGTGTATAATTTTAATACTTAACTCTCATAAGGGGACCTGACTAAGCCCAAAGTTCACTTCAAATTCTCCATCTAACAAATGACTGTGAATCTCTCTATTTATAATATGAATAGTGTTCGAGTCTGAAGGAACTCCTGTCTAATCTGGTTCCCCCAAATAACGATATGGATTAACCTCATGTTCCACTCAACTAACACCCCAATGTAAAAATGTGGGAATTTTAATACTTGACTCCCAATGGATGGCCCCGACCAATCATAGACCATGCCACAAATTCCCCTACTAAGAAACGGATTTGAATCTCTTTGTTTATAATATAAACAATGTCTAAGTTTGTTGAGACTCGAACCTGAGCTAGTTCCCCTAAGTAGAGATATGGACTACCCTCATATACCACTCCATTAATAATATATTTTCCTACTTTTAATACTAATGAAATGCAATTAATATAACTAAAATATCATAGAAAATCATTTATTGCTTACAAATATATTTTTCTAAAATTGGTGTTTTATTTCAAGAAACTAAGTATATTATGATAAAATATTAATAAAATATATACATAATATTAATAATAAATTATTAAAAAATTAATTATTAATTTATAGTAAATATGAATAATGAATAATTTACATTTTAAAAAGCTATTTTCCAATATGAACTATTTTCCACCATTTTTTGGGATTTTAATTAGATATTGAATAATCAAATTTTATAAATTTAATTTTAAAAATATGAACATATTTTTTGTATTAATCATAATAATTTAACATTAAGATGATTTTTTAGGATTTTTCTGAATTGTTTGATTTTTAGGTGAATAGTGTAATATATCATTTTTTAATAATATTGTCGATTTTATGCCATTATTAGTATATAAGTATGAAATGAAAATTTATGAAACATTTTTATAAGATAAAATATTTATTTTATAATTGAATTTATAATTTTTAAAAAAATATTTTTATTTATAAACCCATATTTTACATTTTATAATTTAAGATATATTTTTTGAAAAAATTATATTTAATACATTATACATTTACTATTTTTAAATTAATTTTTATCACTTTCTAAAATAGAATAAAAGAAAATTAATTTTAAATTTATAATCATTAGGTCCAAATTATACAATAAAGAACATTTTTATTTTTTGTAATAAATGATAAATTTCCAATGTAAAAACTAGTTACCATGGTGAAAACCAAAATGGTAAACATAAGTAACCTAAGAGTTAAATGTACTAACATATTTTAAAAATGTTTTTAATTGAGTGATGGGAGATGGTATCGACCTTATATCTTCTAAAATCCATTATTTCTCAATTTTGGATTAAATTTCTTTGAAAGTGACTTCCCATTATTGAATATTTTCTGTTATTTATAAAATTGCACTCCTTTTCACTTATAAAAGGTGAACTCCTCTCCTCACTTCACATCACACAAAAACACATTAATTTTGGATAAAATATAAATAAATATCTCTTATACCCTCATAGAAATATGTATTAGGTTTTTTTATTCTCAAAAGGGTATACCTTATAGGTTTAATCCCCTTCATAAAGGAGATAATCAAAGAAGAGAGGTATAAGTTCCTAACATCTCTTTCTCTTTTATATTTATTTTATGTTATTTAATTATTCTATAAATTTATTTTTATCATATTATAATGATAAAATCATTATAATTTTTATATTTATAAGTTTTTATAATCATGATATAAGAATTAATCACTCTCCCCTTTTCCATTAATAAAAATTACAATGTGAATCATCTGTTGTGCAGATTACCACCTTCACGATGCAACACGTTTCATTTTCCTTCACTAACTTATAAGGATGGTATTAATATGGTATTTAATAGATAATTATTATATTTATGAGATATTTTATATTATAAAATTATAACCCATATTACCCTTTTTCCCCGTTCTATGAAAAATGAAATCGTCAACTATGCGTACGTGTGGACTATTGCCTCCATGAGATGATTGATTTTCCATTTTTTATTTTATATCCACCATAAATGGATGGTTATGAAAGTGATTTTAAATTAATATATGTCTTATTTATATTACTAATTTTCCATTATGAAAAACTTTAGAGACTATTAATTATATGACCAATACACAATTATCGTTAATTCAATCATTTTAAACAAGCATACTAAGGGGGAAATATTTAATTCAATTTTTGTAATATTTTTTATATAAATTAATTATTATTATAATTAATATAGAATTATAATATATCCCAATAATAGACACTAAATTATATAATGTTTCTACCATTTTGGTGATATTACAACTAAATCACCACATAATCATTGATAATCATGATATGTTCATGTTTAGTTTGGTTTGACCACCTACTTGAACAATGCTATAGAATTATGTCATGAATAATTATGAAAAATAAATTAATATTATAACATGATATAGATATGTAAATAATTATTTTATTTTGGTTCTATAAAGTATACATAAATATTTAACTCATTAATTCATAAAATACCCTTTGTAGGTTGAAAGTCACCGAAAATTTTCGTTATCGATTTCATCTTCTAAGATAAAAATTGAAACAATCCTGAAAGGGAATTTAAATTTCATAAATAATTAAAATTAATACATTAATTTAACATTAAAATATTATTAATGATGAAATTTTAAGAATAATGAACACTGAAACAGAACCTATGAAACTATTTCAGAGGGTTAAAACTATAAACACCAGAGGTGATAAAATAAGGAAAAACTAACTAATATACATATATATTATGATTATAAAAGAAAATTAAAAATATTTTTAGTTATTAATATTATTATTAAATTTTTTATTAATATATTTATGTTTTTTATGCTGTATCTTAGAGTGCATCTGACTAAGAAAGGAAATAAGTTAAGAGTTTTAATGTCTCAAATTTGAATCCCTTGAGACATTTTTATGATATACACCATGTTATCTTTTTAAATAGTGTAAATACTACACCATTTTCATTTTTTATCATGATAATTATATATTTAAATATATTAAATTTTCTATTTAAATTTGTACCTCTCATAGGGGTTTGATTCAAAAGTTACAATGGTTGTAAGGGTTTTTCTTGACTCAAATATTTTATTTGAGCCATAATCACTCCTATTTGACTCTTAACTTCAAATATTGATATATTGTAACCTATGATGATGTTATTATGTATTTACACTTTCTTAATTGTTATATAATGTTTTATACTAAATTATTCTTCCTTGATGATTCTATTATTTTGAGAAAAATGCATTTTTGTTTAGAATAATTCCCATTTATTTTAATAGATTTTTCTCCCATATCCATATTTTTATTTCCCACTACATTTATCCTTTCCTTAATAGAAAATAAATTTATTTTAAACTCAAATTATCCTTTTATTCCTGTTTATTAATTTTAAAGAAATTTTCTTGTTATCACTTTAACGATATAAGTTTTCAATAATGGTGTTTTAAAACTTTTAAAAGGATATTTATAACCATGATTTTATATACATATCCTCTACATAAAATTTAGAAAAATGTTTTAAAAAGGTATAATTTTTTTAATTTTTAAATAAAATTTTAATTATTTTCTCTTTGTATTAAAAAAAAGGTTTTTCCAAATTGACTTGAAAATCACATCCTTTTTAAGATGATATTATGAAATGGTTTTGAAGAAAACATTCTTTATGTGATTTCTTTTCCATTTCCAAATGATTATTCTTAAATGAGGTTGTTTTTCATGTTTCATCCTATATTTTCTTTTATTATATTATTTTTTTGGGTGATCAAGTTTTTAGTTTCCATAAATTTAATTCATGATGTTATTTTATACCAATTGGATGTTTTATAAACCCATTTTATTTCTATGTATTCTTCATAAAGAGTTAATGATTTCCTTGTATATTCTTAAGAAACTTATTAATTTGTATGGGTTATACATGATATGACTATGATTTATTTTAAATGTTATATATATTAATGTATTAGTGATGGGTGGTTCTATTATAAAATAAGGATGGTTGGTTCTATTACAAATAAAGGATGGGTGGTTCTGTTATAAACCAAGTATGGGTAGTTTTATTATAAATAATTAGTTATGTTATAAACATGAGCTGGGTGGGCCTCTTAAATACCTCCAATGTACTTTTGAAGAGTTTATATCTCATGAGACAAGTATCCATAAATATATTTTAGTTGCTCGTAGGCTTGGGAACGGATGGTATAACTCATGAATGTTATTTTCCTTATTCCAATGTCTATACCAAAGTTAAAGGATGTTATCCATCTCGATATTATGATCTCATGATTCAAGGATAATGTTAAATTATTATAATCCATGTTATAGTTATTATGTTTCCATATTGATCTGTTATGTCTATAAGTTCTTAGGTCATGTACTTTGAAGCTCTATTATGTTTTATAGTTATCACTTATATTGTTATAATATTTATCTTATTATTTGGTTCTTATATATTCTTATGAACTCATGCTTGATGAAATGTTTATTTACTACTTACTAAGCATTGGATATCACCCCTTTCTTATGTTTTCATTCAACATGTTATGAGGAAGACTCTTACTAATGATATTACATGAAGATGGTCCAGCATGGTGCCTTTAAGGAGAAGTGATCTCAAGTATTATAAAATAAGATGATTATATAGAAGTTTTCTAATGAAAATGAAACAATCAGTCCTTAAGATATTATTATTTATAAAATTTAATGTTTATATAATATAAAAAATGAAAAATAAAAGGCATGTTTATCTTGGGTCATTATAGTCATTATTAAAGAAAAGTTTTATTTATTTTTGGATATTAGAGTAGTGATTTCTGACCATTAAATTTAAGAAACCTTAATGAAACCCTTAGAGTTGAGTATAAGTATATAATGATATCATAAAATATTGGTAAAGTCTTTAGTATATGGTTTTCCCTATAAATATATCTATATCTAGATACAAAAAGTGGATACAATTGTAGAAAAGATGCATCTAGGTTAATCACCACAAATAGGATTGGTTGAGCATTTAATCAATCATTAACATGATTCATGATGAGTGGGACTAATACTACACCCTTGTTTTGAAACTCCCAGGTCATATTCTTTGGTCATTCCTATTGTCTTTATGAACCATTATGAAGGATTTATTTCCTAATTTCTTAAATGGATTTGGTTAAGGAGTATGAGTGAACAGAACTTAAAGTTCAATAGGTATAACCAAGAGAGTTTTAGGACAAAAAAGTCATGAAATAGTTGAAATGAAAGTATCATGGATTGAAATAAATGTGTCATTGGAGAAGACATCTTGGGATTGATATTTCATATTCATATACTCTGATTCATTTGGATATTATCATGACCAATTTGGTATTAGTATTTGGTTGAAACATGATCATGGAGATGAATCTAAGAAAGGAATGAATCCAAAAAGAACCACTAAGTCTTATAACTAAATATGTGAGAATACTTAAATAGTCTAGAATCTTAGTATATTTCTGTTATGATAGAAAATTTGATTTTTCTATTCATTCCTAGGGTAGTGAGGTTGATACCGTAATAGAAATTATTTTTTTATAATCAGAGCTATTTTCATTAGTGGGAAATATTTATCAATGTAATAGGTAACATTGGGATTGATAATTGATCATGATATTTTTGGTGAATTTAACTCATTTTTTGGGATCATATTGACTAGTGAGTGATTTTATGAACTAGTAGTTGAATATAAGAGTTAATTTTAGGGGAATATATGGTTTTAATTTTTATTTATTTATTGGAGATTGAAATAATTTTTGGAAAGGTGTAAACTAGAGAATATATGATTATGGTATAAACAATAAATGTTTTTTATGAAATATTAATATCTAGCTTAAAGATTGTAAGGTAGATGTCACATTGGAAGTTAAATCTAGAATAATAAATATTTTAAGAATACCCTCTCCTAATTTCATCAGTAGGTAATAATTAAAAATTTGAGTAAATAATTTAATTAATAGAGTTATAATGTAATGAAACCAGATTCCACTATATACTTTCCTTATATAAGTACTATGTTCGATATCTTTCTCTACAAGAAAAAATACTAAAACAAAACCACAATATAAGCAGGAAAAATATTAATTTTAAATATGATAATTAGAACCATTACATTGAATTTGAAGGCATTAATATTAGTAACTGTAATTTGAAAAAAATTGAAAATGAAAATGAAGACTAGTTTTAACACTAATGAAATGAAATTAGTATAGCTAAAATAACTTTGAAAATCATTTTATGATTTAAAATATATTTTTATAAAATTAGTGTTTTATTTAAAGAAACTAAGTATATTAAAATAAATTAATTACAAAATATATTTATAATATTAATAATATATTACTTATAAATTAATTATTAATTGATATAAAATATGAATAAATAATAGTTAACATTTTAAAAAGGCATTTTCCAATATAAACAGTTTTCCTCTATATATTGGGATTTTAATTCAATATTGAACTCTCAAATTTGAGAAATTTAATTTTAAAAAATTAAAATAATTTATCCATTATGAATAATAATATATTCTTAATATGAATTTTTTGGATTTTTTTGAAACATTTGATTTTTAGGTGAATAGTGCAGTATAGCGTTTTTTCTAATATTACAGCTTTTATTCCATTATTAGTATATAAGTATGGAATGGAAATTTATGAATACTTTTCTTATGACCAAATAATTATTTTATAAGTGAATTAATAATTTAAAAAATGTTTTTTTAATTTATAAACTCATACTTTACATTTTAGAATTTAATATTTATTTTTCAAAAAATTATTTTTAATACTTTATATATTTAGTATTTTAAAATTGTTTTTATCACTTTTAAAAATTGAATCAAACAAACTTTATTTAAAATTTGAAATCATTAGTTCCAAATTATATAATAAATCCAATTTTATTTTTGTGCGTTAAGAATAAATTACCTAGGTTAAAACTAGTTACCATAGTGAAAACCAAAATGGTAAAAATGAGTAACATAAGGGATAAAGGGCCTAACATGTTTAAAAATGATTTAAAATTGAGTGGTGGGAGTGTTTATAAAACCTATAAATTTATAAGTCTGTTATATCTCAATTTTTTCAAATTTCCTTGAGATTAACTTATCATTATTGAAATGTTTTGGGTATTTACAAAAATACTAGTTTTTTTCACTTATAAAAGGGAAACTACTCTCCTCACTTCCCCTCACACCCGAACCCATTAATCTAAGAAAAATATTTACCCAAACCTATACTAAAAACTCCTAATGAGGGTTTTTTCTTATAAAAATATCACCCCTCAAAATTTTAATTCCCTTCACAAAGGAGATAATCCAAGAATAGAGTTTTAAGTTCCTAAGATCGCTTTCTATTTTCTATTTATTTGTGTGATTTACTTCTTATATAAATTTCTTTTTTACTTTCTCATAATTATAACATAATTATAATTTCTATATTTTTATGTTATTATAATTATTTTATAACAATTAACTACCCTTCCTTTTTCCATTAAGAAAAATGAAACCATGAACCGTGTGTTGTGCGGATCACCGCCTCCACGATGCAAAACATTTCGTTTTCCTTCACCACCTTACAAGTATGGAAATAAAAGTGAATTTAATATATAATTATTAGATTTATTAGAAATTTTATATTCTGAAATGATTAACCATATTACTCATTTTCCCCATTCTATGGAAACTAAAATCGTCAACTCTGTGTATGTGTGGACTACAACCTCTATGGGACAATTGATTTCCATTTATTATTTCATCTCCATTTTACATGGATGGTTATGAGAATGGTTTTAAAGGATAAATATTTTATTTTTGATATAATTAAGGTTATTTTATGACAAATTGTAGAACTTATTAATGATATGATCAACAAATAATTATCGCTATTAAAACATGCATACTAAGAAAGAATCTTTAATTTAAATTATGTAATATTTTTCATATCCATTTATTATTCTAATAATTCCTTTATATTTATAATATATCATAGTAATAAACAATAAATTATATAATTATTCTAATTTTTTCATGATATTACGACTAAATCACCTCATAATCATTGATAATCATGGTATGTTATGTTTTGGGTTGGTTTGACCACTTACTAGAACAATGATATGAAATTATGTCATTATTGATTATCAAAACGTAATTATTGGTATAAAATGATATAAATATTTAAATACTAATTCCTTGGTTCTTGAAGTGATACAAGAACATTTAACTCATTAATTAAAAAAAACAAAATTTGTAAGTTGAAAGTCATCAAAAATGTTTGTTTTTCATTGCATCTTCCAGGATAAGAAGTAAAAAAACATGAAAGGAAATTTAAATTTCATAAATATATATATGTCATAAAATATACTAAAATTAATAAAATTTTAATTATTAACTTTAGAATAAGAATGAATATTGACACTACTCCTATGAAACTCTTACAGAGGGTTAAAACCATAATCACCCGAGGTGTTAAAATAGGAAAAAACTAGTTAATATAAATATAGATAAAAACTATATATAAAAACTAAAAATATTTTAAGGTATTAATATGGTTATAAAATTATTTATTAAGATATTTATGTATTTTATACAAGCTATTAGAGTTTATATGACTATGAAGGGAAACAAGGTAAGGCTTTCATTGTCTCAAATTTGAATCACTTGAGACATGTTTTTGCTATACACAATATTTACTTTTTTAGTGGTGTATATAATGAATTAGTTTAATTTTATATAATTAAACTATTATATATAATGATATTAAAAGTTCTATTTAAATTTATACCTCTCAAGGGGTTTTTATTCAAAAGGTACAAAGGTTATAAGGGGTTTTCTTGACTCAAACTTTTTACTTGAGTCATTATCACTCCTCTTAGAAAATTATCTTTAAATATTTATTTATTATAACCTATTATGATGTTATTTTGTATTTAAAAATTCTTTATATATAAATAATTCTTCAAACCAAATAATTATTCCATGATTATTCCATTGTTTCATGAAAATACATTTTTATTAAGAATAATTCCCATTTCTTTTAACAGATTTTTCTTCCATATCCATGTTTTTACTTCCCACCAATGTTCTTGTTTCCTTAATAGAAAATAAATTTATTTTTAACTCTAATGATCCATTTATTCCCTTTTATTCATTTTAAATAAAAGTTTTCATTATCCATTTAACAATGTGGTTATTAAATATGGTTGTTTTAAACACTTGAAATGGATTTTCCTTACCATGATGTTATATACATGTCTTCTACTTCACATTTTGAAATATGTTTTTACAAGGTATATTTATTTGATTTTTTTGAATAATGTTTTATGAGTTTTCTATTCATCTTCAATGAAAAAAAGTTTTGGGAAAGCTACTTGAAAATTAATTCCTTTTTTAAGATGATATTATAAAATGATTTTTAAGAAAATAAAATCCTCTTTGTGATTTATTTTTCATTTTCAAATGATTATTATTAAATGGAGTTATGTTTAATATTTCACTATATATTTTATTTTATTATATGATTATTTTTGGTGATCATGTTTTTGATTTAAAACAGTTTACTTTATGATGTTATTTTTTACCATTTGGATGTTTTATTAAACCCATTTTATTTTTGTGGGTTCTTTATGAAAATTGAATAATTTACATTTGGATTTTTTTAAAAACCCATTATTTTCTATTTATTATATAAGATATTATGATTATTGATTTTAAATGGTTTACATATGTATGGATGAGTTATGGGTGGTTCTATTATAAACTAAGGATTGATGGTTCTATTATAAACCAAGGATGGGTGGTTCTGTTATAAACCAAGGATGAGTGGTTTTGTTACAAACCAAGGATAGGTGGTTTCATTATATACCAAGTGTTTCTGGTTATGTTATGAACCTAAGATGGTTGAGTCCATTAAATCCCTATAATTTATTTGTTAAGAGTTTATATCTTATGATATAATTATTAACGAGTATGTTTAGTTTCTCGTAACCACAGAAAATGATGGTGTGGCTAATGAAAGTTGTTTTCCTTATACCAATGTTTGTGCCAGAGTTAAATAATGGTATTCATTATTATATTATGATATCATTATTCAAGATTTATATTAAATGATTATAATAAATATTATAGCCATTATGTTTCCATTTTGATGTTTTGTGGATTTAAGTTTGTATGCCATGTACTTTGAATCCCACTTTTTTCTTATAGCTATGACTTATGATGTTATTTTATTTATCTTATGATGATATTTTCACTTATAATTATGAAATCATCCATGATGAAATGTTTATTGACCCCTTACTAAGCATCTGAGCTCATCCCTTTATTATGTGTTTATTCCCCAGGTTATGATGATGAGTCTTACTAATGAGATGCCTAAAAGATGGTCTAGTTTGGTGCCTTCAAGGAGAAGTGATCTCAAGTATTGTAAAATAAGATGATTATGTAGCTAATATCCAAATAAAATAATCCTATCCATACTTGGGATATTATTATTTATGCAATATAATATTTATATCATATAAAATATGTAAAATAAAAGAAATTTTAGCTTAGATGGGTATATTCATATAGGTGGTAGTCCACATGTAACACAAGGGGGTTTTCATTTTACAAGGGATGGGAAGAAGGTATATAATGTTTTAAAAAAATTAACATATAGGTATATTAATGATACTTATGTCCTTATAGTAGTATAATTATAATAGATTTATAAGAGTTGGAAGAAGGAAACTTGAAAGAACTCATTTAATACTATTACTCATTCCTTGGTTTTCCTCCTATAAGCCTCTCCTTAAGTTTTATTGGATTGGTATTTTGGGAATAAAAAACATATAGGATGTAAGAAAGAGAGTTAGGGGATATCGTCTATGTTTTTTTTCAAATATGTGGTTCTAAAAGTGTGTGGAGAAGGTATGCGGTGATAGACTCATTTTATAAGTGAAGGGAGTGAAACTCTTTTAAATACTTGATTTATTAATATATAATGAATGTCATAATCAATCCAGGTGAAACCAAAATAGATAATTTTAGAATATAAGGTACATAATTTTGATAATCCACTCAACTAATCACATTTAAACATGTTTTTATGATATTTGTGTCATTATCCCTTAGTTTAACCCCCACCCCTTTTAACTATTATCGTGGTGACTAAATTCTACCTAGGTATCTTATTTTTATGAATAAAAATGAAATAGATCTTATTAATTAATTTTAAAATTCTAATTTAAAATACGAAACCCATTTTACAGAATTAAATTTATAGAAAAGGTAAAAATTAATATTAATATAAGCATGAATAACGCAATGAAAAACAATTGTTAGAAAATATATTTTAAGCGTAAAAATTAATTTTCACCAAAAAAGTATAATATTAATTTCTATGAAATTTATTTGTTTATGAATAATAAAACAATAGTTATGAATATTTAAAACTAATAAAAACAGAAATGTAACTTGTGAGTACTTAATCAATGGAAAAGTTGTGGTATTTGAGAACACTATAATTTCTACTATTCACTTATAAATCAACCCTTTAAAAAATCACAAAAATTCAACCCAAGTTCATCTTTATATGACGATTTTAAAAATTAAACTCATTTTATCAAATTGAAATTATAAAATTTAGAAATTTAATTTTTGAACAAAACTATAAAAAACATGAAATATAATTTAGTTAGAATAAAAATTACATCCTTTTCCTAATGAAAAATCACATTCTTGTGTTATATATTAATAAAATTATTTATAGGGTGATAATAATATATATTAATATGAATATATAAAATTAATATGAGTAAAATACCCATTATTATTTTCCATGCACTTCTAGATATGGTTCCCCCATCAGAGATGGCATGTCTGAATGGGAAATATAATTTGGGGTTGTCCCTATGGTATACATTCCAGGATTCCCTTTGGTGTAGTAGGGTGATATATTTATGGTTCCCTATATGTTTATTCATTTTCCTCTAACTATTTCATCCTCTAAAAAGTATGTTTCTTCCCTAGGTGTTGATCAGGAGGAGGTAGGAAGAGTAGGTTCCCCAATTCTATTTATCCCTATGCATCAGGATGTCAAGACCCCATTAGAGTTGGTGTATATTAATGGTCAATACTAGTTTGACCTTATTCATGTTCCTAAATATTGTGTATAGGTGTAAGGACCCAACCCCAGTTTCCCACAGTCGATACAATATTTTATTATGTTGGAATATAAACAAGGAAGTTGTATCAAGAAGGAAAAAATAATTTAATAGCTTTGTAAAAAAAGATACATATATAATTTCAACGTTACAACTTGAAAGTAAATACAACATATTAAATTCTTTTTAATCACACATAAACTCTTAGATTATCTCTTACAAGTAATTCATAATATACTTATTCACAACCTGGGGAAAATAAAACATAAGAAATGGGTGACATCAAATGCTCATTGTGGGTAAATAATAGAGAATAAGTAATCAAAAACATAAACACTAGGCATGGTGAATAACTAAAAACATAGGCCTTTAAAAATAAACTTAATCATAATATGACAGGAATAAAAACTGATAATTCCTTAAAACATAAATATGGATATTCTACTAGTTGAATAATCATATGGACTATCAATATCTAGTTTCATAATTAGGTAATTCAAAATTCTTGAAATCATAATTATTCTTTCTAGTCCTCATGCCAAGAACATACATAAACGGGTAAAAACCCAAACTAGTTTGTCTCATGAAACCTACTGATGCATCGATGGGCTATAGAGGTACCCACCTGTCAATTACTAAGAACAATTCATTCCTAATATGAGAGGGAAGAATCATAATCAACATATACATTCATATTTAAACTAACATATGAAATGTAAATAACTTTCCCCAATCAGTAAACATAAACACTAACCATTCAGAGTAATATGGTGAATGGTATAATGATAGCACATCTACAATCAAAATAATCATAAACCATTCAATAAAATATTTTTTATTATATCATAAAATATTAATCCCAATTAATCATAATAATTAACAATATTGTTGAAATAGATTGAAATACTTGTATAAAATCATCTAACAATTCATAAGATAAATACTCTTTTACTTTGAATAGAAGGGTTCTTTTGAAAAAAAAATTGCATAAAACAAGAAGTGAATTAATTCAGTTTTTTCATAAAAAAAAGAGTTATTTTAGAAACATAATGGTGTCTAAAAACATAGTATATATTTCATTTGAAAATATTTAAGAATTCGAGATGTTTCTTTGAAACGAGCTTGTTTATAGGGGAGAATTTTTGAAAGATCCTTTTAAAATATATAACTCCCCATAAAAGAGAAAAAGATTATATTTGGTACACATATATATAAAATTAACATAGAATTAATGAGTATTATATAAGACAAATTAACAATTTCATTGATGGGAGTAGAGAATAAGAGTAGCCTAAAAAAAATGGAGGTTCTGGTAGAAAAACATTACCTTATGTCTGAACGTGTTCTACACTTAACCTTAAATTCTTGTATAATAAAATTAAATCCATTTATTAATTAACTAAAACTGTTCCCTACATGTATTTGATTTATTATAGTTTTATTAATTTTATGTATGAACTTATTGATAAGTTATATGATTGAATTTCGTCATTATGTATTGTTCATTTCTTTGATTTCATGATCAGTTCACTTGATTAATAGAGTTCATTTAAAATTGGTATAATCCACTGGAATTAAAATTTCATGTTTTTAATGACAATCCAAAAGTGTAAATGTTTATATACATCATTTTGTTATATATTATGTGGATGAATAATTAGATAATACATTTAGTGATAATCGTTTAGATTATAACGATAGTTATTGATCATAAATATCTGATTTTATTTTATCGTTTAGTATTATGTAAATATATTACTTATAGAATAGGAGTAACCAAAATACGAAATATGTGTATAATGAAAATAAAGACCACTTTTAATACTAATGTATGAATGGAATGGCCTGAAGGCCTCAGATTTTTTTATTTATGATTAATCCTATTTTTTCAATGGGTTGTGAGGTAGCCATTACATGATGCAAAGCCTTAGAGGGACAATCCCTTACATCTATTTAATGACCCAACTACACCAGAACAGCCCCTCCCTAGTACTTCTTCAAGTCTACATCAATCCCACCAACATGATGCTGCTACAAGATAACACTTCCCATTTTCAAAGCTATATGAGCCGATGGAATGATTTTTATATCCCTTCTTCAATACTTGGGTTTGGTTGGATCCACCTTGGTGACTGCTTCTACTTTGATCTATCCACTTAGGGCCACTCTAGTAATTTGGTCTACATTGCTTCGTGGCTCATATGCCCTGTGGCCTGAAAGAATCTAATAGCCCAAAGGCCTTATAGCCTGAAGTCCTAGGTTTGTTGTCCAAAATTCCATTTGGTATTTATAGTAATAATGTTAAAGTACATTACTATAATACTTACATTGCTACAGTACCTACGAAAAATTACTTCCAACCAGATTTGAACACATGTCTAATATAAGATTATGGGGAGTCCTTACCACTCGAGAATTCCCCCAACTGTAAAATGTGTATAATTTTAACACTTAACTCTCATAAGGGTACCTAACTAAGCCCAAAGTTCACTTCACATTCTCCATCTAACAAATGACTGCGAATCTCCCTATTTATAATATGAATAGTGTTCGAGTCTGAAGGAACTCCTGTCTAATCCAGTTCCCCCAAATAACGATATGGATTGACCTCATGTTCCACTCAACTAACACCCCAATTTAAAAATGTGTGCATTTTTAATACTTGACTCCCAATGGATGGCCCCGACCAATTATAGACCATGCCACAAATTCCCCTACTAAGAAATGGATTTGAATCTCTTTGTTTATAATATAAACAATGTCTAAGTTTGTTGAGACTCGAACCTGAGCTAGTTCCCCTAAGTAGAGATATTGACTACCCTCATATACCACTCCATTAATACCATATTTTCCTACTTTTAATACTAATGAAATGCAATTAGTATAGCTAAAATATCTTAGAAAATCATTTATTGCTTACAAATATATTTTTCTAAAATTGGTGTTTTATTTCAAGAAACTAAGTATATTATGATAAAATATTAATAAAATATATAGATATTATTAATAATAAATTATTAAATAATTAATTATTAATTTATAGTAAATATGAATAAAAAATAATTTACATTTTAAAAAGCTATTTTCCAATATGAACTACTTTCCACAATTTTTTGGGATTTTAATTAGATATTGAATAATCAAATTTTATAAATTTAATTTTAAAAATATGAACATATTTTTTGTATTAATCATAATAATTTAACATTAATATGATTTTATCGGTTTTTTCTAAATTGTTTGATTTTTAGGTGAATAGTGCAATATATCATTTTTTAATAATATTGTCGCTTTTATGCCATTATTAGTATATAAGTATGAAATGAAAATTTATGAAACATTTTTATAAGATAAAATATTTATTTTCTAATTGAATTTATAATTTAAAAAAATATATTTTTATTTATAAACCCATATTTTACATTTTATAATTTAAGATATATTTTTTGAAAAAATTATTTTTAATACATTATACATTTACTATTTTTAAATTAATTTTTATCACTTTCTAAAATGGAATAAAAGAAAATTAATTTTAAATTTATAATCATTAGGTCCAAATTATACAATAAAGACCATTTTTATTTTTTGTAATAAATGATAAATTTCCCAGGTAAAAACTAGTTACCATGGTGAAAACCAAAATGGTAAACATAAGTAACCTAAGAGTTAAATGTACTAACATATTTTAAAAATGTTTTTAATTGAGTGATGGGAGATGGTATCGACCTTATATCTTCTAAAATCCATTATTTCTCAATATTGGAGTAAATTTCCTTGAAAGTGACTTCCCATTATTGAATATTTTTTGTTATTTATAAAATTGCACTCCTTTTCACTTATAAAAGGTGAACTCCTCTCCTCACTTCCCATCACACAAAAACACATTAATTTTGGATAAAATATAAATAAATATCTCTTATACCCTCATAGAAATATGTATTAGGTTTTTTATTCTCAAAAGGGTATACCTTATAGGTTTAATCCCCTTCATAAAGGAGATAATCAAAGAAGAGAGGTATAAGTTCCTAACATCTCTTTCTCTTTTATATTTAGTTATGTTATTTAATTATTCTATAAATTTATTTTTATCATATTATAATGATAAAATAATTATAATTTTTATATTTATAAATTTTTATAATCATGATATAAGAATTAATCACTCTCCCCTTTTCCATTAATAAAAATTACAATGTGAATCATCTGTTGTGCAGATTACCACCTCCACGATGCAACACGTTTCATTTTCCTTCACCACATTTTAGGGATGGTATTAATATGGTATTTAATAGATAATTATTATATTTATTAGATATTTTATATTATAAAATTATAACCCATATTATTCTTTTTCCCCGTTCTATGAAAAATGAAATCGTCAACTATGTGTACGTGTGGACTATTGCCTCCATGAGATGATTGATTTTCATTTTTTATTTTATATCCACCATAAATGGATGGTTATGAAAGTGATTTTAAATTAATATATGTTTTATTTATATTATTAATTTTCCATTATGAAAAAACTTTAGAGACTATTAATTATATGATCAATACACAATTATCATTAATTCAATCATTTTAAACAAGCATACTAAGGGGAAATATTTAATTCAATTTTTGTAATATTTTTTATATAAATTAATAATTATTATAATTCATATAAAATTATAATATATCCCAATAATAGACACCAAATTATATAATTTTTCTCCCATTTTGGTGATATTACAACAAAATCACCACATAATCATTGATAATCATGATATGTTCATGTTTAGTTTGGTTTGACCACCTACTTGAACAATGCTATATAATTATGTCATGAATAATTATGAAAAATAAATTAATATTATAACATGATATATATATGTAAATAATTATTTTATTTTGGTTCTATAAAGTATACATAAATATTTAACTCATTAATTTATAAAATACCCTTTTTAGGTTGAAAGTCATCGAAAATTTTCGTTATCGATTTCATCTTCTAAGATAAAAATTGAAACAATCCTAAAAGGGAATTTAAATTTCATAAATAATTAAAATTAATAAATTAATGTAACATTAACATATTATTAATGATGAAATTTTAAGAATAATGAACACTGAAACCGAATCTATGAAACTATTACAGACGGTTAAAACTATAAACACCAGAGGTGAGAAAATAGGGAAAAACTAACTAATATACATATAGATTATGATTATAAATGAAAATTAAAAATATTGTTAGTTATTAATATTATTACTAAATTTTTTATTAATATATTTATGTTTTTTATGCTGTATCCTGGAGTGCATCTGACTAAGAAAAGAAATAAGGTAAGAGTTTTAATGCCTCAAACTTGAATCCCTTGAGAACTGTTTATGCTATACACCATGTTATCTTTTTAAATAGTGTAAATACTACACCATTTTAATTTTTTATCATGATAATTATATATTTAATTATATTAAATTTTCTATTTAAATTTGTACCTTTCATAGGGGTTTGATTCAAAAGTTACAAAGGTTGTAAGCGTTTTTCTTGACTCAAATATTTTATTTGAGCCATAATCACTCCTATTTGACTCTTAACTTCCAATATTGATATATTATAACCTATGATGCTGTTATTATGTATTTACACTTTCTTAATTGTTAGATAATGTTTTATACTAAATTATTCTTCCTTGATGATTCTATTATTTTCTGAAAAATGCATTTTTGTTTAGAATAATTCCCATTTATTTTAATAGATTTTTCTCCCATATCCATATTTTTATTTCCCACTAGATTTATCCTTTCCTTAATAGAAAATAAATTTATTTTAAACTCAAATGATCCTTTTATTCCTGTTTATTAATTTTAAATAAATTTTTATGTTATCACTTTAACGATATAAGTTTTCAATAATGGTGTTTTAAAACTTTTAAAAGGATATTTATAACCATGATTTTATATACATATCCTCTATATAAAATTTAGAAAAATGTTTTAAAAAGGTATAATTTTTTTAATTTTTAAATAAATTTCTTAACTATTTTCTCTTTATATTAAAAAAAAGGTTTTTCTAAATTGACTTGAAAATGACATCCTTTTTAAGATGATATTATGAAATGGTTTTGAAGAAAACATTCTTTTTGTGATTTCTTTTCCATTTCTAAAGGATTATTCTTAAATGAGGTTGTTTTTCATGTTTCAGCCTATATTTTCTTTTATTATATTATTTTTTTTGGGTGATCAATTTTTCAGTTTCCTTAAATTTAATTCATGATGTTATTTTATACCATTTGGATGTTTTATAAACCCATTTTATTTCTATGTATTCTTCATAAAGAGTTAATGATTTCCTTGTATATTGTTATGAAACTTATTACTTTGTATAGGTTATACATGATATGACTATGATTTATTTTAAATGTTATATATATTAATGGATTAGTGATGGGTGGTTCTGTTATAAAATAAGGATGGTTGGTTCTATTACAAATAAAGGATGGGTGGTTCTGTTATAAACCAAGTATGGGTAGTTTTATTATAAATAATTAGTTATGTTATAAACATGGGCTGGGTGGGCCTCTTAAATACCTCCAATGTACTTTTGAAGAGTTTATATCTCATGAGACAAGTATCCATAAGTATATTTTAGTTGCTCGTAGGCTTGGGAACGGATGGTATAACTCATGAATGTTATTTTCCTTATTCCAATGTCTATACCAAAGTTAAAGGATGTTATCCATCTCGATATTATGATCTCATGATTCAAGGATAATGTTAAATTATTATAATCCATGTTATAGTTATTATGTTTCCATATTGATCTGTTATGTCTATAAGTTCTTAGGTCATGTACTTTTAAGCTCTATTATGTTTTATAGTCATCACTAATATTGTTATAATATTTATCTTATTATTTGGTTCTTACTTATTCTTATGAACTCATGCTTAATGAAATGTTTATTTACTACTTACTAAGCATTGGATATCACCCCTTTCTTATGTTTTCATTCCACATGTTATGAGGATGAATCTTACTAATGATATTACACGAAGATGGTCCAGTATGGTGCCTTTAAAGAGAAGTGATCTCAAGTATTATAAAATAAGATGATTATATAGAAGTTTTCTAATTAAAATGAAAAAATAAGTCCTTAAGATATTATTATTTATAAAATTTAATGTTTATATAATGTAAAAAATGAAAAATAAAAGGCATGTTTATCTTGGCTCATTATAGTCATTATTAAAGAAAAGGTTTATTTATTTTTGGATATTAGAGTAGTGATTTATGACCATTAAAGTTAAGAAACCTTAACGAAACCCTTAAAGTTGAGTATAAGTATATAATGATATCATAAAATATTGGTAAAGTCTTTAGTATATGGTTTTCCCTAGAAATACATCCATATCTAGATACAAAAAGTGGATACAATTGTATAAAATATGCATCTAGGTTAATCACCACAAATAGGGTTGGTTGAGCATAGAATCAATCATTAACATGATTCATGATGAGTGGGACTAATACTACACACTTGTTTTGAAACTCCCAGGTGATATTCTTTGGTCATTCGCATTGTCATTATGAACCATTATGAAGGATTTATTTCCTAATTTCTTAAATGGATTTGGTTAAGGAGTATGAGTGAACAGAACATAAAGTTTACTAGGTAGAACCAAGAGAGTTTTAGGAAAAAAAATTCATGAAATAGTTTAAATGAAAGTATCATGGATTGAAATAAATTTGTCATTGGAGAAGACATCTTGGGATTGATATTTCATATTCATATACTCTGATTCATTTGGATATTATCATGACCAATTTGGTATTAGAATTTGGTTGAAACATGATCATGGAGATGAATCTAAGAAAGGAATGAATCCAAAAAGAACCACTAAGACTTATAACTAAATATGTGAGAATACTTAAATAGTTGATAATCTTAGTATATTTCTGTTATGATAGAAAATTTGAGTTTTCTATTCATTCCTAGGGTAGTGAGGTTGATACCGTAATAGAAATTATTTTTTTATAATCAGAGATATTTTCATTAGTGGGAAATATTTATCAATGTAATAGGTAACATTGGGATTGTTAATTGATCATGATATTTTTGGTAAATTTAACTCATTTTTTGGGGACATATTGACTAGTGAGTGATTTTATGAACTAATGGTTGAATATAAGAGTTAATTTTAGAGGAATATATGGTTTTAATTTTTTTTGATTTATTGGAGATTGAAATATTTTTGGGAAAGGTGTAAACTAGAGAATATATGATTATGTTATAAACAATCAATGTTTTTTTATAAAATATTAATATCTAGCTTAAAGATTGTAAGGTAGATGTCACATTAGAAGTTAAATCTAGAATAATAAATATGTTAAGAATACCCTCTCCTAATTTCATTAGTAGGTAATAATTAAAAATTTGAGTAAATAATTTTATTAATAGGGTTATAATGTAATGAACCAAGATTCCACTATATATTTTCCTTATATGAGTACTATGTTCTATAGATTTCTCTACAAGAAAAAATACTAAAACAAAACCACAATATAAGCAGGAAAAATATTAATTTTAAATATGATAATTAGAACAATTACATTGAATTTGAAGGCATTAATATTAATAACTGTAATATGAAAAAAATTTAAAATGAAAATAAAGACTAGTTTTAACACTAATGAAATGAAATTAGTATAGCTAAAATAACTTTGAAAATCATTTTATGCTTTAAAATATATTTTTATAAAATTAGTGTTTTATTTAAAGAAACTAAGTATATTAAAATAAATTAATTACAATATATATTTATAATATTAATAATATATTACTTATAAATTAATTATTAATTGATATAAAATATGAATAAATAATAGTTAACATTTAAAAAAGGCATTTTCCAATATAAACAGGTTTCCTCTGTATATTGAAATTTTAATTCAATATTGAACTCTCAAATTTGAGAAATTTAATTTTAAAAAATTAAAATAATTTATCCATTATGAATAATAATATATTCTTAATATGAATTTTTTGGATTTTTTTGAAACATTTGATTTTTAGGTGAATAGTGCAGTATAGCGTTTTTTCTAATATTAAAACTTTTATGCCATTATTAGTATATAAGTATGGAATGGAAATTTATTAATACTTTTATTATGACCACATAATTATTTTATAAGTGAATTTATAATTTAAAAAATGTTTTTTTAATTTATAAACTCAGACTTTACATTTTAGAATTTAATATTTATTTTTCAAAAAATAATTTTTAATACTTTATATACTTAGTATTTTAAAATTGTTTTTATAACTTTTAAAAATTGAATCAAACAAACTTTATTTAAAATTTGGAATCATTAGTTCCAAATTATATAATAAATCCAATTTTATTTTTGTGCGTTAAGAATAAATTACCTAGGTTAAAACTAGTTACCATAGTGAAAACCAAAATGGTAAAAATGAGTAACGTAAGTGATAAAGGGCCTAACATGTTAAAAAATGATTTAAAATTGAGTGTTGGGAGTGTTTATAAAACCTATAAATTTATAAGTCTATTATATCTCAATTTTTTCAAATTTCCTTGAGATTAACTTCTCATTATTGAAATTTTTTGGGTATTTACAAAAATACTAGTTTTTTTCACTTATAAAAGGGAAACTACTCTCCCCACTTCCCCTCACACCCAAACCCCTTAATCTAAGAAAAACATTTACCCAATCCTATACTAAAAACTCCTAATGAGGGTTTTTTCTTCTAAAAATATCACCCCTCAAAATTTTAATTCCCTTCACAAAGGAGATAATTCAAGAATAGAGTTTTAAGTTCTTAAGATCGCTTTCTATTTTCTATTTATTTGTGTGATTTACTTCTTATATAAATTTCTTTTTTTACTTTCTCATAATTATAACATAAGTATAATTTCTATATTTTTATGTTATTATAATTATTTTATAACAATTAACTACCCTTCCTTTTTCCATTAAGAAAAATGAAACCATTAACCGTGTGTTGTGCGGATCACCGCCTCCACGATGCAACACATTTCGTTTTCCTTCACCACCTTACAAGTTTGGAAATAAAAGTGAATTTAATATATAATTATTAGATTTATTAGAAATTTTATATTCCGAAATGATTAACTATATTACTCATTTTCCCCATTCTATGGAAAATAAAATCGTCAACTCTGTGTATGTGTGGACTACAACCTCTATGGGATAATTGATTTCCATTTATTATTTCATCTCCATTTTACATGGATGGTTATGAGAACGGTTTTAAAGGATAAATATTTTATTTTTGATATAATTAAAGTTATTTTATGACAAATTGTAGAACTTATTAATGATTTGATCAACAAATAATTATCGGTATTAAAACTTGCATACTAAGAAGAGAATCTTTAATTTAAATTATTTAATATTTTTCATATCCATTTATTATTCTAATAATTCCTTTATATTTATAATATATCATAGTAATAAGCAATAAATTATATAATTATTCTATTTTTTTCATGATATTATGACTAAATCACCTCATAATCATTGATAATCATGGTATGTTATGTTTTGGGTTGGTTTGACCACTTACTAGAACAATGATATGAAATTATGTCATTATTGATTATCAAAACATAATTATTGGTATAAAATGATATAAATATTTAAATACTAATTCTTTGGTTCTTGAAGGGATACAAGAACATTTAAATCATTAATTAAAAAAACAAAATTTGTAAGTTGAAAGTCATCGAAAAATGTTTGTTTTTCATTGCATCTTCCAGGATAAGAATTAAAAAAACATGAAAGGAAATTTAAATTTAATAAATAAATATATGTCATAAAATATACTAAAATTAATAAAATTTTAATTATTAACTTTAGAATAAGAATGAATATTGACACTACTCCTATGAAACTCTTACAGAGGGTTAAAACCATAATCACCCGAGGTGTAAAAATAGGAAAAAACTAGTTAATATAAATATAGATAAAAAATATATATAAAAACTAAAAATATTTTAAGGTATTAATATGGTTATAAAATTATTTATTAATATATTTATGTATTTTATACAAGCTATTAGAGTTTATATGACTATGAAGGGAAACAAGGTAAGGGTTTCATTGTCTCAAATTTGAATCACTTGAGACATGTTTTTGCTATACACAATATTTACTTTTTTAGTGGTGTATATAATGAATTAGTTTAATTTTATATAATTAAACTATTATATTTAATGATATTAAAAGTTCTATTTAAATTTATACCTCTCAAGGGGTTTTTATTCAAAAGGTACAAAGGTTATAAGGGGTTTTCTTGACTCAAACTTTTTACTTGAGTCATTATCACTCCTCTTAGACAATTATCTTTAAATATTTATCTATTATAACCTATGATGATGTTATTTTGTATTTAAACATTCTTTATATATAAATAATTCTTCAAACCAAATAATTATTCCAGGATTATTCCATTGTTTCATGAAAATAAATTTTTATTAAGAATAATTCCCATTTCTTTTAATGGATTTTTCTTCCATATTCATGTTTTTACTTCCCACCAATGTTCTTGTTTCCTAAATAGAAAATAAATTTATTTTAAACTCTAATGATCCATTTATTCCATTTTATTCATTTTAAATAAATGTTTTCATTATCCATTTAACAATGTGGTTATTAAATATGGTTGTTTTAAACACTTGAAATGGATTTTCCTTACCATGATGTTATATACTTATCTTCTACTTCACATTTTGAAATATGTTTTTACAAGGTATATTTATTTTATTTTTTTGAATAATGTTTTATGAGTTTTCTATTCATCTTCAAAGAAAAAAAGTTTTGGGAAAGCTACTTGAAAATCAAATCATTTTTTAAGATGATATTATAAAATTATTTTTAAGAAAATAAAATCCTCTTTGTGATTTATTTTTCATTTTAAAATTATTCTTATTAAATGGAGTTATGTTTAATAATTCAATATATATTTTATTTTATTATATGATTATTTTTGGTGATCATGTATTTGATTTAAAATAGTTTACTTTATGATGTTATTTTTTACCATTTGGATGTTTTATTAAACCCATTTTATTTTTGTGGGTTCTTTATGAAAATTGAATAATGTACATTTGGATTTTTAAGAAACCCATTATTTTCTATTTATTATATAAGATATTATGATGATTGATTTTAAATGGTTTACATATGTATGGATGAGTTATGGGTGGTTCTATTATAAACTAATGATTGATGGTTCTATTATAAACCAATGATGGGTGGTTCTGTTATAAACCAAGGATGAGTGGTTTTGTTACAAACCACGGATAGGTGGTTTCATTATATACCAAGTATTTGTGGTTATGTTATGAACCTGAGATGTTTGATTCCATTAAATCCCTATAATTTATTTGTTAAGAGTTTATATCTTATGATATAAGTTTTAACGAGTATGTTTAGTCTCTCATAACCATGGACAATGATGGTGTGGCTAATGAATGTTATTTTACTTATACCAATGTTTGTGCCAGAGTTAAATAATGTTATTCATTATTATATTATGATTTCATTATTCATGTTTTATATTAAATGAGTATAATAAATATTATAGCCATTATGTTTCCATTTTGATGTTTTATGGATTTAAGTTTGTATTCCATGAACTTTGAATCCCACTTTTTTCTTATACCATTGACTTATGATGTTATTTTATTTATCTTATGATGAGATTTTCACTTATACTTATGAACTCATCAATGATGAAATGTTTATTGACCCCTTACTAAGAATCTGATCTCATCCCTTTATTATGTGTTTATTCCCCAGGTTATGATGATGAGACTTACTAATGAGATGCCTAAAAGATGGTCTAGTCTGGTTCCTTCAAGGAGAAGTGATCTCAAGTATTGTAAAATAAGATGATTATGTAGCTAATATCCAAATAAAATAAGCCTATCCATACTTGGGATATTATTATTTATGCAATATAATATTTATATCATATAAAATATGTAAAATAAAAGAAATTTTAGCTTAAATGGGTATATTCATATAGGTGGTAGTCCACATGTAACACAAGGGGGTTTTCATTTTACAAGAGATGGGAAGAAGGTATATAATGTTTTAAAAAAAATTAACATATAGGTATATTAATTATACTTATGTCCTTATAGTAGTATAATTATAATATATTTATAAGAGTTGGAAGAAGGAAACATGAAAGAACTAGTTTAAGACTGTTACTTATTCCTTGGATTTCCTCCTATAAGCCTCTCCTTAAGTTTTATTGGATTGGTATTTTGGGAATAAGAAAACATATAGGATGTAGGAAAGAGAGTTAGGGGATATCTTCTATGTTTTTTTCAAATATGTGGTTCTAAAAGTGTGTTGAGAAGGTATGCGGTGATAGACTCATTTTATAAGTGAAGGGAGTGAAACTCTTTTAAATACTTGATTTATTAATATATAATAAATGTCATAATCAATCCACGTGAAACCAAAATAGATAATTTTAGAATATAAGGTACATAATTTTGATAATCCACCCAACTAATCACATTTAAACATGTTTTTATGATATTTGTGTCATTATCCCTTAGTTTAACCCCCACCCCTTTTAACTATTATCGTGGTGACTAAATTCTACCTAGGTATCTTATTTTTATGAATAAAAATGAAATAGATCTTATTAATTAATTTTAACATTCTAATTTAAAATATGAAACCCAATTTACAGAATTTAATTTATAGAAAAGGTAAAAATTAATATTAATATAAGCATGAATAACGCAATTAAAAACAATTGTTAGAAAATATATTTTAAGCGTAAAAATTAATTTTCACCAAAAAAGTATAATATTAATTTCTATGAAATTTATTTGTTTATGAATAATAAAACAATAGTTATGAATCTTTAAAACTAATAAAAACTGAAATGTAACTTGTGAGTACTTAATCAATGGAAAAGTTATGGTATTTGAGAACACTATAATTTCTACTATTCACTTATAAATCAACCCTTTAAAAAATCACAAAAATTCAACCCAAGTTCATCTTTATATGACGATTCCAAAAATTAAACTCATTTTATCAAATTTAAATTATAAAATTTAGAAATTTAATTTTTGAACAAAACCATAAAACACAAGAAATAAAATTTAGTTAGAATAAAAATTACTTCCTTTTCCAAATGAAAAATCACATTCTTATGTTATATATTAATAAAATTATTTATAGGTTGATAATAATAACTATTAATATGAATCTATAAAATTAATATTAGTAAAATACCCATTATTATTTTCCATGCACTTCTGGATATAGTTCCCCCATCAGAGATGGCATGTCTAAATGGGAAATATAATTTGGGGTTGTCCCTATGGTATACATTCCAGGATTCCCTTTAGTGTAGTAGGGTGATATATTTATTGTTCCCTATATGTTTATTCATTTTCCTCTAACTATTTCATCCTCTAAAAAGTATGTTTCTTCCCTAGGTGTTGATCAGGAGGAGGTAGGAAGAGTAGGTTCCCCAATTCTATTTATCCCAATGCATCAGGATGTCAAGACCCTATTAGAGTTTGTGTATATTAATGGTCAGCACTAGTTTGACCTTATTCATGTTCCTAAATATTGTGTATAGGTGTAAGGACCCAACCCCAGTTTCCCACAGTCGATACAACATTTTATTATGTTGGAATATAAACAAGGAAGCTGTATCAAGAAGGAAAAAATAACTTAGTAGCTTTGTAAAACAAGATACATATATAAGTTCAACGTTACAACATGAAAGTAAATACAACATATTAAATTCTTTTTAATCACATATAAACTCTTAGATTATCTCTTACAAGTAATTCATAATATACTTATTCACAACTTGGGGAAAATAAAACATAAGAAATGGGTGACATCAAATGCTCATTGAGGTTAAATAATAGAGAATAAGTAATCATAAACATAAACACTAGGCATGGTGAATAACTAAAAACACATGCCTTTAAAAATAAACTTAATCATAATATGACAGGAATAAAAACTGATAATTCCTTAAAACATAAATATAGATATTCTACTAGTTGAATAATCATATGGACTATCAATATCTAGTTTCATAATTAGGTAATTCAAAATTATTGACATCATAATTATTCTTTCAAGTCCTCATGACAAGAACATACATAAACGGGTAAAAACCCAAACTAGTTTGTCTCATGAAACCTACTGATGCATCGATGGGCTATAGAGGTACCCACCTGTCACTTACTAAGAACAATTCATTCTTAATATTAGAGGGAAGAATCCTAATCAACATATACATTCATATTTAAACTAACATATGAAATCTAAAAAACTTTCCCCAATCAGTAAATATAAACACTAACCATTCAGAGTAATATGGTGAATGGTATAATGATAGCACATCTACAGTCAAAATAATCATAAACCATTCAATAAAATATTTTTTAATGGTATCATAAAATATTAATCCCAATTAATCATAATAATTAACAATATTGTTGAAATAGATTGAAATAATTGTATAAAATCATCTAACAATTCATAAGATAAATACTCTTTTACTTTGAATAGAAGGGTTCTTTTGAAAAAAAATTCATAAAACAAGAAGTTAATTAATTCAGTTTTTTCATAATAAAAAGAGTTATTTTAGAAACATAA
Source organism: Viscum album (assembly GCA_963277665.1). Classification (NCBI taxonomy): domain Eukaryota; kingdom Viridiplantae; phylum Streptophyta; class Magnoliopsida; order Santalales; family Viscaceae; genus Viscum; species Viscum album. The sequence continues at coordinate 373,992,690 of OY728159.1, forward strand.
TGGTGTCTAAAAACATAGTATATATTTCATTTGAAAATATTTAAGAATTAGAGATGTTTCTTTGAAACGAGCTTGTTTATAGGGAAGAATTTTTGAAAGATCCTTTTAAAATATATAACTCCCCATAAAAGAGAAAAAGATTATATTTGGTACACATATATATAAAATTAACATAGAATTAATGAGTATTATATAAGACAAATTAACAATTTCATTGATGGGAGTAGAGAATAAGAGTAACCTGAAAAAAATGGAGGTTCAAGTAGAAAACCATTACCTTATGTCTGAACGTGTTCTGCACTTAACCTTAAATTCTTGTATAATAAAATTAAATCCATTTATTAATTAACTAAAAACGTTCCCTACATGTATTTGATTTATTATATTTTTATTAATTTTATGTATGGGCTTATTGATAATTTATATGATTGAATTTCGTCATTATGGATTGTTCATTTCTTTGTTTTCATGATCAGTTCACTTGTTTAATAGAGTTCATTTAAAATTGGTATAATCCACTAGAATTAAAATTTCCTATTTTTAATGACAATCCAAAAGTGTAAATGTTTATATACATCATCTTGTTATATATTATGTGGATGAATAATTAGATAATACATTTAGTGATAATCGTTTAGATTATTACGATAGTTATTGATTATAAATAGATGATTTTATTTTATCGTTTAGTATTATGTGAATATATTACTTATAGAACATAAAAAAGGGTTATATTATAAATTTTACAATCTATACCAACCATTAGAATGGTTTCATGAACATCTTATTCATTATTTTATTATTTTTCTCAAGACAGGAAATAATGTTGATTATTGTGACCCAAAATAGTAATAAGTGTATGTCAGTTCAAATCAATATCCATTTACATCATCCATGACTCAAACATGATGTTGAAATTCATTTATTTAGCATCTTTCATAAATTATCGAATTTCACTATTCACCAAAAATTCATGTATTTCAGAAAAATCCAAAACATTCACCCTAAAATTTTTCATCATATATAATTCAAAAATGAAATCCATTTTACCAAAAAAAATTATAAATAAGAGAAATTTAATTTTTAAATAAAAACATTATTTATTTGAAAAATACAGATTTTAACTTTAAAACTGATTTTATAATACTTTCAAAAATTAACTGAGGTCACATAAAATTATCCTAAAATTATAGGAAACCAAAAAAAATATTGAGGAATACATTTTATGGAAATTATTTTTATTAATTTATTAATTTAAAATTATAATTAAATATTTATTACTCACAAAAATACCAACACTTAATTATTAATTTTTAAAATATTAACTCTCATTTATATGGTGACTAAATTTTTTTATACTTACATGGGTGACGTTACTATTCATAAGGGTACACAACTATTCATAAGGATAAGTTACTATTCATATGGGTAAGTTACTATTCACCAAAAATGTAAGTTGATTCTATCAGACTCTAAATATCTTACTTATTACAACCATGTATGTCAGTTTTTCAAAATTCAAATCTCAGAAGCGGTAAAATTATGTTCATCGGATAGGTTATAAAAAAGTGTTGTTTCATAGAGACTTAGTGTTTCATGTATTACATTCAATATTAAATTCATCTGTAAAACTTTGGGGTGTTACATTATTCTCTCCTAACAAAAATTTCATCCTTAAAATTTCCAAAATGTTACCTCATAAAAATATTTGGGTGGGTCTCCATCATAAGTTCTTCAGGCTCTAATGTTGCCTCTTCAATTATATGATTTTTTTAAAGTAACATTACCAGCCAAGTTGTTCGATTCCTCAACACATGTTCTTTAGTGTCCAAAATCTGAATAGGATCTTCACATTAAGACATGTCAGGTTCTAATTCTATACATTTATAAGTGAGTACATGTGTTGGGTCTGGCATGTACTTTCTCAATAATGAGACACAGAACACATTGTGTACCTTATAAATGCTAGGTGGCGTTTCCAAATGATAATCCCTAGCTCCAATTCTATCTATAATTTCAAAATGACCAATATACCTAAGACTCAGTTTCCCTTTCTTCCTAAATCTTATAACACCCTTCCATGGAGATACTTTTTAGAAAAGATGATCTCCCACTTGAAATTCAAAATCCTTCCTTTGATTATCAGCATAGATCTTTTACCTATTTTGAGTTTCTTTGATATGTGTTTGAATAGTATTTACCTTCACTGATATTTTCTCCACAAGCTCTAGGTCTACAAGCTTCCTTTCCCCAAATTCATCCCAACTTCTTGGTGTACGACATATCTTTCTGTACTATGCTTCATATGGTTCCATTTGAATACTTGAATGGAAACTATTATTGTATGAATACTCTACCAAGGGTAAATAATGATCCCACATACCTTGAAAATAAATGGAGCATAATTTCAACATGTCTTCTAAAGTTTGTATCATCTTTTATGTCTTCCTGTCAGTTTGAGGATGATAAGCAGTACTCAAATGAAGCTCAGTATCCAATGATTTTTGAAGAATTTCTAGAATTTTAATCTGAATCAAGGATCAAAATTAGACACAATTGAGAGAGGTTATCCATGAATTATCTCAACTTCATTGATATAGAGTTGTTCAAGGATCTCTAGTAGAAAATCCTCCCTTATAGCGACAAAATGTGAAGATTTCGTAAGTCGATAAAAAATTACCCATATTGTATCATTCTTTAATGGAGTTTTGGGAAATCCAGTGACAAAATATATGGTGATTTCATCCCATTTACATGAAAGAATTGGTAAAGTTTGCATGAATCCTTTAGGATGTTGTAATTCAGCCTTCACTTATTGACAGACTAAACATCTTGATACATAATCAGTAATTTCCCGCTTCATGTTGTCCCGTAAAAAATGTTCCTTTAAATCTCTATACATTTTAGTGTTATCATGGTGTATAGAGAAATTTGAGCTATGGGAATCATCTAATAACTTCATTTCCATCTCAGTTATAGAGGAAATACATAGCCTCTTCCCAAATTTTAGAATTCCATCCTCAGGAATGAAGTCACCCAACTTCCCATCATTCACACCTCTAACTTTCTTTTTAAGATTCTCATCATCAGACTGAGAATTTTTCATTCTTTCCAATAAACATGGCTGGGAAAAGAATTGAAATAGTAATGATTTTTCACCCTCTTTGGCAATTCCCATATCCATCATCTTTAGATCTATGTACATAAGAACCTTGTAAATTCTCATTTTGTTTAAAACTTCATGATCCTTTTTATCAATGCATCACCTACCTTATTTTTCTTTCCTAGGAGGTAGTGTATGGAACGATCATAATCCTCGAGTAGCTCGATCCATCACCTTTTCCATAGGTTGAGTTCTGTCTGTGAGAAGATATATTTAAAGCTCTTATGATCTGTATACATCTCACATATTTTTCCATAGAGACATTGTATCCTTATCTTCAGAGAAAATATTACATCTACTAACTCAAGATCATGATTTGGATAGTTCTATTCATTAATTTTTAACTATCTTGATTTATAGGCAATAACTCTTTCATTTACATGAGGACACATCCAAGTCATTTATTTGATGCATCACTATAGATTACAAATCAACCATTTCCTGTTGGTAGATTCGGTATTGGAGAATTCACTAATCTACTCTTTAATTATTTGAAACATTCTTCACATTTTTTTTCTTACGAACTTAACCCCTTAACAAGTAATCTTGGTCAATGGGTTGGGTAAACAAGTGAACTTCTGAACGAAATGCTGATAATAAACTACTAAACTAATAAAACTGCGTACCTCAACTATGTTCGTTGGTGTATGTCATTCTTGAACTACCTTTTTATTTACAGGATCCACTAAAATTCCATCCATAGAGGCAATATGATCCAGAAAAAAAACTTGTTGAAACTAAAATTCACTCTTTCTAAACTTACCATATAATTTGTTTCTTATAAGAGTCTTCAAAATAATGTGCTATTTATTCTCATGGTCTTCATAGATTTTTAAGTATACTAACATATCATTGATAAATACCACAAAAAATTCATCAAGATACTACTTGAAGACTCTATTAATTAGATCCATGAAATCAGAGGGTGTATTAGTCATTCCAAAAGGCATTACTGTAAACTCGTAATGTCTATACCTAGTTTGAAATGGTGTTTTTAGAATATATTCCTTCCTCACATGAAGCTGATGATATCCAGATAGAATTTCAATCTTCAAAAAATACTGGGCTCCATGAATTTGAACAAATAAATCATCAATGCAAGGAAGTGGATACTTGTTCTTTATCATAATAGCATTGATCTCGCTATAGTTAATGCACAAATCCATAGTTATATCCTTCATCTTGACAAAAATAATAGGGGATCCCCATGGAGAAACACTAGGGAGAATAAATCCATCATCACTCAATACCTTTAGTTGTTTATTCATTCCTAATAACTCCACAAGAGTTATTCTATAAGGAGTCTTTAATATAGGTCTTGAACTGGTAATTAAGTCAATAGTGAACTCAACTACCCACTTCGGAGGATGCCCAGGAAAATCCTCTGGAAACACATGAACATATTCTTTCATAATATGTACATACTCAATTTAATGATTCATTTCCTCACTCATAGATATTTAGTTCTCATCCTCCCCAAAAATTTCATTCTGTAGAGCTTCAGGGTGGATCTAGATAAGAATCAAATGATTAGATTTATGTTCTAAAGATAATGGATTCTGCACCATTCTCAAAACTTTTAACCTCCTTCTTCTAGTAATATATTATCATATCATAGTTTGAATGAAAATTCATACCAATAATTGTATCAAAGCCAATCATGGGTATGATGATAAGTTCAGAAACTAAAGTATGTTTGTGTGTCATAAGGTGGGACCAATTAACACATCATTGTCACAATGATACTTCCTTTAAGAGTTTTGATTGATAACACCTTTATTAAATTAAATTAGAAATGTTTAATTTTCTTGGAAAACTGGGAAGATATAAAAGAATTTGATGATCCAGAATCAAATAAATTGTTGGCTAAGTTTGAGGAAATGGTTAATGTACCTGCCACCACATCATTAGTAACTTAAACCTCAGCATTTGGGATTACATACACTTGGCCTTTCTCCCTTGGCCATCTCTAGGGAATGTTTCCTTAATGCTTAGGATAATAATTTCAATAATGTATCGTCTCTTTGAAATTGTATAACTGAACATTAGTGGCTTATTTTCCCCCTTACAATCATGGTATTGGTGGCATTTTCCTCAACATTTGTAACAAACACCCATACCCTTTATAAAAGTACTAGGGTGTTTCTTCCCAAAATTATTAGGGGATGGAAAATCAACCCTTCCCTTCTTCTGATTTTCCATATTTCCTTTTCTAGAGTGTTTAGTATCCCTCTTCTTCTCTTGAATTCCCTTAAAGCCATGAGACTTAGATAATTATTTTTCTATCTTAATAGCACATGAGACTATATCTTCATATGATGAGAAACTTTAGGATACTAGTTCCCTTTAGAGGTATAGTTTTAAACCATCAAATAATCGATCAATCCATATCCTAGGATTACGTATTTATTCTACAGCATGCCTTGCCAACCTTGTGAAGTTAGCTTCATACTGTGCAACATTCTCATCCCCTTTTTTCTTTAGATCCAGAAACTACTTTTCCATATCCGCCTTTTTTCATGAGGAAAGTGTTTTCTGAAAATATTTCCTTAAAATCCCTCCATTAAATATTTTCAATCTCTTCCTCATCCTTTTTGTTTTTAAATTAGTGACCATCATTGATCAGCATCTCCTGATAAACAATAAATTACCATGACAACCTTCTCTCTTTGGTTACTTCCCAAACAAGAAATATCTTCCCTAAGGAACTTATTCACTACTTTGCTAGGAATGGGTTTACAGTCCCATTAAATGATGGAGTTTGTTGTCTCATAAAGAGGTCTAACATTTCTCCTCCAAGTTTTGGTTCAGGGTTCTCCATACGGGTAAGGTTATTATTCATAACCTAAGTTAACAGTCCCAATATAGTTATAAGTTTCTCAGCACCAGTTACAGCTCCAGAACCAACATCATTATCTTGCATAGGGGGAAAATCCCTAAATGGGATACACATGTTCGTTCAGTGTCTATTCCTTCCACTAGGTTCCATTTCTAAATAATGATATACATTAAATTAGGTTATGAATCATTATGTATAATGTTGAACTAACAAAACACTTAACATAAATTTAAATTTTATGCATGTCTAATATCATAATAATAAAAATGTTTACTTTGAGGAAATATTTATATTTAAATACTTATTAATGGTTTATAAGGAAAATGCAAAGTATCTAAGCATATCTCTTAGGAGTGTCAAACCAGGTGCGCAGTAAGCCCAGTTGTCATGTACCCGGTTACCCCGAGTCAAGCCTAGAACTCCATGTCGGAGTTGTTACTTCTAGGTACATCTATTACAGAACCACATCCACTTATAGTATCCAGATAGGGATTTATTTTCTAAGAAAATATACATAATATATACCTTACAAAAATTCTAGTATGTTCATGTATTCTTATCCTCAAAGTATATATTAGAGTTTTGTTCCATAATCTACGTTTTCTAAATCTAGTTTCTATGGATTATACTAAACTTCATGTGATACCAATTGTAAGGACCCAACCCCAGTTTCCTAGAGCCAGTGGATTATTTTATTACATTGGAATATAAACAAGGAATTTGTATCTTCAAGGAATGAATAGTTTAGTATATTTGGAAAACAATATGCATACATAAGTTAAACATTACAACTTGAAAGAAAATACAACATATCAACTTATTTTGAATCATACATAAAATCCTAGATTATCCCTTGAAAGTCCTTCATAATATAATTCTTCACGACCTAGGAAAAATAAAACATAAGAAAAAGGTGAGATAAAATGCTCACTAATGGTAAACAATATAGCAGGAGTAATCATTAACATTAACACTAGGCATGATGAATAACTAAAAACACATGCCTTTAAAAAATAAACATGGGCATAATATGGTAGGAATAAAAACTAATAATGCCTTAAAATATAACCATGGATATTATAATAGTCTAATAATCACATGGAATATATATATCTAGTTTCATAATGAGGGAATTCATAATGTCAAAAATCATAATCATTTTGTAAAGGCCTCATGCCAATACCATACATAAATAGGTAAAAACCAAAACTAGTTTGCCTCATGAGACCTACCGATGCATTGAGGGGATATAGCGGGCCCCACAAATCACTTACTAAGTCCAATTAATTACTCATATAAAAGGGAAGAAAAATAATAAATATATACATTCATATTGAAACTAACATATGAAATATAAATAACTTTCCCCAATTAGTAAACATAAACAATAACCATTCAGAGTAATATTGTAAATGGTAAGATAGCACATCCATAGTCAAACTAATTGTAAACAATTTAATAAAATATGGTGGATGAGATCATAAAATATTAATCCCAATTAATCATAATAATAAAAAATATTTTTGAAATATATGGAAATACTCTTATAAAATCATCGAGTAATTCTTAATATAAATACTCTTTTACTTTGAAAAGAATAGTTCTTATGAAAAAATATTTTTATAAAACCAGAAGTGAATAAATATATTTTTTCCATAATAAAATAATTTATTTTAGAAAAATAATAGTGACTAAAAACATATTATATAGGTCATTTGAAAATATGAAATAATTCGAGAAGTTCATTTGAAATGGACTTGTTTATCGGGAAGAATTTTTTAAATATCCTTTTAAAACATGTAAATCCCCATAAAAAATAAGGATTATATTTGGTACACATATATAGAAAATTCACATAAAATTAATGAGTATTACATATTAAAAATTAATAATTTCATTGAGGTACGTAGAGAATAAGAGTAACCCGAAAGAAAAATGAGGCTCGGGTAGAAAACCCTTACGTTATGTTTGAATGTGTTCTGGATTTGACATTAACTTCCTGGATAATCAAATTAAATCCATTAATTAGTTAATTAATTAATAACCTTATCTACATGTATTTTATTCATTATAGTTTTATTAAGTTCATTTATTCCCTTATTGATAAGTTATATGATTGAATATTGTTGTTCCGGAGTGTTCGTTTCCTTGATTTCATGATCGGTTCGCTTGATTATAAGTAATAAAGTTCATTTATAATTGGTATAATCCTATAGAATTAGAATTTCTGGTTGTTAATGAGAATACATAGTTTCAAATGGTTATATATATCATTCCGTTACATATTATGAGGTTGGATCATTAGATAATACATTTAGTGATAATCGTTTAGATTATTACGGCGGTTATTGATCATAACGAACTCGTTTTCTTTTACCATTTAGTATTATGTAAATATGATAATTCCAAAACATAGAAAGGGTTATATTATAAATTTTAAAATATGTATAAAACTTAAAATGGTATCATGAACATATTTTAAGAACAAATTAAAGAACAAAACTTCGTCGTCCACAAAGGTTGTTAATCGGAATTTCCTAGATGATGATTTCATTTTTAAAATAAAAGAGAGAGAGAGAGAGAGAGAGTAAGAAGATTGATAATGGTTATTACATTAACATGATATAATTATAGTATATTAATGATATTGGAGTTATCATGATCATTTTGAAAGAGGATGTGAGGATATAATAATAAAATAAAATAAAATTTAGTGAAATTAAATGAAAAAAGAATAGGGTTTACCTCTTGAAATAACCTCCTTGAGAACCTCTTTAAGGGAAAGGTTTTTGGTATTTTAAAAAGACCAAGGACTCCTAGATATGGGGAGGTAATATATAAGAGTATTTTATATGAACTTTGAGAATTTTAAAGGCTTATAGGAGTTAAGATAAGAGGGAGTGAGTGTGGCTTTTATAGTGGAGGAGATGGGTGGTTTTTGAATATCTTATTCATTATTTTATTATTTTGATAAAAAAAGAAATAGTGTTTATTATTGTGAAAAAAATAGTAATAAGTGCATTTGAGTTCACACCAATGACCATTTACACCATCCATGACTCAATCATGATGCATAAATTCATTTATTTAGCGTATTTCATAAATTATTGAATATCACTATTCACAAAAAATTCAAGTATTTTCGAAAAATCCCAAAAATTCACCCTTGCAATTTTTCAAAATTTAGAATTCAAAAATTAACTCCATATTATCAAAATAATTTTCTAAATAAGTGAAATTTAATTTTTAAATGAAATCATTATTTACTTGAAAAATATAGATTTTAAATCTAAAACTAATTTTATAATACTTTCAAAAATTAACGGAGGTATCAATAAATTATCCTAAAATGATAGGAAAAAATATATTAATTTAGGAATAAATTTTATTAAAATTAATTTTATTAATTTATTAATTTAAAATTGTAATTAAATATTTATTACTCACAAAAATACCAATACTTAATTATTAATTTTTAAAATATTCACTCTCATTTATATGGTGCCTAAATTTTATTTATACTTACATAGGTGAGGTTACTATTCATAATGTTCTATTACTATTCATAAGGGTAAGTACTATTCACCAAAAATGTAAGTTGATCCTATCAGACTCTAAATATCTTACTAATCGCAATCATGTATGTCAATTTTTCAAAATTCAAATCTCAAAAGAGGAAAAATTATGTTCACTGGCTAGGTCATAACAAAGTGTTGTTTTATAGAGACTTAGTGTTTCATGCATTACATTCTATATTAAATTCATTTTTAAAACCATAGGGTGTTACAATACGAGTCTAGTGTAGAGTCTCTATAGCTTTATCCCCTACAGATGATCAAATCGAGGGGGTTCTATATTTGATCACCATATGCTCACCAACCTTCAAATATGGACTCAACTTCACTACGAGAGGTGTTAGATCTTTTAGAAGACATTCCTTCTTCTATATCTATGTTTAAGTTAATTAAGGATTAATGTTATCAATTTTACCCCATTTAAATGAAAATTTTAAGAGAAAAGGTGGGTGCATGTCCTCTGATTAGGTTGATTGAGTTGAAAATATTCTAAGTGTTTAGGTAAAGATAGTTACTAGGTCTAGTACTCAAAATATTCAAGAGAGTCGAGAATTTTTTTTGGATAATGAATGTGACTTGTGCATAATTATTTTTTGAAGGTAATTATTCATAATTTCATTCCTAAAATGGAAGATCAAGGGGTTAGGTGCCTCCTCCAAGGGTGGGAAACTTGTTAAATAATCAATGGTTGAAAATGTTACATTGGTTTCTTCACTTTATCATAATAAAAATTATTATTTCCTTCCTGAATTTTCAAAGAGTATTCATTTTCCTATCGTCCTGCATATTTACTCTATAGATACATACATTTGGGCTCTCTAGGGGAACTAGATTGAATTTTACTTTGTCAACTCTTCCTCTTAACACATTATTTAGATGTTATCTATTTCTAATACTCATCTCTTCCTATACTTTATTTATGAAAAACGCGATCTGGTATGTAAGATGGATTATAGAAATCTATTTTTCACTTTGATTTTGGATCTCTCCCTTTCCTAGTGGGTGAGGAGTTTAATTCCATCATAGATCAGATTTAAAATAAAGGATAAATTTTGTAACATCCCACCCCTCTTCATTAGCTTGAGTCAAGGATGAATTGAAACTTGGCCTTAGGCGACATCCCCATGATTCTAAAGTCTATAAATAAATGCTAAGGGATTTACTTATAATTGAGGGATAATTTTACCTTTGAAAATAAACAACCACAGCCAGGATAACCATAATAAAAAACCACTAAATTATTCATGATAAAAATTTAAAACAACTCAAGTAATACTAATTTATTTCAAAGACACACTACACCAGATTACCAAAGTGGAAGACTATGGACACCAAAGTATAAAGTAGAAGAAAAAACCAAAAAAACTAAAAGACTCCAAATACATGACTCTAAAACTCCAAACATGCTCCCTGATCCAACTCTATGAAACAACCCAAGTATCACAAATCACCACTAAAGAAAAGTGATGTTTTACCTTTACCTGCATCCTGATAAACAATATCTACAAAAGAACCAAAGTGTCAAAGAAGTGGTGAGTAATGGAACTCAGTAAGATTTACCCAAATGACTTCCCAACTCACGCCACTAAGATAGAACATGTTATCACAATTATATAAAACAATTTATATAAAATAATTTAAAATATTTCAAATCATAATATAAAACAATTTTCATACCAAAATAGGTTCTAAGGAAAGAAACCAAATAACTCTTTAAACCATTTCATATATCCTTTTTCGCATACCTATTCCATGATCTACATGCACTCATACACATTCATGCTTCCTTGATAGTTCCATACTCATGATTGGGCACTCATCCATCAAATAATTCATCACAAAGTGTTCAATCTTTTTACGTCCCAATGACACACTCCCCTTATCCAAAGTCACATCCCTTTTGTACCCCAATGGTACACTCCCCTTATTCAGGGTCACATTGAAAGCATGAAATCACACAAACCCATGTATGCCAAAACAATTTTTAAAAAAACCATTTCAATCCATTTCAATAAAACCATTATTCTATTGAAAACAGTTCAAAAAAACATTTCCATAAATCTTACAAAGCCATATTTTAAAATTTACATTTTAAAATCATGAAAACCAGGCAGCTATACAAAAAAATTCAACAAATCCACAAATCCAAAAACCATCACTTAAGAAGGTTTATACCATGATTTTCACACAAATTTCATAATAAATTTCAATCAATTAGACCAATTTGAAACTAAGACTTCAATTTATAATAAGAGGATTCGAGATTGAAGCCACCTACCTCAGAAGTTATGGTGGCAATGAATAACGACACTAATTATTCAATAAAATCAGGTTAAGTCTCCAAAAACCCTCCTTATATCTCTTTACATAACATATACATAGCCATATCTCAACATTATTAGAACCAAACATCTTGGATATATCCCCAATAAAATAGATCTAGGATTTAGATAGAGGAAAGGAAATTATATCTCAGAAAAACTACCACCGAAAAAGACTTGCCAAGGAAATCAGGCTTCAGTGCACCAAGAAAAGCCTTTAGATAGCTTCTAGTTAAAAGGGGAGAGACTCTATAACCTTTGGTAGAAAGAAAAGTCAAATTAGGGTCAAAATAGAGGGAAAACGAGAGGCTTAGATGTAAAAACAAGTGATATGAAATTTTTTGAGGATCACACTTTTAAATTGTGCATGGTTAGTCAAATACTTTGGAAAACCATGTGCTAACAATGCGCTAGACTCTATATCAAGGAGAACCTCACATTTTTTGCCTACATGGTTTGATAAACTGTGCTCCAATTGTGCAGAAACCCACTTCCTCACATTGCATAGTTATTTCTTGGTAGGCGTATGGTCTTTCCATACTATGTTCCTAACCATGCACCTACCTAGAAACCATTGCTTCACCTTGAACGGCCTCTTATAAGAGTTTCACAGTTTCTACTAACTGTGTTCAAACTATTCACCTTTATAAAATCTCTAAATACATTCCAAAATTCTTTCATACCCTTCCAAAATCAACCCCAAAAACATTACATACTTAAAATATATAAATAAATGGTTACTTACTTAAAACCAGGGGGTTCTAAAAAAATTATTTTTCTAAAAAAACCATAGAAGACTTTTAATAACTTACTTGAATCTAATTAGATTCTTGAATTGGGATTCATAGGGGATTTATTTATATGGTGCAACAACCGAAAATAGGTGAGGTATAAAAGAGTGTGCTTAAACAATTTTTTTAACCTCTAAGGCATTAATATGTTTCCTAATTTTTAGTTCATACATATCCCTAGGATATATTGGATCTTAACCCTCTCTTGGTGAATTTTGGGGATATTTTTTTTATAAAATAAATGGTTTAGTTTTTTTTCAGATCTAGGAAAATAATTTGGTCTTTTGATCAATTGTTGATTTAGCTTAAAATTTGATTACGAAGTGACCACTAGGGTTTGTAATTAAATAAAATATTAAATCTCTTAAATTAGTTCCTTATGAATGTGACTCCATGTAGGATAAATATACGGAAAAAGTTCTATATATTAATAAGAATATTCAAGATTTGGACATGCAGATTCAAATGCAATGGGATGGTTTTTTTCTTTTTTTTGATTAAAGAAACAAATCCTCCTCCCCTAGAAAAATGAGGAATAATACCATTCAAGAGACAAATACAAAGATTTATAAATTTGGTAAGGAGACCATAACATTATGTATTTTAATAAATTTTTTAATTAAAGGAAATGGTATGGTATATTTAAAATCCAAAGGATAGATGATTCCTTCACTAGTAATATTAAAGAGTTAGGGTCCATGATAATGGAATATTTTTCATCCTTTCTTTCTACCAAAGGGGATGTCCCTATTCTTTATTAACTCTAGGGTAGTCATATTTTTTTAATACCATCCATTATTTCATTAATAATTTTCATAATTATAGGATTATGGATTTACTATCAGAGAAATAATTTTTACAAGTAATTATGTGTTTGGGAAATGGGTGCTCCCCTAAACTACATGGTTTTCTTGGAAGTTTATATCAATTTAATTGGAAAATAAAAAAGTTTTAAAATCTCATGGATTTTTATGAATTATTTAACGGAGTTCACTTGCTGAGTTTTCTTACTTTTATAATATTTAATTCCTATTATTAAATGAAACTTATACTATTAAACTATGTACATGATTCTCATTTATTGGCTATTGAGTCTCATTACCCAACTCATATGATAAGAAAAACACAGTTCTATCATAGGTAGACATATCCAAAGAGTAGTGGAAATTTCCCAAAAAAATGATGCTAGATTCTGATTATAAGGAGCATGGGGGAAACAATATGATTAGAGTTTATGTAGAAAAGGGATTTTTATAAGATTAAATGGGGATTTGTTCTTATATTTATTCAAAAGTTTGGTTTATCATAAGTTTATTGTTATATTTTTTTTATTTTCTTCTCATCACCTTGATTCTCAATTTATCTTATGTAAAAAAGGTTTGGTTTCTTCAAATACATTATAGGTATCCATCAATTTGACCAGTTTTTCGGAAGTATATTCATTCTTACTCAAGATTATTTTAATAGGAATGTCAAACATATTGTAGGGAAAGGGAGTATTGAACTATTTAAAGGTAAGTTTATAAATCTAGGTATCTCTCACCTTCAATTTGAGAATGACTTTTTTGTGTTCTTGAATGAGAAAAATAGGTCATTGAAATGTTTATAAGACTTTATTTCCATGTATATTGGTTTTAGTGTGAAGAAAACCAATGCTGAAAATAGTATCTTGCTATTCTCTCTTAGATTATCTGATAGGAAGGTTTCCCAGTTAAAACTTTGGCATGATTTCCATAAAAAAATTCCGTTTGAGTACCTCAATGATCCTCTAATTCATGATCACATCCTCATTAATCATTTTAATACCTTGATCAACAATATGTCTTCTCTTAGTAGGAATTATAAAACTAATTTCTCTATTTTTATGGTAACATAAATTTGATTTAGATCATTCTGTTATCTATTCCCATTTAGATTATATAAATGTTTCATATTCCTAATATAGTGATTATATCATTAGATATTGATAGAGTTAATATTTTAATTATTTTTCATGTGTGTTTTAATGATTTAATCCCTTCTAATTAATCAATTTTGTCTGATTTGAATCATTTTAATGTTTTTGGTGAATTTTGGGCTTAATTGTGAAAATTAGTTAATTCTAAAAATTTATCAATTTTTTGGATCTTTTGTATTTAGAGAATATATTTTACAATTTTGATCCAAATTGAGTGAATTATTATTTTTAATATTTATTTATTCATGGGATTCATGTTTTTCTTCTAGACCTATACCTAATCTGACATATAATGGACCATTAAAATAAATCAAGTGGAAAAGGTTTTATTGGAAATAGAATGGAACCCCACATTAGTTGTTAAAACATATCTCGGCCTACATAACTCCAAATGATGTGATTCAAGATTTCCTAGAAATAGAACTCACATAAGAATCTTTATAGTAAACTTTATGAAGAAATTAGGTCATGAATTCATCTATTTAATTTGAAAAAGTGAATGGAGTTGAGAAGTATCCTCGGGAATAAAAAGTATTCATCATTAATTTGAGAATAACTTTTTTTACACTTGTCAAAATCCATTGAGATTTTCTAGGAACATGAAAAAATGATAGGGGAATGGGTTTTAAGAAGAAAGATTCTTGATATTCAGCCATTTATTATGAGAAATGGACTCAATATTTAAGAGGATTGAATCTGGAGGAAAACTTTTCCACCCCTCAAGTCTATAAATATGAGTTTTCACTTCCATTCAAAGTTGTTAAAGAAGGTGAAAGAGGGTTTTTTCTGGAGGATTGGAGTCTTGAATTTATGTGTATTTGCTTTTTTTTATTATTATTCTCTCTTCTTCCACTTTCAACTCTCTTAACTTTCACATAGAGGGTAAATTTTTTTAGTTATCGGGGAAGGCAGAGTTTCAATTTTGTAATGTCGGAGTCTTATAATTTAAAGAAAAAATCTATTTTTCTATTAAATGATTTCTATTTTTAGTGACTACCAATTTTTTTAATGTGGTAGTGTTTTAGTTTTGGAGCATATTCATTATTAATATATTTGGTTGAAGAACTTTAAACTCCCTCCGCATAGTGCAATTCATCTCTATTGAGAAGATTTTATTAGGTGGTGAGTGTATAGCGATCATTGGTATGTGTGTAGAAATAATGAATTATTTCTATATTTATAAGGATAAAAAACTTCTGATCGGGACTTTCCTTAGTTGTTTGTGAATTTTTTATTAACTTCCATACACATAGGAGTGATTTTCATTGCTTCCTTCAACCAAGGATGATTTACAACTTAATCAATGATCCTTTTATTTATCATTCAATAGAAAGATATGGGGAATAATATTTATGACTATAACGACATTGAAAAAGGTGATTCTACCCTAACTTCATCACTCTCTTCATCCATTAGTGTTCAATCTTTATTTTCAACAACTGTATTTCTCTTTAAACTCAATCAACTTCAAAAACAATCTCAATTGTTTCTCAAATTTTAATGTGATGGATTGATTGTTGTGCACTTTTCTATGGAGAAATCCTAGGTTAACCACTTTATTGCATTTTATATTAGTAAATATTTTTTTTCACACCCCATGGCAGGAACTTGTCAAAAATTGGAATCGTTGCCGAGGAAGTTTTCTAACAGTCTAATTCTAACATTTTGTAAATATTTTATTTTCTTTAATTTAAAGAAAACTAAAAAAAATTCCAAAATGTATGCCAAATGTAATTATTATTCTTAGATTTATAAATCACTGGTGTAATAAGAAATAGTATATAATGATGATATGGCCCTGTTACAAAATTCTTATAAACTCATTTTTTTGGCCAAGAAAATGTTGAATGGTCATGTCATAGGTCTCTCACTTCCAGAACAGATGGACATGGTTAATCAAGTAAAAACTGATTATTAAAGATTGAAGTTAAAGGAGGAATTTTTATTTAATGAGGGATCTCAACCTGAACCAAAATCCAAACTCATGGTTGAAGTGATTTCCCTAATCATCTTTCAAATAGAGGAGTCTGAACATACACCTCCATATACTACCACTCTAATACAAGAGGAACTTCCCACTAAATAATGAATTTAAGCTAGTCCAATAAAGGGAGATGATCGTTTCTTGAACTCATTATCTTATAATTTTATTTAATCTGAATTGAGTATTACCTAACCTTTTTTAAAAAAATTAGAATCTTCTAACTCTTTTTCTAACTTTAAAGAATATAATGAATGTGATTATACACCTTAATAGGAATATATAAATCTCCCTAAAATTTTTGAACATTCATTAGACGGAGTTTGAGAGGAGATCCAAGTGGCTTTTCCTAAGGAAAAAGAGACACAAGATGCTAACTTTGAATAGAAAGAATTTGATATTGATTCTTCATGCTTTAATTTTGTTCAAATATAATTACACTCTGACATTACCTTTGATTATTCCATTGATACAACATACCTTGAGAAATCACTCAAGAATGAATAAGAAGTTGTGCAAGTGGAAACCAAGAAAGAGAAGGACTCATTCTTTTTCCTTCTCTGAATACGAAAGTTGTATCATATTTTCCTAAGGGTGGATTTGGTGTACTATACCCATGGAGTCTTAAACAAAAAGTAATAAGTGTAATATTTAATGAATAAATTTTGTTGGTTTAGCTAAAAAAAGTCCATCCACCATCAGATTGGGGATAACAAACTGAAACTTTCTATCCGGAGGTATTCAAAACCCAAGCCCCACTTGGGAGATTAACTCAAGATATACCCTTATTTTCTCATTTTATTTCTATTTTTATTTTATTTTAATTAATTTATTATCTTTTATTTTTTGAAGTAGGTTTTCAGTGTGCAACACTTAGGATCTTAACTCAACATTGCACTACCAATAAGTCAGGTTATACCTCTAATTTACACTTAATTTCTTGTTTTGATTCAATAAAAAATCTACTTACATGTTAAATCCACTTTAATTAATTGAGGATGATAAATAATTTAAGTGCGGGGAATTTAACCTATATAGTTTTCGATTCCAATTTTTTATTATTATTCTATTTTACAAAAAAAAACTGTGATTTTCAAATTTTTGTGTTTCTTTTTCAATTTTTGTGCGTTTTTAAAACTTTTGAGCATAAATGGTTATCATTTCCATTTTTGAAACCCACATTAATGAGTGAACCAATTAATTCCATGAAATTAATCTTTAATGAATGTTGAAAATGATTTTTTTTCAAGTTCTAATATTTGGGGATTTCATGAAAAGTACTCTAATTTTTGAATCCCATGCTACATTTCATTGTCATTATCTTTGAAAACACTTTCCTGTGAGGCTTATAAAACATTTTTTTCATATTCTTTTCATTCACCTCACTTCTTGAGAGAACCAAACCATTATTTTTTAACCATAATTTTATTTATATCTATTGAAACTTGAGGATTTTAGGTACTTGTGTTTTAAATGATTGATGCATTTATTTAGTTTTAAATCCCTCCTTTTCAAGAGAATCCTTTTAATTATGGCCTCCCTTGTGAATTTAAACCTTTTATTCATTATAATTAATGAATATCCTTTTAGGTTATCCACATTACATGTAAATTTACTCTATCCAATCAATTCTCGAAGTGAAATTATATGATCTGGTTGAACTTGAGTGTGGGGGGGGGGGGGGAGTTGTCTTATGTTATGCTACCTTATTTGGTGAAACTTTGGGTGGGAAATAAAATGCTGAATACATGTGTTTTCTGCTGAAAAAAATCTTTTTTTTGAAATTTGTGCCTTTTCTTAAGCTTTCATGATAAGTAATGTTGTGTCTTTCTGGAGCATCAAATGGAGAAAGAAAGTTATACATATTCTGGAGCTTTCAAGAAAAACCATTTTTGAGAACATTATAATGTTTTATAGTAAAAATATGGATGGTGTTCACTTTACTTGAGTTTTCATGATGATGGGTCTTATTTTTGACTAAGGGGAGTGAGAAAGAGACCATACTTGAGTGAAAATTAGAATCTTGTAATTTTTCTTCAAAAAGAGCCAAGCCCTTCTCATTCAGACTTAGAATTTTTAATATCTAAATCATACCAATCAGAATCCATAGAAAAACAGTTCAAAGTCCTCGTCATAAATACATGTCCTTCACTAACATAGTGTGTATATATAGAAATTTATCAAGGCTATAGTGATTCTTGTATTGGTTTGGATGAGAAAATCTTTGTTGAAAATTAATATTTGTGAGATGAGATAAAATTCATGTGAGGTAGAAGTATTATATGCATGGGAGGAGAAATGAAGAAGAAAAATATTGAATTATATAAATGTAGAACTTAGAATAATGGTTGTTGATGAGCCATTATATCTTTTGTTTCTTGGTATAGAATTGGTGGATCTCATGGGCATGTGTTTGGAATTTGAATTGATTTGAATTGGTTGTTGACTTGTCCAGGAGTCTAAGTGATAAATGTGGGGGAATTGATAGATTTAATATTTTCATTATTTTTCATGAGTTTTTTAATGATTTAATCCTTACCAATTAATCAATTTGTGCTGATTTGAAACATTTTAATATTTTTGGTGAATTTTGGGCTTAATTGGGAAAATTGGTTAATTATAGAAATTTATCAATTTTATGGATCTTATGTATTTCAAAAATATATTTTACATTTTTGATAAAAATTGAGTTATTCATTATTTTTAAGATTTATTTGTTTGTGGGATTCAATTTTTTCTTATAGACCTATACCCAATTTGACACACAATGGCGCAGATAAATAAATCAAGTGGAAAATGTTTGTTGGTCAATAGAATAGACCCCACATCAGTTATTAAACCATATCTCATCCTACATAACTCTAAATGAAGTCTGAGATATTCATCTACATAATAAACATCATGAATAAATTTGGTCATTAAGGCATTTATTTCATGATCTAAAGTGGAGGGAGTTGAGAAGTCTCCTTGAAAAAAAAAGCATTCATCATTAATTTGAGCATAACGTTTTGGAAACTTTTCCAACCATTGAGATTTTGTGGGCTCATGAGAAAGAAATAGTATAAAAGTTTTTAAGAATAAAAATTCCCTAGATTCAACCATTTATCATATGAAAGTGACTCAATCTTTTGGAACATTTAATATGGAGGAAAAATTTTCCACCCCTCAAGCCTATAAATCTGAGTGTTCACTTCCATTAAAAGTCTTTAAATAAGGTGATATGGGTGATGTAATGAATTATTGGAGTATTTAATTGTTGTTTATTTTCTATTTTCTTGTTTATTAGTTTCATTATCTATCTTCATTCACTTTCAACTCTCTTACCCTTCACATGGAGGGGTAAAGCTGTTGAGTGATAGGGGAAGGGGGGGTTTCACTTTTATAATGTTGGAGCCTTGCAATTTAAAATAAAACCCTCTTTTTATATTGAACGATTTCTATTTTTAGTGGATTCAAATTTTCTTAATGTGATCTTGTTTTGGGTTTTGTGAGTATTCATTGTTAATTTCTTTGGTTGAATAACTTTAAACTCCATCTACCTAGTGTAGTTTGTCTCGATCGAGTAGATTGTATTAGGTGGTGAGTGTATAGAGACTGTTCACATCTGTATTGAACTAGTGAATAATTTATAGATTTATAAGGATAAAAAAATTCTAGTTGGAACATTCCTTAGTTTTTTGGGAATTTTTTATAAACTTCCATGCACATAGGAGTGGTTTCCATTAATTCATTCAACGAAGGCTGATTGACAACTCGATCGATGAGTCTTTAATTTATGATTCAATACTAAGAGAGAGGGAATTATATTTATAAAAATTTTGATATAGAAAAAGGTGATCCTACCCTAACCCCATCACTCTCTTCAACCATTAGTTTTCAAATATCATTTTCAATTGCTTTCTTTCTTTTTCAAAATCAAACAATTTAAAAAACAATCTCATTTCTTTCTCAAATTTTAAGATGGTATATTGATTATTGTGAGCTCCCCTCTGGGAAAATCCTAGGTTAACCACTTTATTTAATTTTAACTTAGGAAACATTTGTTTTTTCACACCCCATGATAGACACATTTCATATATAATTTTTTACATATTTCTTTTGTGAATCTCATTTTGATTGTAATCTTCACTAGGTAAGTTGGAAGACGTTGTATTTGACACTAGAGGAGGAAGACCATAATCTTACTAGACTCTAGGATACCTTATTGGATTCTCATGTAAAATTTTAAAGTGAAATAATTTAGGGTAATAATATCTACGTAAATTATATATACGGTAAGAATTGGAACCCTCTGGATATTTTTCTTAAGAATGTTATTCCAATACTAAACTTATTTGGAAGTGGGTTGTTGGGATCCTTCTAGTTATGCTAATAAATTCAAGATTAATTGTGATTAAAGGTGAGTGAAATATCTATAATAATAATAATTTTGAATAATAATTTTATTTTTTGGGATTCCCTACTCTAAATATGGACATACATCATGGATGCATAAAGACTTCTAGGATGCATTGCTGGATTTTTCTCAAAGGTGGTATGTGAATGATATTATCTTATCAAATGACTCGGAAAAAAATAATTTATTATGTTTTCATATCTAGGTTAATCACCACAACTAATTTTCATCATCACAATCATGTTTCTCATTTTTGGGTTTGATGGGGTGATGTTTTTTAGAGTAATTCTATACTGAATAAGTTTTAATTTCTGATTTTTAATTTATGGATCAGAGGTTATCACAGTTTTCAAATTATAATCTATATTTCCTAAATCTCTCTAGATAGTGTCTATCAGGTTTGATTAATAGGGAATTTGGATGATATGATCTTAGATATATATTTAATGACCTAATATATTGAAAACAAAGACTAATAATTGTAGAAAATGGATATGAATAGTGTTTGAGGATGAAATAAAGATGATAGATGAAATGTGAGTTAAGTGTTAATGAAATTAAACCTAATATATGTTAATGATTATGATCATCCTTAAGGATAACAAGGATAAATTAGATAACAAATAATGATGAAATGGTGATGCTCATGAAAATATGAATTCAACAAAATATGAAAACTAAATAGTAATTATCAAAATGAACTATCATTCATATGTGAATGATAATTCAAAAAGTTCGATGATCCAATATATCAATTATAAACCATATAAAATAGTTCATAACAATCTAAAAATTACTTTTTATTAATCGAAACATCAAGTAAAATCAAACATGTAATGGAAGAAACATTCTAAGTTGATTGAGTAAAAAATATGAAGAGGAAAATAGAGCATGAAATTATTAATCAAGAAATCCAACTAAATTCCTCCAAAAAATTATACACAGTGCATGTACACAAAAATTGAAAACAAATTACGTTCATAAAAATAGAGAATCAAATGAATAATAAGGAGAGGTAGAGATTTTTATCTATCGAGTTTAAGTCAATATCCATTCATATTTTCTATGATTTCTACTTATGTTGAAGATATGGATCATGATCAGAAATAATATCCTAATCTCAACTCCAAAGTTATGATTTTAGTTCCCAAATGTTTTTTTAGTTAGTCTCCTTCTCTCCTGGATCTCCTCGGTAGGATTTTCATATATTTCTTGACTCAAATATATAAAAACCGTCTTAACTTTGATCTTTTATTCCACATCATCCTAATGTAATATTGTTATGACTTAAATTATTGAACTTGGGTATATTTCTAGACTCAAAAGAATTTTGGTAGTTATCGAAAAATCCCAGAAAATTCACTCAAATTTTACCTATCTGTATGTTCAAAAAGTTATCATTAACCTTATGTAGGATCTTGGACCAGGATGAAGCCACATCTTCATGGGTAATTACCTTTATGAAAAAATATAAACCTTTACAGAACATGTTCATCACTATTTCATAGCCATTGAAACCCTTACACAGGCTCCCATACCACCACTATGCGAGTGAACTTCAACATTTACATAGGATGGATAAAGGCAAGGCCACCTTTACGCAATAATGTTATAACCCTTATGTGGGATTCTCACACCCAAAGCTTGACCTCCTTCAAATTCAACCAACATGAGTCATATACTATCTTTGTAATGACCCATAATTTTTAAATGATATTTTTTCCTTAGAAAATGTGTGTTATATTATATTACATACAAAAACCCATACATATTTAATAATGATCAATACATTAGTTAGATAAGAAACCAATTAAAACATCAATCATTACAATAGAATGTCCAAAATGTGAAAATATGGATAGCTCCGATTTGTTAGAATCATCACCCCCACGACCAACACGACATAAATAAAACAAAATATTAGTAAACCAATCAGCATCTTATAAAATGAAAATATATAACCTTGGTAGAAATTGTAGTGAATATTGAATGAAATAATGAAGTGGTATTTATAAAGTATAATGTAAAATGTGACCATCATGATTTAACCACTTTAGGACTATTGGTCAAATATGATCATTGGTCAATATAATCGTTGGACTATTTGACAATTGGGAACTATACCCTTTGGTAATAACTCTAATGTTATAATTAGTGTTTATAAGTAGTAATAACAAAGTATAATTAATTAATAAAGGATAATAGATGACCTCACCTGGTAGAGTCATGTCATATAAAGCCCATTTGTCTGAACTTTGGAGGGAGGTAGCATCACTGGGGTTCACTCTTGACCAATCTCAAGTTAAGCTTTAACAACTGAATCTAGAATGAAACATCCTATGGGATAATTTCAAGTTAGTGTAAATTACTACTCGATCGATTTTAACCGAGCCACCCCATGAATCTATCACCATCACATATCTTTCCCTTAGGTCATATGTGGGTGTTATAATGGATGAAGTGTCCATACCTTAGTTACTTAATTTTTAATTCCTTTGTATAAATAAAATTTTTATTATATCAATTCTATTTTTAGAATAGTTTTGCTTAAAAAATTTATGTTTAATTGAGGTGAATTTGATACATTCATTTTTAAAACACAAATTGTAATTTTCAGAAAAGATATAAAATTTTATAATAAACTAGGGTACTCTGATAAATATTTATTTTAATGAAATAGTATTTTAAAAATAGTATTATTTAAATATAAATGATAAAATAATTTTATTATGTCTTGGGGAATTTTGAAGTGTCATAAATTTGATTGAGGCTTATAAACCACTATTTTGTTAATAAATAAGAATTTTTATATTTAAAATTTAAAATTATCATATTTAGAGCATTATTCTAATAAAATAAACATCATATCTGAAATCATCACGTTGAAATTAGGTTAGTGTGAATTTATGAGAGTTTTTGAAAATACTTTATTTTTTTGTGAATGGTAAAAATACCGTTTTGGGTTTTTGGTATGATTAATAAATTCATAATTAGTTCATAATGATTTAATAATTAATTAACCAAAATACACAAACTAAAATATTTTATTTATTAAAATTAAGTATTTTAATGTGTTTTAATCAATTTACAAAACCTGTAAGTGGCCCTCCAAAGTCTAAAATTGAAAGTTTGATTTTACAAACATTACTTTGTGGAAACATTAATTTTCCATGTCAAAATAAGTAATAAAAAATTATGCTTGGTTATTTTGGGTTTAAATAAATTAAAATGTGACCCAAATTTCCAAAACTATGGGATGAACTCATGGGTAAGCCAATGGTTTTTCATTTTCCACAACCTAGATTTTCAACGCCTATATTTAGAAATTATTAAACAAATCATCCACTTTTACTACAATTACCCACTCATTTATCCTTTTCCTTTCACTCCAAATCCATTATACAAGAAGTTATGGCAGTTATTCCTCCCAAGGATTACCCTAAACATTCCCAAAATCCCCCAAGTTCTCAATATTCATGATTTAGGAGTAACTTTTCAATGTAAGGGAATTATCCTTCTTTTCTCTTTAATTCAGGAACCTATTTTTGTATATGTATTCTAAATGTTATGTTTACTCACTTTTTTACCCTTTTTATCCTTCCCATACTACCAAATTACTTTTTATCAATTGGATATAATTGCCTCCTCTCAATTTATCTTTTTCTAAAACCATGTTTTATACCTGCCATTATGTTGAATTTACTTCTCAAAATTTCTCTCTTCTACTTAAGAAATTCTCTTTTATTTTATTTGTGTGGATACACAAAACTTTTTATTTTTGATGGGTATTCACCTAAAGGTAAAAAGAATTTATTTTATTTTGGTATTTACACATAATAATCTCACATTCCCTTTTTGTGCGCTAAAAATCATGTAATGATCATGTCTTTAATCACTTTTGTACGCTATACTTTTGATAAGAAATGTGCTCTTTATTATCCACAGTTTACTAATAAAATTATTGATTATTATCTATGTGACTCACGTTAATTGATACAAATAAAGGGTTCACCACGATAGAACTCCAATGCATTGGGTAAAAAATTTAATGTCTAAAGATGACATGTTTTACGATACCTTGGTGAATAACCATAGTAATTTTCAATTATGACACCTTGGTGAAAATACTTGGTGATATGATTATAAATGTCTAATTTAAATGTTATATCCATATTTCCATGTTATTATTTATATTCGTATTATTATTATATGTCTCTCTCACATGACTTATAGTTTTGCGTCATGTTCTTATCTATATATCTCAAAATCACGTTCTATGTGTCTCTCTTGCATATTCCCTTACTGGGATTCATTCTCACCAATTTCCTTTTATGTATATCCCCAAGTTATGAGATGAAGTAAAATTAACCTATAGTGAATCTATTAAGATGTATTTCAAGTGGTCTTAGAACAATGTTTATTTTTTCATGTATTATGTACCATATTTCAAAGAAACTAAACTTTAAAAGATCCTCTGTTTGTACCATATAATGAAAAGTTATGTAATAAAAAGGCGGGATTCCATAATATTCAATCATATTATTCCCATATTTTATCGATACAAGAAATTGGTAATAACTCCTCAATTTCATCTTCGATGCACCGATTGAAGGTTTGGAATCCTTCGATTATTCTTCAATAAAGGCTCGCATTGGTATATTTTGTGTTGTATTATATAAATCAAGATGAAATAGATGTAGGCATGTATTAGATCAACTCAACTTCTCTAGTAATATTCATTCAAGATTGGATCATACATAAAAAATAGAAATGATTAATAAGCTTAATTGGTGAATCTAAATATAGGTTCACATCATCTATGTAGATTTCACCTTAGGATTTTCTCTCTATTTAAAATAACCTTTGAGCTCAGATCATACTTTTATTTTGAACAAAAATAGAATTATTTGGGTCTCCTTCAGTGGTCCTTGTGCAAAATTAGTTTTTATATCATCAAGTGTGGATCATCTTGTTACTAGATCCAACAAAAATCCACAATGTTGGCTTCAAATTTTTTCTCCACTTCTGTGTGGTTCATATTATCTTCTTTAACCCAAAATTAGGAATAATTTTATTCACAGTAGTAGATGGGTGGATGGATGTAAAAGTATGGTATCCTAGTGGTATCACGGTCCTATCAGTAGAAAAAATTAACTCTGATGGTACCACATTGAACTATGAGTAACATAATTGGTTGGGGGTAGCAACTATCCCACTGGCGGTAGTAGAGCCTTTGATGATGGTATAATTTCCTTGCATCGTCAGAGAATGAAAATACAAACATAATAAAAATTTATAATTTATTATTAAATAAATTAATACAATTCAAATAAAAAATTAAAGATTAAAAATAGATTCTACAAAATAAAATGAAAAAATCAAATTGAAAATTACCAAATGTTAAAATAACTAAATAAAATATTAAAAATATAAAACAATTTTCAAAAGTTAATTAATTAAATAATTAAATACCATTAAATATTTTTTAATAAAATATTTAAAATTAATTCAAACTCATAATAAAGTTAAAAGAATAAAATATTAATTAATTATCTATAACATCCCATGAACTCACACTCATAGATACGGTGCTAAAACATAATATTTACATTTTTGGATTTAATATGGATAAATGTGACCAAATTTTAGTCATTTGAAACATAGAAAATCATAGAAAATATTAGATCACTTACATACCCAAGGAAATTTTACATTTAGAGTTTTAGAGAATCAGGACAAACTCTTTCAAGTGAAAATTTGAAGTCAATATCCATTTTTTTCTACAAAATAAGTTCTTTATAAATACATGTTTCTTTATTCTAGGTAAATTCCATATTTTTAACTTGAAATTTATTAATATTTCTACTCATCCTTAAGCCCTGTAAATATCATTTTAAAATTTGAGATGAGAAAAACAAAGCTTAGTAAGGGACATAAAAGTAAGAAATTTGTTTGTCTAGTGAAAAAAATGAAACCCATATAATGTTTAACTTTTATACTTTATTATTTGAGTGTGTAAAATAAATTCTATACACATGTAAAACCTAATTTGTTTCTCAAAGAAAATATTTAAAAAATATAGTAATAA
Source organism: Viscum album (assembly GCA_963277665.1). Lineage (NCBI taxonomy): Eukaryota > Viridiplantae > Streptophyta > Magnoliopsida > Santalales > Viscaceae > Viscum > Viscum album. The sequence goes on from OY728159.1 coordinate 374,019,801, forward strand.
ATTTGAAACCCTTTTTGTAAATTTATATAATCATATTTATGACCCATGTTAAACACGTGTCAGAAATAACCAGACCCCAATTAAATACATAGGAGAAAAACTATAGGTTAACTACCTCCTTGTATTATAAGACAATGAACATTACCCAATGTATTATAGAGGTATAATGGGTTTCACATATCGTATAATCTATATTGGGATCACCCCTCATATAAGTCGTATCGGGCTCACCTTTCATATAAGTTGTATCGGGATAACCTGTAATCTTATATAATTCTCAAGTAACACATAATAAATAATTTTTTATATTCTTTTATCTTTTTATCAGAAACCCTTGAAAAAAATATTTTTAACCCATAATCAAAACACTTTCTATTTTCCCATAAAAATGTAGATAAATGCCCCTATCTCTAGCAAAATCATTAAAATGAAAAATTAACAAAACATTGTGGAAATGATTTAATATGAAAATAACATTGGAAACAAGTAAAGGAAGATTAAAATAAATTAAAATTCACAATAATATTAAATTCCTTTCAATACATATATTTTAAGGAAAACATTCTTTTTATACCTTAGTAAAGAAAGTCAAAACGTTCAATCTAAAATGCATAAAATATTCATTTTGAAAACATTTGTAAAAATTCAAAATAGATATAAAATTTCCTTTATAATTCATTTATTCCCATATAAATACATTAATAAAACAATTTTAATAACATGGTCATGGAATAAAAATATTTATAAATTAAATCTTTAAAATATTTAAAATGTGGGTTTAAGTTAAAGTGCCCCTTATCTTGAATCTAACATATCATGTATGTTCTTTATCTTCATGAATAATAAAATTATGTTAAATATTTACTATCTTAAGGTAATTTTTCAAGTTTATTATTAATTTTATTTTATTTATTATCATTTTATATTTAATTACTTAATCAATTAAGTTCACATCATATGTTTTGATGATATTCAGATCATATGTTGAAAAATGACTTCAGTAGGTTAATTAGGTATAAGAGGTCATTATTAAATCATATAAAAAACAATAACAATGACATAATTGTCATTTTTATACATCAATTATACTTTTAAAACCAAACAAAAAATATGGTTATGAAAAATGAATTATGTTAAAATCACGTAGACGATAGACCGTATGTACGCATGAGTAACATTTCCATTTTTCAACGATCATGATAGAAATAAGATAAGTATTATTTTATATTTACAAAATGATCATTATATCATAAATACCATATTATTTCTTTAAATTTAATTATATATATTAACCATGTGATGTGGTTTTGAAAAACAAATCGCATCACTTCATGGAGGTGGTAGTACACACATACACATGAATAACATTATCATTTCTAATGGATGGAAATGTAAGAAAATATGTGATATCTTATATTCATAAAATAATAAATATTTAATGAATATCACAAACACACATACACACACACACAAATATATATATATATATATATATATTAAATCCATCATTTTAACCAGTCATGATAGGTGGTGATGAAAAATAAATTGCATTGGTTCACAAGGTGGTAGTTCACAATACACATGAATGATGGTTTCATTTCTCATTTTATGAAATAGGAGATGGATATTGATTATTTAATTAATAAAAAAAATACTTATCTGTAATATAATTATTTTATAACTTTATTAGGTTTTAAAATATTTTAAGGGGGTTGAATAAGAAATTAAACTAAAATATTTGCTAAAAAACTACATGTATTCTTTGGAAAAAACTTCTTTCCTTGACATCATCAGCCCTATAAAGATGGAATTATTCCCAAACTAATACCTCTAGAATATGGTGAGGGGTTTTAGGAAGGTATTGGGGTAGGGATTAGGTGAACCAAATGGCTCTCGAAGTATGTAGATTAGAGGAGAGGGGGTGCCCTTTTATAATGAGGTGGGGTATTCTAGAATTTTCTTAATTTATTAAATTAATATAAATAATATTTTATAGATAAATGGACCCAAAATAGAATAATAATAATATAAGATAATAATGTGTTGAAATAATATCATTAAATACAATTTATACAAGGTTATACTTTGTTTTTACTCTTATCTCTTTGTTTTAATCCTCCATTAACCATTTTGACCATCAACATGATATCAATGGTTTTTTACTTTTATGGGTCATTAAAGTAACCATAAAAGATAAAATGAAAAAAATAGATCATGGTTGATATTTTAAACCATATCCAATTAAATTTACTAAATATTGGTTTTTTAGAAATTTTAAATCATTTAATAAAAAATTATTTATTTTAAAATATCATTAATCTCATTTTTGGAAATACATGAAATATTATAATATAATATATTTCTAAGTCATATAAAATGGTTCTAAAATGACTTGGATTCTAATATTATGAGGGTATGGTATTAATATAATTACCTAATCAAATTTTGATATGTTTTGATATCATTTTAAACATTATCCTTTAGTTTAACCCCTTGGCTAACTAATTTTAACCTTACACATAGTAATGACATTTTCAGTATTAAAGGGTTAGGATTTTACTTATAAGGTAAAAATTTTATCATAAATGGCCAAAAGATAATTTTTTTTAACATTTATCATCCCAATTGTTCTCTTTCTATATTTTTTTTGATTTTTATGATTTTGAAATAATTTTATAAAATACTATTTAACATAAAATACTATTAATGTCATTTTAAGAACTATTCACATAATTTGACTATGAAAACAACATGGAAAAATGGAATTAGGAGATAAAACTTTAAAACATATTTAATATATTATATTTATCTTGAAATTTTGTATTAAACTCTTCATAATTCAAAAGATATTACTTTTATAGTTTTTAAAATTATTTACTTGATTTTTCTACAGCTTGCAAAAGTTCTGTGTTTGCGTTACGTAAGAATTTAAAGTAATTATTTCATCCATAAAAATTAAAAATAAATTATCATAAAAATAATAATTTATAATTAAAATAAACTATTATAAATGAAAATATCATTTTTGTATCCCTATCTCAAAATTTTATAGATATTAAAATTAAGAGTGACATTTTGGAATTTTCATTACTCAAAATAATATAAATGTCGTTATCAAGGTAAAATAGCACAAAAATTACATATATTAAAATTTTGGTTGTTTAAGGTAAACTTTACCCCATAAAATGAAATTAAGGTTAGTATTGGGTTGATTTTGATAAGTTATTTCACAATTTTAACCCTGATTTACCCATTTTACCTTTACCTAGATGACAAATATTTACTATGGTGACTATTCATAATGACCAAAAATAAAAGAGACCTATTTAAAAAATATGAACATAATAATTAATAATATGGAATCCTTTTTGAAAGATTAAATTTATATTATTTTTAAAAATTAATTTAATACTAAAACACAAAACACAATTAAAAACAATTTTTAGGAAAATACATTTTTAGGCCCAAAAATGTACTTATACAAAAATTAGGTATGATGATTATTCCAATTTAATTAATTATATTATTTTTAAATAAATAATACTTATGATAATTTATATCAAATTCAATGAACAATTATAGTTTTAAATGAAAATAATTGATAGTTTTATAAAAATTTAAATTTTTTACTATTCACTGAAAAATCCATCTTTTAAAAAAATCCTAAGATTTTACCTAATATTATTTTGATATGATGATTTAAAAAATTATAACATTTTTATCAAATAAAGTTTCTAAATGCTTCATAAATTAATTTTAATATTTATTCCCAAAAAAATAAAAAACTTTTTTGAAGAAAACATGTTTTTGAAGCATAAAATGAATTTACTAAAAATTTAGTGATTATTTACTAAGAATTTATCAAAAAATATTAATTGAGTTGAAAACTTTTATATATAATTTATAATGTTCTTATTCTTATTCATACCCACCAATTTAATGACTGGGTTCTTACTGTGACATTTAAAATAATATTATTTCATTGTTTGTTTAAGCTCATTGTGACATGTTATATACACTATCGAACATAGTGTTATTTTAAAATATCCTGATATTAAATTCTATCCCCATTTAATATATTATGTCCTCAATATTTTATCTTGATCTTAGTAATCAAGGGTTTTCCATTTCAATATACCTTTTTTTAAATCTTACATCGTAAAACGGGATAATAAAACTTCCTCTTAAAAAGAGCGAAAATAAAATATGGAGATCCTTTGGAATAACACGTAACTAGGTTTTCAAATAAGAGAACTCTAGTGGGATAAAAAATTATGCATATTGAGTAAAAATTAATATCCAAAAAATTGTGGAGTGATGAAGAACATTGATCACCAGAAAGTGAATGATTAAGAGAAATTTAATGATCACAAAATCGTAAACTAGAGAGGTGTGAAAAGAAAATCAATTATTTAGAAATGAAAGTAATAAGATAATTTTTTTTGAGATTATTTTCCTATAGTTTATGAATTCATTTACCATATAGACTAATAACATAAGAAAATATATTTACTTTATAAGTATAATTTTCTCATTAAATCAATTTTCACTGAAATGCCATCTTTTACTTCAAACGATGAGTATTCAAAATGAATTTTTCATTCTCAAAGCATTAAAATTAACTTCTAATAGATATAATAATTCCAAAGAAGGATAAAAATCTATTACTCATAAATTTAGACATTAACCAAGACCAAAATTATTAGCACAAGGTAAACTAATTCCCAAAATGAATAAACCTTCATATGATGAAATGAATCATTAATTTATAAATCCTTAACAATAACACTCAATGTTCAACTTACATCCTTTGATAAATAACTAAAAAAGTTTGAAACCCAAAAATTAGAAGTATTTGATCACATTTATATCTAGTAAACATTATTCACTTATAAAGTCATACACCCAAAAATTTATATTCTTTAATCATATATTCTTCAAAATATGCTAAATCATTTCCATAAAAAAACATGAATCACCATAAATCCACATTAAAATAATAAATGCTTATACAAGATAATTGAACCTTTATTCCTAAAATAAAATCTCATAATATTCTATTAATCATATAAGATTACCAAAATAGTGAAAATATTCTGAAATAACATTAATCATTTAATCACAAAATCACTTTTCAATCTCATAGTTATTGATAAAACACATGTTCCCAAATTGTAATAACCCATAATTATCTCAACATCAAAGATAATATAAACCCTAAAAGTTATCAATACCTTGAAACATATATACACAAAATTTAAATACATTCTTACTCAAATAAAGTTTTCACTAAAACTCATACTAAAACAAAGGGTTATATGAACATAAATGTATCCCAAAATTCTCTTGATCATCTTATAATTCCATTACTTAAAACCTAAAAAGGGGTGTCTAAGATTTGGAACTTCTGAGAAGCCTTAAACTTATAAACTCGTGATGTTATCCATAACTATTAAGTAAAACTCGCATAAAAACATCTCAATATATAAAGTTTTCTAAACCTTTCCTCTAATATCAATTATAACATCCTATGAACCTACACTCCCATATACGGTGCTAAAAACATAATTTGTACATTTCTGGATTTGATGAAAAAATTGAACCAAATTTATAAATAAAAAAATTAAAAAATCACAGAATAATATTAGATCACTTACATACCCAAGGATTTTTAGGTTTATAGTTTTATATAATTAGGAAAAACTCTTTTAGTGGACCTTTCCACAAAATATCTATTTCCCCCAAAAAAAAGTTCTTTATAAAAAATTATTCTTCTTCTAAGGTAACTTTTATATTTAGAACATGGACTTTATTAACTTTTCTAATCATTTTTATTCCCTGTGAAAAAACATTTAAAAATGTGGGATGATAAAAAATCTATAAGGGACATAAAAGTATGAAATCCGTTAGTCTAGTAACAAAACATAAAAAACAATAAAATGTTTATATTTTCCATGTTATTATTTGGTGTATAAAATAAATCAAATCCACTTATAAAATGAATTTTTTTCTCAAATAAAACATATAAAACTCATAGTAAAAATTTTGATACCATTTAAGGAAACATAGATCATTATATTCATAACCCATGTTAATCTCATGTTAGAAATAATTAGAACCCAATTAATTCCAAAAGAAAAACAACCCCGGTTAACTCCCTCATTATTACCTATGAATATAAGGAACATTACCCAATGTATTATAGAGTTATAAAGGTTATCACTCATCGTATCATCTATATTGATATAACCTATTTTATAAGTTCTATTGGGATCACCCATCATATAAGTTATATGGGGTTCACCCGTAATAATCTATAATTCTCAAGTAACACATCATGAATAAATTATTTTTATTCTTACATATTTTTATCATAAAACCCCTAAAAACACTTTTGAACTCATAATCAAAACACTTTCCATTTTCACATAAAAATGAAGAGAAATTCCCCTTTCTCTTGAAAAATATTTAAAATGAAAAATTTGAAAAATATTTTGGAAATTATTTCATTTGAAAATAACCTTGGAAAATAATTAATGAAGCTTCGAGTCAATGAAAATTCATGATGGTGAGAAATTTTGTTCATTCTATATATGTTAAATAAAACATTACTTTCACACCTTGGTAAAGAAAGTCAAAATGTTATGTATAAATTACATAAAAATATTCCTTTTGAATTTTTTTTAAAAAAATCAAAAGTGACATAAAGTGTCATTTATAATTCATTTATTTATATATAAATATATCCATAAAATAATATTATGTATATGGACAAGGAAGAATAATATTTATAAAATAAATCTTTAAAACATTTAAAATGAGGTTTTGAGTTAAGGTGTCTCTTACCTTTAGTTTAACTCATAACACATGTTCTTTATCTTCCTGAATAATAAATTTATGTAAATTATTTAATTACTTAAGAAAGTATTTCAAGTTTATTATTCCTTCTATTTTATTTATTACCATGTTATATTCAATTACTTATTCAATTAATTCACATCAGATATTTTGATGATATTCAGATCATATATCCAAAAATGACTTCATCATGTTGAATATGGTCAAAGAGGTAATTATGAAGTCATCTCCAAAAAAATAACCATGGAATAATTATAATTTTAGTACATCAATTATAATTTTAAAACCAATCATGAAATATGGTTATGAAAAATAAATTACATTACAATCATGGAGATGGTATGTCGTACATAAAAATGAGTGATGTTTCTATTTTTCAATGATCATGATGGATAGATGGTAAGTATTATTTTATATTTTAATAATTATAATTATATAATAAATAAAATATCTTTTCTTTAAATACACTTATATATACCTTCCATTTGATGTGGTTATAAAAAATGAATCGTATCGCTTTTAGTGGTGGTAGTCTACGCGTTTGCACGAATGACATTATCATTTTTCAATGGATGGAAAGGTAATAAATTATAAGATATATTATATTTATAGAATTATGAATATTTCATTAATATCATAAATATATATATATTAAATACATCATTTTAACCATCCCTGAGAGGTGGTGATTAAAAATAAATTATTTGTTCGTGAGCATGTAGTCCATTGTACAAACGAACGACGATATTGATTCACATTTGATAGAAGAGGACATAGATATAGGTTATTAAATTAACATTATAAAATCTCAGTATATTGAATATAATTATGTTATTATTCCATCTAGTTTTATGGTGATTAGAAGGAGGTATAAAAAGAAATAAAATTGAAACAATCAGTAAAAAGTTATACATCTTCTTTGAACAACCTACTTTGCTTAACACCTTAAGCCCTCTAGGGATAGGATTATGACCAAAATAATTCATCTATAGAATAGGGAGTTGTTTTAGTAGGTACTTTTGTAGGTATTATATAAATAAAATTTCTCTTGAAGTGTGTAGAGAAGAGGTTAGGGGTTTCATTTTATAATGAGAGGAGAGGCATTCTTAGAATTTCTTAAAGTATTAAATTAATATAAATTAATTTTCAAATAAAAATGGATCCAAAATGATATAATTATAATATATGGTGATTATAGGTAAAAATAATCTCATATAATAAAATTTGGACAATTTTATAATATGTTTTTACCCTTATCTGTTTGTTTTAACCATTAGTAACCCTTTCAACAAATACAATGATATCAATGTTTTTTACTATTCAGTGGTCAAGAAAGTTACTACAAAAAGAAAAATGACTCATAAATAGATCATGATTTTTATTTTCAACAATATTAATTTATATTTTCTGAATAAATGATTTTTATAAATTTTAAATATTTTAATAAATTATTATTGATTAAAAAATATTATTAATTTCATTTCTGAAAATACATGAAATATTATTATATAATATGTCTCTCAATCATGTAAAATGGTTAAAAATGAGTTGGATTAGAAGATAAAGAGATTATATTCTTAATATAATTAACCAATCAAATTTTGAAAGATTTTGATATGATTATTAACATTATATTTTAATTTAATTGCATGGTTTACCAATTTTAACCATACAGGTGGTAATGATTTTTTCAATATTAAAGGTTTGTAATTTTATTTATAAGGTTATAATTGGATCACAAACAAAAAATGGATGAAATTTTCAACTATTTAACCTCGTAATTGATCTATTTAAATATTTTTATGTTTTCTAAATAATTTAACAAAATTTTAAACATAAAATACAATTAATGTCATTTTAAGAACTAAACACATAATTTGACTATGAAAACAACATGACAACAATGTAATTACAATATAAACCTTTGATACATATATAATATGTCATATTTATCTTCAAAATTTGTGAAACACTTTTAATCACCCAAAAAACATTAATTTTAGAGTTTTTAAAATAAATACTTGATTATTCTAATACCTACACAAGCACTATGTTTATATTTCTTAAGCATTTAAAATAATTATTTCATCACTAAAATTCCATTATCAAGGGAAAATGATAAAAATTTCATTATTAAGGGAAAATGATATAAATTTCATTATCAAGGGAAAATGACACTAAAAATCAAAATATTCAAATTCAGGATGACTATAGTTTAATTTCCTCATCTAATGGATTTAAATAAACTGTTTAGTTGGTTTTGATAACTTATTTCATGGTTTTAATTATAATTTACTCATTTTACCCTTATTGAGGGGAAAACAATTTACCACATTTACTGTTCATAATGGAGAAAAAATAAATGGGGCCTATTTAATATATTTTAAATTCTAGAATCCAAACATGGATTAAATTTTTGAGATTCAAGTTTTGAATTGGTAGAAATTAATTTAAGATTAAAACACAAAATTCAACGAAAAATTGTTTGAAGAAATATGTGTTTTTAAGCCAAAAATGAACTTATACCAAAATCAGGTATAAATATGATTAAAATAAAATTAATTATATTATTCTTAATTAGATAATACCTATGTTAATTTGATATTAAATTCAAATCACAATGAGTATTTTAAATGAAAATAAATGATAGTTTTACAAAAATTGATATTGTTCACTATTCATTGAAAAATCAATCTTTTCATAAAAATCTCAAAATTTTAAACAAAACTAATTTTAATATGATGATTTCAAAAATGATATGTTTTTTATAAAATAAAATTTCTAAATATTTCAGAAATTAAATATAATATTCTCTCAAAAAACATATTAAGAATTATTTTTTAATAAAACGTATTTTTGAAGCATAAAATGACTTAAAAAATGAGTGATTATTTACTAATAATTTATCAATACATTTTTATTAAGTAGAAAAATTTTGTATATATTTAATCAAGTGGTTATTCTTAAACATATATTCAAATTTTATCGCTATGTTACAATGGTGACATTTGAAATAATATCATTTCACGGTTTATTTAAGCTCGGTGTTGCATAATGTATACACTATAGAACATAATATTCTTTTAAAATATCAAGATATTGAATTTGAAAAAATAAATATTAAAATGATAAATTAAAAAACATAAAAATTAATCATTAACAAAAAGAATTAATATTAAAAATAAAATCTAAAATTAAATAAATCAATCAATCAAAGAATGAACAAATTATTGATTAAACAATAAAAAACATTATTATTAGTAATTTCATTAATTTACTAAATCTACTATTAACTAACTTTAAAGACATAATTAACCAAATTAATTTCATATTTATCATTAAAAACACAATGTAAACAATGAAAGTTATGTGGAAAAAAACATAAAATAAAGACCAAGTTAAATTCTACCACAAATAATCAATTTCACTCTCAGACAATTTAATTTATTTTGATTCTTTATTTAGAAAGTCTAGTGAAGGAAAATATTTTCCCACCCATATTTTAATCTACTCAAGAATCAAAAGAAATAAAAAATTTCTTCATTTCTATAAATTATCATGCCTTCTTATGTGAAATCCACATAGTACCTCATTTCAATTCCAATTTGTATTCTAGTTCTAAGAGTGAAACAGATTAGATAGAAGTGGAATTAAAACATTAACAAGAGACACCTACAATTATCACTCTCCTCTTAGTTCAAAAAATCAAAGATTCAATTTTCACATCATTGATTCATCTCAAAATATTATTTTATAAGTAAATTTTCTACTTCTTCTGGGTTCAATATTCTTCTCTCCTTAATGAACTCATTTTTGAAAAACAGACACTTTTATCTTAAAAAAATTCCCATCTAAAGATTTGTACATAGCACTGTGCAAGGAAATTACTGAGTTTTACATATATTTATTTACACAACAAAACTAGTGCCCCTTGTCTCATAGATTCATTTTGATATCTCAAATGCCCATTTTAATCCATTTTCGAAGGACTTATATGATTATTATCTAAGTTGGATCCCTGATGTGATTTAATTTCATCAAGGTGAGTACCCTAGTTTCGAGTTCATATATCTAATTTCCTCAAGTTATAATTATAATTACACAAATAAAAATCATATCTTACTCCCTTTATCAGTTCCTAAAAGAAATATCCATAAAAATAGTACGTAACATTACTCAGCAATTATGCAATTCTCATAATTTCAGACTCAGTAAAATCCCTCAATTTAGTGTGAAATTATCACCTAAGTAAAATGAAATTATTTTTTTATTTTCTTAACATAAAAACATAATAAGAAAAAAATTATTTATATAAATCCTGAAATAATGCTTAAAAGGGAATAAATTTGAAAAAATTTGATGCTTTTTAATGTGCACTACATTAAAGCACAATTTAGCTCAATTTAGACCCCTCCCAATATTTAAAACTCAATAATATCTCCATTATTGAATTTAAGGTATGGGAAACAATTTAAAATTTTGGATCAAACAAATTTAGAAATACTCCAAATAGAAATCCAGTTTTAAGGGGTGTTAGGAAAGTTCAAAATTTGGTTTTCCAGACAATAATCAAGAAACATAAAATATACACAAAAGATCCTTGCAAGAAAATACCTGGAAGTAAAGATTATAAAATATTCTTCCATAAGGTTTTATGAATTGGGTAAATTCAATGATGAATGTAAAATAACACTCAAACTATTATACAAGTGCATTAATACAGTTTTTATAGAGTAATTTGAATAGTAGTGGCCAATAGAGAATTCAAAATTTTCATCATAAAAAAAACAATTAAACAAAAAACATAAAGAATATTCAAAAATATTATTATCATGGTTTGAAAAACCAAGGGCTTCAAAGAAATTAATATAATTTAAAACTAAAACTCTCCTATAAAAAAAGTTGTATCCATTTAAACATAGAATTTATAACCCATAAAGTGTTAACTCAACCAACACTCTAGTTAACAAGTTTAAGCTCTTATAACAAAATAATTGAACACTAGTTAACAAAATTTTAATCTTAGATAGAAAATAACTAGTGTTCAGGATTAATGAAGTGTTATTTAATTTTCTCAAGAAGTGGTTTGTTAATGATTTAGAAAACCATTGGAACGCAGGTTGCTAGTTGGTTTTATCACTTCATTAAATCACTCATACAACTATGACAACTCCTCATACACATCACTCCATCAAAATCACTCCTCATTAACAATTCATGCTAGACTTGGTCTCTGAAGTAAAAATCCTTCAAGCGAAAAAAAAACAGAATAAAGAAAAATCTAAAATCAAAAAAGAAATTGCCAAGCTATAGTGGCAGTGTAAGGTAATAAGTATCTATCGAAATGATAAGGTACAATGATTTTTATGCCCAAAAAGATATGTGGTATTTTTATTCTAAATAAAAGAATGAAAAAAAAGAAACATTTTATTGGATCCTAGTTTGTCTCTCATGCAATGCTAGATTTATTGTCTCCAATCAGACTCTCCTAGAAACTAACCATATTCACTAAGAGGATGTGGTTTTTTAAGTATTAACTATGAAATTGTTTCTTCCCATTATGTTTCCCTACACATTGATTCTTAAAACTAGAAGAAAAAATTTCAACTTGATCAATTCCCTCTTAATCAATTTAAAAATATATCTCTACCTCCTATCTTTATTGAATAATACTATTGAGGTGCAAGTTAGGTGAGAGAAATAGGTGAGGAACCATACATACATCCAACGGCCTGAAGGCCTTTAAATATTTATATTATTGATAAAGCCCCCTTTTAATGGAAGAAGGGGTGAACCCAATGGACCTCATGTACTTAGGACAATCACAACTGAAAGAAAAAAAGGTGAAAACCAAACTAAAAACCAGAATAGTCCCTTCCCAACATAAAATCATGTTGAATCACTCCAAAGTTGCTGGGATAATCAGCAAGAAAGTTTCCTATGTCAAAGAACAGGCCCGATCCAATGGTTGATGTCATACCCTCTCTAACAACCAAATCTAAAAATCACTATAAAGGTGAATTACCAGCTCTAAACCATCTTATGGGCCTATTCCAATTGATCGAGTCTGGCTGCACTAAGTTCCCACCACCAGGATCGAACCAAAAAAATAGTATAAAATCCACCAAAAACACCAAAATCCTTAACAGATCAATTCACCATAATACCTTCACAGACATCTGTGCCTCCACTGAAGTTAACAACAAGCCCTTCTGCATTCTCACTACCACAGTTGCCTCCAGTCGGAAGACGATCCAAGGAACGCGAAGCTGATTCATCGTCACCTTTGACTAAATAAACCAACACCACACCAAAAGAGCATCAATGATGAAATAACTCAGGACAATCTAAATAAGAAACACCACTATGGGCAGTAATATTCTTATATATAAACCATTAATTCACCCTCACTGGTCTTCGAAGTAGGCAGACCACATGCGGCAGGAAGATGCCAGCAGGGAGCGATACCAATGATGTGACACCACAAAACACACCCAAAATACCACCAATTTCATCACCAATAAAGAATATCAAACATCAAACTTTCAAGAGTTGCATAGACACCAATGGAAAAGGTAAACTCCCCCCTTCGAACCACTCAAAATCTGTCAGAAGGCCACCCTTGGATTCCATGCTAGAGTCGTCGTAGATTCGTGTTGTCGCCTAGCAGAGAAAACTCAAGACCACCCGAACCACACTGGAATCACATTGAGGTCATCGAGCCATGATGAAACTATAGAGCCACCCTGAATCCAATCCGTCAAGAACGCCTTAGAAAACCTAAGCCACACCAGAGCACTGAGGTCAACGAACCATTGAAAATGCCGAAGTTGCCCCACCAACACCCCTAAGCCACCCCGAATCCACTGACGAGGTGCGCTGGAGACCTGAGCCACACCACCTCCAAAAAAATATATGAGAAGCCGATGCTGATCCGTTGAGTACCGCTGGAGGAGGGGAGGAGAAGGTCCCCATAGATAAAATCCTAGAATCAAACCAACTGAGGAACCCCCCACTCAGAGGAAATCCTTCCACTATTGATCTTGAGGAACCTCTACTTTAAATATACAATCAAAACGAACCTTAAAAAAAATCGGATTCAACCATTTCCAAATTTAATTGATCAATAAAATTTATGGAAAATAGATAAGTTAAATCTAGAACAAATTATAGTTAATTTTGGCCACCTCAGTTGTGGTTTTAATAACATCTTTATTAATAGCCTATAAATCATTATTTTTAGTGAGTTCTAAGAGCTTTAGAAACTTATCAAAAGGAAATGTTTTAAATTCAACTTGACACTCTAGGAAATCAAAGGATTCTGCTATTTTGTCAACATCTATAAAGGTATTAGTACAAAAAAGACCAGGTTCAAAAACAATAAAAATCACTAATGAACTAAGGTTCTTCTAAAAAAACAAAAAACTCACTATTACTATTCAACTTCTTGTTATTCAAAAAATATAGGACCCATGGGAGAATGTTTGAGGTATTAGTGAGATAGTTAACCTCCCCAAATCTCTCTTAAAAATGAAACACCTCATTTATAGTGTCATCCATAAAAAAAATATAGGGTCATATGAGCTGGACTGGCCTGCCAAATGGTAGAAGAATCCTTATAAAAAAAGAACAAATAATATCATCACAAAAAAACATGATATTTTGATTGATCCTACAAAATTTTTCCATCTTCTTATAATTCAATATATCCCCCATTCATTCCAATCCTTAAAAGCCTTTTTAATATGCTGATCTTCTATTTTCATCTTTGAATACAAGGGAATAACAATTTCAAAAATGGGAAACTCCAGATATTTTATACAATACTCATGGAAAAAGTGTGAAATCTTCATAAGCTTTTTAACTAAAGCTTCCAAGAGTTATGGTCTTGAGTAATATTTATAGTATTCTATGAGTTCTTCAAAATATTTTTTATTCAAGGTTTTATAATAATATCATGTTTTAAAGGAAATAAATCCTAAAGAATCTTCTGAGGGCCAAAGTGGTTTCATCATTTTTTGTTTATTATGGCCTCACTTTTTTGTTTTTTTTAATTTTCAAAACCCTTTAAACTCATGTCAAACTTTACCTGGAAACCATGCTAAAATTTGAAAGACTGAAGGTCATCACGATAATCGAATTTTAATTTATATTCTTCTATTCTCACTAGACAGTGGTGAGCAAGGTAGATCCAAAGAGAAGGAATATGAGATGATCCTAGAGCTTTATTTAATGACCTAATCCACTAAAAATAGGGACTATCCATGGTGTAAAATGGATATGAATAGTGTGTAAGGATGAAATTAATATGATATATGCAATGTGAGTGAAGTGAAAATGGACCAAACCTAATATATGCTAACAATATAGAAAAAGATTAATGATAAAGAAGATAAAGTTAGATGATAAAGCCTGATGAAATAACAATTCTCATGTAAATATAAATTCAATGGAGTGTGCACTAAGTATTATTTCTCAAAATAAACTATCATTTATATGGGAATGTTTATTAAACTATCTATATAACCCAATTCCTTGATTTTAAACCATAAGAAATAGTTTATAACAATATCAAAAATACATTTTATCAATTGATAAATTAAGTAAAATAAAATCTGTAAACAAAAAAACCAAGAAGAATGAGTTGAAAATCAAAAGATGAAAACAGAGCATGTCATGATGAATCAAGAATGTCAACTAAATTCCCCCAAGAAATTATACATAGTTCAGAAATTAAAAAAACATTAGCACAGAAATAGAGAATCAAAGGTAGAATAATAAATTAGAGATAGTGATTCATTAAGTTTAATTCCATATCCCTTCATTTAATATCTTATGTTGTCTTGTGTTGAAGCTCAAGATCATTCTTAGAAATTATATCCATCTCCTAGCTCCAGATTTATGGTGTTAGTTCCTGTATTTTTTTTAGTAAGTGTCCTAGCCACCCAGTTCTCCTTCGTATGATTTTTATATATTTTTCAATTCACTAACTTAACTTTGGTCTTTTCTTCTGCATCATCCATGTGGAATCTTTTCATGATTTAAAGAATTTAACCTAGATTTATTTCTAGGATCAACATAATTTTGGTAGTTATTGGAAAGTTTCAGAAAATTCCCTCTACTTTTACCTTTCTATAAGTTCATCTAGTTTTCATTACCCTTATTTAGGCTATTAGACCGTGAAGAAGCCACATTTTCATGCATAATTAACCTTTTCATCCATCACTACCCTTAAACAGGTGCCCATACTACCTTTACGTGAGAGGAATTCAACCTTTATATATGTTGGCCAGTGTTACGACTACATTTAAGCAATAATTCTATGAACCTTATGCAACAATGTTATGACCCTTATGTGGGATTCTAACACTCAAAGCTCAGACTCCTTTGGATTCAACCAGAGTGAGAATTCTAACATATTTAGTATTCCTATTCTAATACTTGATTGACACATAACATTGGTAAGAACTAGTTTGACATCCTTTTTTAATTATTCATCAATGAATCACATCAGTCAATTTTATATTGTCTTCACAAAATTGATAAAGTTATAGAAAAATGAATGGATTATCATAGCTCAATTTATCTAGTATTCTTCAATCAAGATCAAATCAGATAGTGAAAATAGAGACACAGGCATACCTTCGTTCCAATTTCATTCAAACAACACCGACTTAGAATCCCCATTTTTCTTTGGTGAAAATCAGTTTCCCAGGTGCTCTAGTTTGGTTATTGTGTCTTCTTCAACAAGCATGGCTAGGCGATGATGAACAAGCTTATCTCGTGAATTTGTATATAAGGTTGAATAGGCCCTGTCAACTTCACCTTGGGGTTTTATGTATCTTAAAAACAACCTTTGAGCACAGATCCACCTTCAATTCTGGGAAAAAAATAGAATGAGTTTGAATCATTATAATAAGTTGTCCTTGAATAGACTCCACTTGTAGATCATCAAGTATGACATATCTTCTTTCGACATCCAACAAAAAACCTCAATTTTGGATTCAAATATGTACCCATCTTTAGTGCATTTTATATTATCTTTTTCAACACAATGTTTGGAATAATTTTCTTCAAAGTAGTAGGGGTGTCTGGAAGTATTAGTAGAGTTTCTCAGGGGTAGCATGCTCAAAAAAGTATTATAAATTAATCTTAGGTGCCTCATTATCTGGGGACCGCTTGAATAAAAATGTGGAAGCATCATCTTGAGTATCAAGTGAAGGAAAACCATGGGGATGTGTTTTCTCTTTGATGCAGATTTTTATTTAAACCCAGTCAGTTATAGTTTTTTGACATTTAGAGTTTTGATATAAAAGGAGAGGCATGCCCTAGTCTCAAGACACACCAAAAACACAGAGATAAAAATCTCATTTTCTGATCACCTTTATTTGATGATCATTTTTCTCTCTCCATATTTGATTCACTACTTTTATTCTTAAGTATTATTTTTGAGGTCCATTCCATTTTTGAGGAGCCTCTATCATGTACCTATTGATTTTAGTGGATCCCACTTTCTGGACCAGTTCTTGTGATTTTTCCCTTTTTGGGTTTTCTATGTAAAAATTTTCGGTGTCAACCTTATATATTTTTCACATTTATTTTTGGGTTGTTGTGCATCCAATTTTGGAGGGAAAGATTTTATTTTTATTGTGCATTCATTTTTCATTTGTTTGCATGTTCATCACTTCTCTCTCTTTCCCAACATCTGGTATCATAAGGTTTGGTTTTTTATTTCATATTTATTATGGAGGCCAATTACAATCAGATGATTTTTTTGAATGGTACAAACTACCATATGTGGTGACTTAAAATGAAAGATCTGTTTTTTGTCAAGCGAATGCATCTTCCAGTGTTTAGTACCCAAAATACAGAGAGGATGTCAAATGAAGAATGGGAGTTCATGCATGAGATTTTTTATGGATTCATTCTCTAATGGGTTGAAGACAACGTGACGAACCACATTAGAAACATCTCTCAAACCATAACATTATAGGAGAATCTTGAGATGACCTATGCTTCCAATACAAGAAACAATAAATTGTTTCTTCTCAAAAAAAATGATGTATTTTAGGTACAAATAAGGTATGTATATTTATGATTATTTAAATGAATATTTGGGAGGTTTTGATCAGTTTTATGACATGGGTATCAATTTTAAATATGAGTTTTTAGCTCTTTTTTTGCTTAACACTTTAACATAATATTGGTAGAATTTACGTGTTACTCTAATCAGTTATTCTCCTAATGGTGCTGTGAAATTTATTTTTGTTATGTATACTATTTTAAATGAAGAGGTTAGGAGACATACTCAGGAGAAATATTCTTCAGAGATTTTAGTCATAGAGAATAGGGGGAGAAGCCAGGTCCAGGAACAGAGCAGTCGAGGTAAGAGAATAGGCAGAAGAAAATCCAGATCGAATTAGAGAGATTTTGAATGTCATCATTGTAGTGATAAGGTTCATGTTAAGAAGTTTTGTTATCAACATAAAATAGAGAATATAATGAAGGAAAATTCATAGAAGAAAAATGGCAATGGATATGATCATGTCTCCGCTGCTACTGGGGTGATCTTGTTATTGTTTATGACTCCATTAATATTGCTTCTGATGATTCTTGTTGGGTTTTTGACAATTGTAAGAACCTGGTTCTTATTCTTGAGGTACGACTTTCTTCCTTTCCTTCTTCCTTAAGTGTTTTTGAGAAAATAAGGAAAATTGGGTAAAATCCCAAATTTTGTGGGTACACGTCGTGTACTTTTTGACACACCGTGTACTTTGGCTGTGTGAGATGAGCACATAGGGCGTGTAGGCATGTCGGTGATGAAGGGTGTAAAAACTGACTACACATTGTGTACTTAGTATATATACGCCATGTAATCAGTCAGCATGTGAATAGTAAGGCGGTGGAATTAGCCTCTAGCGGAATGGTAGTACACACCGTGTACTCAGACATACATGTTGTGTAACCAAGTCGACAGATGAATAATGAGGTGGTAGAAATTGGCTGCCAGAGGAACAGTTAAAAATGTAAAGTACACACTGTGTACTTGATAGTACACACCATGTAGTTAGTTTTTTGCTTAAAATAGGCAGTAGCCTCCTCTTTCAATAGAGGAATCTTAGAATGCCCGAGAGCCATGAGAGAGAAGGTCGGATCATGGAAGAGCTCCCGACCGCACACCGAGAATCTGATTCCTTCACCGACAATCTCGTTTGAACCGTGCGGGTGAGTTCTTATCTCTTATTGAACCTATCCTTCTAATTATTTCCCTAAGGGAAGTTATTTGGGTTTTAATGGGTTATCATTCATCCCATATCTATGTCGTCCGTGGTTGTTTTGGGAGGCTTCCTTTAGGTATATCAATCAGAGGAGATCGAGGTAGGTGGTCTGGTGTTTATTTCCAACTGTCGAGTTATTTTTGTGTACCATTGTACTATGCACCCATGTTGGGGTGTCGTATGGATGAGTCCTTGAATGATAAAATACCTAGAATTTCATAGGAAATTTAATGAATATGTATGAACTGCTGTTTGGGATCATTGACTTGATCTAAGGCCACCCCGTGGGTGCGTTTCCCTTATTTAGCCATTTGGACAGGATACCCATAAGTATGTCGTGATTCAAACCATGTTCTGAGTTTTCATGAGAGGAAAGGTATATAATTTGCTTTTTTATGTGTTGGGCTCACCCCGGTTACTTGATTATCCTAAGGGAAGTATTTTTCTTAGCCTGAGGGAAATGTTTCGTTTAACCTCAGGGAAACATTTCTTATTCCTGTGGGAAGTAGCTTTCGTGCCTGAGGGAAATATCTCATATGTCTGTGGGCTATATTTTTTTTGCCTATCGGCAGCCAACTGTGGGTTTCAATTTTGATTACCTTAGTGTAAGGAATTTCATGTATGAGGACACTGTTTACTTTGACTATTCACTGCGGTGATTTCTTATGTTATACCTTCCAAGCTAAAGCACGGGCTTGGTATTGTTCTTCTCTTCTACTTGGTGGATAGCTTGTTGTGGTTATTGTTGTGGAACAATGTAGGATACTGTTGGTTGATGTTGAGTCTCGAGAACTTATAATTCAATTACATTGAATTGTTAAATAATAATTAAATGGTAATGGAACTAGTTGGAGCAGCTGCTTTTGAGTACTTCCTAGCTTACCGCATTTCTTTATTGCATACAGTTTTTGCACATTTTCACTGACAGTTGGGCATGAGCCTTTGGTGGTTGCCTACTGAGATTTATTTCTCACACCCTATTTGGGTCATGTCTTGGGCCCAAACAGATTATATTGCTACAGGTTTTGATAAGGGAAAGTGTCCCTATACAAGTACTTGATTGTTGCAGAGGAGTAGGAGAGCATGGGACCGAGCTTAGGCTTGCGATGCTGCTGAGTTTCTGTTGCACTGTTTTGTTTTGCCTTGCTGTACTTGTACCTAGTTCTGTATTGTTTTAGATTGCAGTGTATCTTGTTTTGGATTCTTTCTTAGAATTAGGAACATATTGCATCATTATATATATATGAATCTTTGTAACATATTTACTTTAGTATCATTGTCCATTCAGCTTGGTATTGTTTACTATTTCCTCTTTTGGTATGTTTGTATTTTCTCCACTGCGCTACACTTGAAAAATGAGGGAATAATTTCCCCACTATCAGACTTAGGCCCTCATTTCTAGTCAGCATCCTCTTGCGTTTGGAGAAATGCGCTTGAGGTCATGTGACCAATCAGGTTCGGGGCACCCGTTGTGTGGCACCCGGATCGGGGATGTTACAACAGTGGTATCAGAGGGAGGTTTCTTTTCTCTGAGTTATTTTATTATCTGGTGAAAATGTTAAGAGATAGATTGTTAAGGGATTCAGTAATAAATTGTGCCTGGGAGTAGCTACCCCATGTACATCTTAAGGCCAGATTGCGTACAATTAAATTGTGATTTTCTGTTTATGATTATTACTGTTGATTTGATTTTCACCATTGGGTGATGCACTTGTGGTGTGTTGATTATATTTTTATACCTGGGTTCTATTTAGTTACAACCCGATGAGATGAGGGTATGCCATCTCATGCATCATTTAGGAACATGATAGAATCACATGCCATGTATAGTTTCCATGCCATGTAGGTGCAATAGAAATTTCATGTTGTTGTGATAGATGTTGCCGTTGTGATAGATGCCTTGATAAAATACCTGTTATTTGACATGGTATTGTTATATAAGGTTTTGTGTATGAACGCCAAACTATGGTTCTTGAGGAGTATGGGCCCTCATCAACCAGAATTTGGTGGATCATAGACTTTTTTTCCTTGTTATAATGCGTATAATATGCCAAGATTTTATTCGCGGGGAGTATGGGCCCTCACGGATCGAAATTTATAACTTTGGTGTTCATTCAATGGTTTTCTGGACTTCAGAGTATTTTCTAAGGCTTACTGTCTAGAAAAACCTAGAATACACGCCATGTAATTTTGACTACACGCCATGTACTCTTATATTCGGGAAGAAATGAAAAACAATTAAGTACCGTATGTGTACCTTAAGTACATGCCGTGTAGTCTCTAACCAGGTCATAGGTCATGTGGGCAGAAACATGGTTTTGGAAAAAAATCTCTAGATGGAACACACTGTGTACTGGTTGTACACGTCGTGTCCGGTTGACCCTGTGTATGCCGTGTGACTAAAAACACGGATGGAGAAATTTTCAATTAAACACACCATGTCACTTTGGAACACACCGTGTAGTTTAATCTGGGAATTCGGCCATGTAACTAACAACACGGGTTGGTGTTATCCTTTCTAGTACACGTCGTGTACCTGTGGGACACACCGTGTAGTCTTGACTGGTGAGAGACCGTGTGGGCTTGGTTGTGTGGCTGGGGAAACAGGGAGGTGTACACGCCGTGTTTGGGTGTAACACATTGTGTAGTGTCAGTCAAGTAGCTAGTCGGGTCACTAACAACACGGGCAGTTGGAAACTAAGTCATACACGTCATGTCCATTTGGAACACATTGTGTAGTGTGATCTGTGTACCAGGCCGTGTCGTGGACAACACAAGTCGATAAAGCTCATCTAGTACACTCCGTGTAGACCTTATACACGTCGTGGAGTCTCATTCAAATGAGATCTATGTGTCTGAGCCTTGTAGGAGGACTCGGGCAGGGGAAGAAAATTCAAGTACATGCCGTGTGTGTGGACAAAACGCCATGTGTTTGGGGTGTTACACGACCAGTGATGGCAGAGTACACGCCCATGTAAAAGACTTAAGGGAACATGCCTTGTAGTTATTATACATGCCATGTAGTCTTGTTTTGTAAAACATGAATGTTTTCTTTCTCTTGTTCCCTTCTTACACTCCTTGTTTTAAGCCCTTGATGATCTTAATCTAAGGCGTGTGTTTGAATTTGTAGTGTCATGCCACCGAGACGACCTCGAGTTGTTCTCCAAGAGAGCGACAATGATTATACTCTATAGACGGTAGGCCATGAGCTACCGATGGATCCTCCAGCAGTGCCAGATGCGGCACTAGCCATTATACCAAACACAGGCGTGGATGCGCAATTCTATGAAGGCTTCATGTGGTTTATGCAGACCTTCCAAGGAGCATTGCCGGCTGCCACATCTATGGCAGAGCTGATATGTATATTATAGTAGCATCATCCATCTATGTTTTCAGGGGATGGCAGACCACAGGATACAGAGTCATGGCTAGGTTCTATGCAGATGATCTTCAAGCATCTAGAGATTCTTCTTGGGAGGAGGGTCAATCTCGCTACTTACATGCTGCGTGATTCTGCCAAGAGATGGTGGGATGTTACCAACCGGACTGAGCATCACTGAGACATGGTGTGGGAATATTTTCAGGAATTATTCTATGACTTTTTCTTTCTAAAGACACTAAGGGAAAATCGAGCTCGAGAGTTCATGAATCTGCAGCAGGGCGCCATGTCAGTGATGGACTATTCTACCCACTTCATCGAGCTACAACGTTTTGCACCTATTCTAGTGGGTGATGAGACGTTGAGGGTTAGACGCTTTTAGGATGGTCTTTGATATGACACTTGACCACTGGTGAATGTTTTCAGGTTTCCTATAGTGCATTTTATTGTGAACTAGGTGCTAATTACTGAACAGAACTTGCGTGAAGCTAGTGCTGTAGGACAGAGTGGTTCGGAACCAGTTTCTGGCACTATTTCTACCAGTAAGAGGAAAACGTAGATGGATTTCTCTCATGGTGGCAGCACTAGCCAAAATAATTCTTCAGGTGGACAGGTCATGTATTAAAAGTGTGGTAAAGAGGGCCACAAGAGACCTTATTGTCCACGTGACCCAGTGGAGTGTCGAGCTTGCGATAGGATGGGTCATCTTCAGCCTTTTTACAGGGCGTTTCCCCCAATGACTAGTGAGAGGGGTTTTGTTCAGACTCCTTGTGTAGGAGCAGGGCCCGTAGATTCTTACTAGTCAGGGAATTGGAATATGTCAGGATGTTCAGGCCGAGTTGGTGGCCGTGGCTGTGGTAGCCAAACACCAGCATCTCAAAGATAGAAGGGCGGGTCAGCTCAGGGTAGCCAGGTTGTGTCACAGGGCCATGGCACTGGGAAAGCATATACAATACAACAGACCCAAAAGGATCAGGATCTCGGA